>OZ014487.1:4938993-5278854 GCA_963965965.1 Trididemnum nubilum
GCAAAAAGGGCAAGGATGAAAAAAAATTTTGGCCAAAATTTAACACGACAACCTCAACACTTCCGGGCCCCCTAAGCCCGGGCCCCCCTACACCCGGGCCCGGGTACGATGTACCCACTAAACTCCCTCTCGTAGGCCCTGATGAAAAGTACGGAAATTATTAAAATTAGCAAATAAGCCTTCTTGGCTTAGCCTAATTGTGGCTATCTCTTTGGAATAGAACTACAAGATGACATCGTCGATGTTATCAACGTCAGATTTGCCAATAAACATAATAATGATTACAGAGGTCTCTACGTCGTGTTTCAAGTAGAATATCTCAGGAACGACTAGGTCAAGAAAGATAAAGTCAACGCCAATCCAATTTAATGCGATTGCCCTATAACTTTGAATACCCTTTCCATTAATTTAGTCTTCAGTCTTCTTTTGAAAGGCAGGTTTAGTCAAGTTGAAATCGTTTGTTTGCAAACGCTGCGTGCTATCTGGCCGGAGGCGGGTCAAAATTGAAGACTTGGAGTGGGCGGGATAACTTTTTTCAGGGCCGTATTTACATTGCGCGGAGCCCCGGTACTTTTTGTATTTTGCTGCACTTATATCTTGCCAAATGCGGATGAAGACCAAAACAAATGGTCTTCTCCAGAAATTCGCTGTATTTTTTTGCCAAATGTAGACAAAAAACAGATCTTTCATCTAAGCGCGGAGCTCCCATAAAAGAGCGGAGGCCCCTGGCATTGTACCATATGGCAATCTGGGGATGACCAGCGAGTCGGGTTTGGACACAACTGCCATATATAATAAGTTAATAACCATTCAAGATTCCATCCCAAAATCTTTTTATCAATGCGATTGATTTATCTCGTCTGGGCCATCCAACCGGACTAATTAACTGATCAGATAGCAACACTGACCGATGTATAATTGAGTCCAGTAAAACGATGATGACCAAAACAAGTCATCGCGGTCGTCGGTGGGCGTAAAAATGCTTTTTGGGCTTATGTTTGAGTATCTATGAAGAACGATTTCGGTCGAAAAAAATGAAGGCTGACAACTGAGCGCAGGCCTGACAAAATTTTATCACGGGCCGTATCTTGAACACCCCTGATCTAAGCTAGCTGATATTTTTCAGTTCTAATAAGAAGTAATGGTTCGATGTTCAGAGACTTTCGCATTTAGGAGCTATATGTACATTACTAGTAACGTGAATCTCCTTCGATTTTTTGCAAAAACTTTATTTTAACAATGAAAAAAAGCTGTTTGGAAGAAAACTGAACTGACCATCTTTGCTATACTAGTAGCTGTTACAGCAACTGTTAAACTTGAAATAGATTCTTACGAGTGTTTAACGAGCTTACTAATATTTGCATTTCAAGATCATAAAATGACTCTTGATTCTGCAGGCTACAGTATACAATTTTACAAACTAGGCTAAGCCAAGCTGTTCTTGCTAAAGCTAAAAAAACTGGGCTTTGTCGGCCACAAATTTAAACATTATCTTTTGCGATTTCTTGTCCCTTTCTTCGGTAATTGGCTTCATTTTTGCAATTCTATTCCACTATCATTCAATCTATTGCTTTTATTTTAGTTTAATCTATTCTCAATTAGCACCAAGGATGGCAGTATGGTACGGTACGTTCAGAATTTGCGTAGTACGTACCTCGCACCTTCAACCACACCGCACCAGCGTACCGTACTTTAGTTCAATTTTTGAAGCGTACCGTACCAACGTACCGTACCCGTACCATTACAAAAAAGGCATATCGTACCAGCGCACCGTACTTCTTAGCAAAAATTGAGGCGTACCGTACCGTACTATGAATCAGCGATCTCAATTCACACATTTAGCGTCGGCTTCAGCTGTCTTTTGCCTCTGCATACAAAAAGTCGGTGCAATGTGCGAAAAGTCTGGGATTTTTAATTCAAACAGCGTACCAACGTACCGTACCCGTACCAATACAAAAAAGGCATATCCTACCAACGTACCGTACCCGCACCACCACAAAAAAGGCGTACCGTACCAGCGTACCGTACTTCTTAGCAAAAATTGAGGCGTACCGTAGTAACTTTTAACATTAATTCTTGAACCATAATAAGATAATTGTGACGTTTTTCAGCCAAAAACATTTTTTGTCGCATCAAAACTTTCAACACCATTCCAAGCGTGTTGAATCCATCTAACCCACCTATTGCAATCGCGTTGATTTCAATCCCATTCCAACCTGATTCCAACACCATTGGGCAAGTTTCGTGATCATTATTTCTATTGGCAAAACCTCGGTAATCATTATTTCTATTGGCAAATCTGACGTTGATAACATCGACGATGTCATCTTGTAGTTCTATTCTAAAGAGATAGCCACAATTAGGCTAAGCCAAGGAGGCTTATTTCTTATTTTAATAATTTAGGCTAAGCCACGGAGGCTTATTTGCTAATTTTAATAATTTCCGTACTTTTCATCAGGGCCTATGAGAGGGAGTTTAGTGGGTACATCGTACCCGGGCCCGGGTGTAGGGGGGCCCGGGCTTAGGGGGCCCGGAAGTGTTGAGGTTGTCGTGTTAAATTTTGGCCAAAATTTTTTTTCATCCTTGCCCTTTTTGCGTCCTTGATTTTGGGCAAAAAAGGGACCGAATTTGAGTGAAGACCTTTTTTTTTGCTCTTCAACTAATTTTGGACCAAAAATGGGACCAGATTTGAGTGAAGACCTTTTTTTTGCTCTTCATCTGCTTTTGGGCAAAAAATGGGACCAAATTTGAGTGAATACTTTTTTTTTTGCTCTTCAACTAATATTGAACAAAGAATGGGACCAAATTTGCTCTTCACCTGATTTTGGGCAAACAATAGGGCCAAATTTGAGTGAAGACTTTTTTTGGTTTATTTGTTTGTACTTCACCTAATTTTGGGGGCCCGGCATCGATCCTCATATCCCCTGGAAAAATTTCTCTATGAGGCCCTGCTTGTCATCGCATTTCCCATTAAAAAAGCTTATTCTGATTCTCTACAAAGCTCTTTCGTAAAGAATTTTTCTTGTAAAAATTTTACTCCCGATTATGTGTGAAAACATTTTGAAACTTTTTTCCTGGAAACATGACCAATGATCCATTCAAAAAAACTTCATGTAAAACGGGTTGAATTGTTAATGTTATTTTGATAAATTATCATGAAATATATCTTTGTGATGCAATACCTAAGTGAGTGACGAAATGATGTTGAAAATTTTCATCAACACCATTGCAAAACCTCGTGTTAAAAGGTTGAGTGCCGTTTGCTCATCTGTAGTCATGTTCATAAATTTTTCGTTTCCAATTAGGGTTACTTGAAAATTAAATTCACCTAAAAGAAATAAATACTCACAATACGTAACTTATAGTACGTGGCGAAGTAAGTTACTGTAACTGATATTTACGTCAGCTTTTAATGAAAAATTTTTGATAATTTTTAACATTTTGATCGAGTTATTAAGGGACAATACATTATCCCAACGGTGGCCGCTACATTGCAACTTGGAAAAAGGGGCGTGCTGTAGAGGGAACCTACCAGTTTCGAGATGGCCTAATTTTTGATGACGACCCCTCACTTATCGATGGGTGGCGATATTGCAATAAACTTCATGACAGAAGATTTTACAAAGTAAGTTTGGGTTCAATATTATATGTGCTTTTATCTTTCGTTCTTTCCGAGTTTTATTTTAAATGCCAAGTTACAAGGTTGACACCAAAAAAGGAGGGGCAAGAAAACATAAACTCACGTTATAACAAAACAAAAATAAAATCATAATACTAAAATACATGTTTGCAATAGAAATAGAGACTGTCATGCTTACGCCACCCGTCTATCAAAACAAGCAAAACAACATACAAAAACGAACGCTTTTATCATCGCACATTGCTCAGCATTGTGTGTGCTGTTTGTAACCAAAACCGTAACCCAAACGTTATAGTAGGGTGGGGTAAAAAGCCCAGTGGGGTAAGAAGCCTTTGGCCATTATTAGCTCACATGCTGAGCGTAACAGCATCATATTACCACACTATTACTATATCTATCTAACTATGCTTTGGACCATACTTGGAGTAAAGGAAAAAGAAGCTGGTTAATTTTACGTTTAAAAATAACCTTTTTACTCTTTTTATGTAAGCATAACGGGTAATTGATGAGCTATTTGATCGCCTTCAAGGCTTCTAATTAATTTGTTTCTTTTCAGTTAGAGGGAAAACCATGATTGATATAAGATTCGGTTATTATTTTTGATCAATTGCCTCAACCCTTAAAATAAAGTAAGCATAATCAAAAATGGCTACTGGTGGGGTAAAACGCCTCCACCGTTGTGGGATAAAACGCCTCCAGTAGGCGTTTTACCCCATTGATATACAGGGTGTCCATAAAGTCCGTGTGCACTTTACAAAATTTATTACTTAATTTTTATTTGTGATTGAAATTATCTGTAAAAATGTTTATAAAGTTTCTTGTAACTAGGTTTAAGTATAGCTATTGAATAATTCTTCACTACAAAATTTGATACAATTTTCAGATAAGTAAATTCTACGTGTTAGACAGTTTCTAAATCAGGAATTTTCTAACAGATGGATCGGAAGGGGAGAACCATTTTATTGGCCTCAACATTCGCCAGATTTGACTACAATAGATTTTTTTTATGGGGACATGTGAAAACAATTGTGTGCGCAAACAAACCTAGTTATTTGAAAGTTAAAATAACTAATGTGATTCTTGCATTGCTATAAATCAATTGGCAAATGTGTTTCGTGAACTGCAAAATCATATTACTCTTTTTATTGCTAATGATGGAGGACTTGTGGAAACTTAAATAAAATTTCAATAAAACCTTAAAAAATATCGATTTCCTTCTTTCAAATCTTTTTTACAACGTATTTTTATTGCAGATACAATTAAAGTTATAATTTTTTTAAAGTGCGCACGGACTTTATGGACACCCGTATTTTGTCTTCACTTAAAAAAAATCAATTCTAAGTGCATTAAAATTTATTGCAATTATAGTGAGAAACTTGAAATTCAACGCCAAAGCGCATTTTATATTAAATAGGGGGCAGCATTATCGGGGAGCGCTTCTAGTAGAAGCCAAGATCCCCAATTTTTAACGCAAAAGCATTAGTTTTCTCCGCACTAGCGCTGGTAATGCCCCGGGTGTTACCATAAACAGGCAAAGATTATAATGCCAAATGAGGCCGAAAAAGAGGAAAATCAATAAAGTGAAGCTCTCCACTACCGGCATTGCAGATTACGTAAAAAAAATGCACTATTTTATAGTAATAAAGCATCCGCAAAGTTGTTTTTTTTTTAGCTTGGCATAAAAAAGTTTTTTTTGGGGTCATAATGTCTTTCGAAAAGTTTTTTCCTGACCGACACTGCACATCAATGGGGTCAGCAGAAAAGAAAAGGGAATCAATGATGCTTCATCTGAAGCAAGAAGAATACACAGCAGCACCACTAGGTCCAAAAGAATAAAAGGCTGATCCGTCGGTTCATACTTGAGGAGAGCAACCGAGCCCTGGAAGATCCAAAGATTTAAAGAACTGGAAGCATTATTACTATAGGCATAAAGGAGGCCAAGGGGCACTCTGAAGCAGGGCCACCAAGAGGGGGGGCAGGGGGACAATGAACCCGGGGCCCATGGAGTTTAGGGGGCCCATGAGCTTGAGAAGGGGCCCATCCAAATGACAATGAGAAGTGAAAGGCCAATCGAAATCGCATGTGAAGAGCTTTGTGTCTTTTGCAGATGACCTAATTTTGGCCGGAAAAACCCTTAAAATTTCGGTGAAGACCTTTTTTTTTGTTTTTGTTTTGGAGATCACTTGATTTCGGCCGGAATAACCGTTAAAATTTTGGTGAAACCTTTGTTTTTTTGTTTTTTTTCGGAGATCACATCATTTTTCCGACCAAACAGCAGCATTTTCTCCATCTAATTTGGGCTTCACAAGACCAAAATTCCGTCATATTTGAGCTGGCCCCGGGCCCACGTTCGGCTCTCGGCGCCCCTGCTCTGAAGTTAAATTGTTACGATCAGAGTAAAGTTTGGGATGGCACAAATTTAGAAGCTTACCAAAGAATATGATATTCCTAATATGCAATATTAACATTCTTGAAGAGAAAATTAACATGATCGAAAGTTTTGCGTTCAATCGGCGGATAACAGATTTTGAGGAAAGAGTTCTGGGAGTGGATGATTTTAAAGGGCGAGCAAAGCACATTCATACCAGGATGAAGCCTAGTGTTCAAGTAGTGGTACACTTTGAGAGGAAAAGTTGAGTCTCGAGGAGAAAATGTTTTCTTGCTGTGAAATATGAACTTAACGGGTGATGCAACAGCCAGCACACGAAGACCTGCCACTTTCAGTCAGTCCTTTTTCTCACGAACTTCCAATTTGTTTTTTGTTTCCCTTTGACCTTAATACTTCCTAGCAAAGCCTCTCTGGAATGCTATAATGGACCACTGCCTCTCCTCTCCGACTATGCTTCTTTCAGTTTTGGGTGGTCTTTGGCCAAAATAAGATTGCTAATTTTCTAGCCAAGGCGGGAGCTTCCCTTCCATGTGCCTTGCACTGTGATCCTTTACTCATTCTTTCCCGCCGTAGCCACAACAAACTGGAGGTAGCACACTTAGAGATGCAATATTTCACACTCAAATCTAAGTCGTCAAGTTTCTCCTGTCCCTTCGGTGCTATCACTCCTGTTTTTCCCTATACAAGCTGTAAACTTTCCCACTTTCGCTGCTATGGTCAGAGCCTCATTTAATCTTGTTACTTTTATCATTCATAACGAGAACTCCTCTAGCAGTGCATGTGGACACCCCTCCCTTTACAGGATCTTATCTTTTTCTAAAGTGTCCTGCTTTTTAATTTCTATGTAAGCTATTTTTTGCTTTTCCCTCTTTATGGGGTGTGGCCCGACAAATGGGTCTTCACGGAGTTCTTTGCGCGTCATTCCTCGGAAAGTTTAGATAGCACAGACACATAGTAAGTTAGGTATTGGTGTATAATCATAGGTGGGCACAAGTCCGTTAATCGCTAATCCGTTAATAACGAAGCTAACCTTTTCACTAACTCATTAATCCGTTAAAAAGTTTTTTCATGTTAACGGACTAAATTAACTTCCGTTAAGTGCTGTTAACGGACTAAAGTAACTTCCGTTAAGTTCTGTTAACTTCCGTTAAGGTTTTTATCGTTAATATCTTGCAGCTTCGTTGTGCATTTGAACTTGTTTTTATCTTGAAATTAGATTAGACTGTAAAATGTAACTTTCAAAGCACAAAAAGAGCACCATAGCAATAAATATTTCCTTACAATCAGCTCAACAGCGTCAATACGTGTTCTAGAAGCGAGTGAATGAAACGAAATGTAAATTACACGCAAAATATTAACGGATTAACGGACTTTATTAACTTCCGTTAATTAAAGCTGAAAATAACGGATTAACGTTAACCGAGGTGTGAAGTTTGTTAACGGACTAGTGGTTAACGAAGCTAACGTTTTGCATTAACTTGCCCACCTATGTGTATAATGCATGAACAGTACAGCATCAGCAGCGTTTAAAAAGATGTGCCTTTTTCAATTTAGATTAAAAATAAAAGTTTTTTTAGGGAGATTGTCTCTCCTCTTTGTCTACTAAATCGTTGCTGGTCATGTAATTGTTGGTTTATTTTCTCGCATATTTGCCTTGATCTATCTTACCAGCTCCCCAAAAATGGTGTATGACATGTTTAAAACTGTTATTGGGTTCATTTCAATAGTCAATATGCAAACATCTCTCCACTTTAAAGAATGGGGTAAAACGCCTCCCTGTGTAGACGTTTTGCCCCAAATACGGGGTAAAGCAACCAATTTTTTTTTAATTAAAAATTGATTTTTATCTTCAGTACAAGCTTGTCAAAATCCTAAGTGTGTGTGATGATAGAGCTTCAGTCGGTGCACACGTACAGTGAAAAAAGTTTTTGTTTCCTGCATTAATGCTGTCAATTACAGCACGTTTTCCTTAAGGTAGGCTGTTTATCCTATTCTACCCTAGCCTTTAAAAACGCTAATGAAACTGCATCATTGAATATCCTTCATTTTTTACTTTTTTAGTTTAAAAATTTTCAATAAAGCAGGGACACTCCGTAGTAGTTTCTGTTGCACAAGAAAGAGAAAAAGCTTATCAGTTCTGTCGTTTAAAAAAAGACAAATTTTAATTTAAACTGTTCCTCGTTTGACTCAGCAAATTAATTTGATGTTGGAATGATGAGTCTTCAAGTGAATAGAGATTGGTCTGCCGCTAAAATGCTAGACTCGGTACCGATTTCCAGTCAGGTCACATGATAGACTATAAGCATTGGTATTTACAGCTTCCCTGCTTGACATTCCGTATTAAAAGGAATTAAGGGGAAGCGTGAAGTGTTTACTGTGTGTGATAAACACGTGGGCACGAGGTAGCTTGACTCAAAAACCAAATGGTTTTTCATTCAAGCTACCTGGTCAAGGCAAGGTCGTAAATGGACAATTGAACCAGTGCAGTACTTAACAGGGGCGGATGCAGAAAATTTTATTGGGGTATCCGCTTAAGAAGTAATAATTATGAAAACGTTTTCGATTTCCGATTTCGATTCGAATTTCAATAAATATGAAAATATACGATTTCCCCTTTTAGTTTAATAGCTTGATGTGCAACCAGCCACCGTGTGTTCTTCCAAAATAAAGTTTTGAAAAAACTGGCTGCTAATTTAGTCTGAAGCGTAGCCAGAAGTCTGCAGTGAGGAGAGCTAATTTAGGGGATTTGAGGGCAACGCTTCCAACGGCAGGAAATTTCGCATCTTATTTGCAAAAATAATTTAATTTTACCCCTGTTTTAGTTTAAATAATTGCTTTTAAATTGTGGCGCAGAAAATAGCAATGCAAAAACACAATTAAACTGGCTGTGTAAAAGGGCTATGAAAATAGAGACAAATGGTAAGATTTCAACGTTTTTATTATCAGCCTTACAAGCCGGTAAATCATGAAACAAAAAAATCACTAAATCATAAAATTAAATCTTAAAATTTGACTTATTTCGTCTGCATTAAAAAAAACAATTTTGGAAATGTTCATTCCCCTCCACCCCCATCAACTTTTACCGTTAAGTCTGGACAAGAAATGGATCTTGCTCCAGTTATTGCAACGAATTTTATGTGTTACTAGTTTTTCTTGTATTTCTCCGGTTTGAGCAGGGGGCATCCAGACATTGCTTTGACAAACGTAAGGACATTTTGAGCAAACAGGGCTTTAATAAAATTATTGAGATTTAAGGCACTTAGCACTGACCCTGTTTTGCCTCAACGGCTCATCAGGAAAAATAGATCATCAGGAATTCAAAGTGAAAATCACGCTTACACTAGGTTTTGTTTGTTTGTTATTCTTTCAAAGCCTGAACGCAAGCCCAAAATGTCTACACGGAACAACATTTTTGTCATTACATTTCACCTGAAGCCAAAGTGCAATAGCCGCAAGCGTAGCTAATCGCTCTAGAGCAAAAAGCATTTGACCTCAAGTACACTCAAGTTAAGTCTCGCTCAAGCTTAGCGAGAGCGCCTCGTCGATCTTGTTGAAACTACGGTAGAACGATTTTCAAACCGTTGACTCTTTTTTAGTGGACTGAAAACTGACAGTTTTGCCTTTTTTTCTTCACGGTTCAATTGTTCTTCGACCTAGTCGAATCGAATCAGTCGAATACGCGTGACCGCTAAAAACTTTCGTAACAAGAGCAACGTTATTTTTCTTCGCTGCTCTTCTCTTTTTTCCTGCCCCGTCTGTTTCTAGTCCACTAAATAATGACGAGTCTATGATCAAACAAATAAAAATCAGCTTGCGCCCAGATTTGTAAGTCTGGCCGGGCTTTTCGGGTCGGGTTCGGGCCTAAAGTTGACAAAAATTTTGGGCTGAAGTCGGGCCTGAGCCGTGCTTTTTGTCTTAAATGCACAAAAATATAATCAAAATGACTTGGCAACATTGCTCAATTTTTTAGGCATAACTTAACTTTCGTTTTTTTTCGGGCATGATTTGAGCTTTAAATTAGTTTTCGGGTTCGGGCCGGGTTCGGGCTTATATTTTCGGGTTCGGGCCTAAACTAGTCGGCCTGCTTACAACTCTGCTCGCGCCAACTCAAAATGGTAGCACACTGTAGCCGAAGCTTACAAGTTTCAACAATTTGACAGATTAAATTCTACGTGCTTGAATTTATTTACCGAGCATTCTAGTTAGTTTTGCTAAAATCACTTTCTCAAGTATGTTTAGAGTAATTTTGCAAAACTAAAACTGTCTGAACTAAACTTAATGAAGAATTACCAATGATGTCATCAACTATAAGCCCTGTGAAATTTAATTAATCAGCAAAAAATAGCTTTTGGGATTATTTCAACGTCATCAACATCTTATATCTTTTCAAACGTCAATTTAACAAAATATGGAGTTATTTCGCGTCTTGGGTGTGTTGGAATCCTCAACCTTAAATATTTTAGCCCCAACGTTTTCCCACTGTCTACAAAAATATTAATAGCTCTATTTGGATATTTCACATTTTTTAGCCCTAAAACTATTATAACCGTATAATTTTGAAATGTTTAAATACCAAATGTTCGACAAAACGAATTTGATCATAAGTTTATCAGGAAATTACGAATGATCTCCGCCCAGCAGGACGTTCTTTATTGACGAACGCCGGTGACGAGTTTGGAAACCCTTATCAAGAAATTCCGCATCACTGCTATGACGTAGGCAATGGATACCTTGACCCTGAGCGAAAAGCGATTTTTAACTACCAAAAGTTTACAGATGGTACTAAGCATAGTTTCATTAGCTATGCCTACTGGCCAGTTGGTCGAGCGATAACGCGCTTGCCTCTGGAGCGGAAGGTCCAAGGTTCAAAACTGAGGCCGGTCAAATCGGACGCAGAGTTGCCGGCGACTCGCCACCGCTGCAACATTTCTTCGAAAGATGCTGTGTTGCCCGCAGGCGCAATGACAAAGAGATAGGCGGTGCAAACTTATTACACGCTTTGACGTAGCACTGCGAGTATAATTACAGATTTGATTTTTG
Organism: Trididemnum nubilum; assembly: GCA_963965965.1. NCBI lineage: Eukaryota > Metazoa > Chordata > Ascidiacea > Aplousobranchia > Didemnidae > Trididemnum > Trididemnum nubilum. The sequence continues at coordinate 4,950,063 of OZ014487.1, forward strand.
TTTGATGCCTCTTGGCCAATTGGTCGAGCGATGATTTGTTTGTTCCTGGAACGAGAGATGTAAGGTTAAAATCTCGGGCCGATCGAATTGGACACAGTGTTGCCAACGGTCTGTCATCGCTGCAACATTTCTTCGAAAGGATCTGCAGGCAGGAGGAACAAAGACGTGGATGTAGGCCTGAAAATCGTGAAATGATTCAACGTAATACATTGCGAACATATTGAAGATTATTTCATTTCACAATGTTTAAAAAAGAAGCGTAATGATAATTTCTTCAAGAAAATTAAATCTTTGCAGCAGTAGTTTTAACGCATAAGTTAGAAATGGGTTTGTATTTCTGTTTGCTTATCGCTGCACTAAATTGCGGCTAACAATGTGCTCTCGCACTATTGTTTGCCAACAAAATACGTATGAATTGTTCTCAGTCTCAAAAAATTGAATAAAAGTACCATCATACACTTTGATCGACATTATTAAACGCAGTATGAGAAACTTCAATTTCTCAACATCGATGAGACTTTAGCTCGATGCATTATATAATGCAGTTAGTGCACATTGACAGTATATTTTAAACCAATTTTTCATTATACTTGCTGTATAACTTCGAAGCGTGTAAGTTTACGGGAAAAATTCTTTGTTTTTGCACCTGCTCGCAACACAACACTTCAAAATAAAAAATGTTGCATCGGTAGCGAGTCGTTGGCAACACTGTGTCCGATTTGAGTATAGCCCAATATTTGTACTTTTCAGACTCAATGATCCAGAAACGAACGCGTTACCGCTCATGATTTTAATTGTTTTAGGGAGTGACTATTTCACCAAAAATTTTAAAGCTAAAGAGAATTTGAGAAATATGCGTAATATTTTTCTGCTCATTTTTCATTTATTTCTTTAAGGATTGAGATTTGCGTTAGAGCTAGAGTTTAGGTTTGGGTTAGCTTTGGAATAAGGACTTGAGTTTGAGTTAGGCTTGGATCAGAATTAATCAAAAAATAGATAAAACTTTTTTTGTGAAATGGTTTCTTTCATTTTTTTTATTACGATGTTCTTCTAAAATCAGAAAAGCAATTCACTATATAGAGACTCTTGTTACTAATATTTTTATCGTTTATGTTTATTTTTTTATTTCTAAATTTCAAAGTTACTGTGCACTGTTTTTCACTTTGTTAAAATGAGCAATGATGAGAATGAGCTAAAAACGTTTCCAACAAAACATTATGAGTTAAAATCTTAGTTGGACTGCAGTTACTGCTACATCTACAGTTTTACATGAACTCGTTGATTTGTTGTAGAAGTGAATCAATGTATAATTTAGATTGAGGACAATTGGCAATTCCAAATCGAAGAAATCAGCAGAAATTTTACTGGATTTAACTTGACATTTGTTATGTTCTAATTCATATACACTATTTTTTAACGAAAACAATTTTATAAGAACATGAAGCTCATTTTTGCATAAAATTTAAGAACAATTTTAGCCTCAGCAGGGAAAAAAAATAATTTGAAACACGATTACAACAATGCATTTGTAAGTATTCACCAGATCCTTTTCCTTTGTTTTTTGCCAATTCAACAGAAATCATGGTTTAGATTCTTGAAAAAACCTCAACTTTTGATCAAGCAAGAATTGTTTGGGTCACTTTATTTTCCATTAAAGTTAAGAAAAAATTAGGCTAACCTTCTTGAAAATTTAACAACAGTGTAAAAATAATTGTAATACGAGTGTGTTAAATCCAGCAAAGTTGCCTTTAATTTTAATTTAGTGCCGTTTCTTTAACTTAATGTAGCCAGCATAGGCGTAGCGAGGATTTTTGATTGGGGAGTAAGGCCCGAACCACAAATCACATGCAATGATATCATCAGAAATTTTCAAAAGAGAAACTTTTTATGGGGCAAAGATATCGTAGAATGAAAGATCAGTAGCCGCGGCTTGTTTTGGCACTAAAGCAGAATTTGGTTAAAGAAAACGGTTTAAGCCAATAGCTAAAAAGTGCAAATATCTAACTTGGAAGACTTGTTGAGTGAACTAGTGTAACTCAAACGCATCACAGACAAGAGCCTGGGGACTTCGCCCTCAGCCCCCAGTGGCAATGGGGAACTGGGGGCGAAGCCCCCAGCCGCTAGACGATTTTTTGTATTTTTTTCGAAAAAAAAGCGTTTTTAATGTCATTGGATCATATTTTGCACGTGTTCAGAGCCATTTGAATAAACTAAATTTTTAATATTTCAATGCCAATTGGAAAAAATTAAATTGTTCTATCCTTCTTTTACTTGCAATTTAAGTTCAAAACATGCTTAAAATCTTGCATTTTGCTGTTATATTTGTAAGTGATTTGGCACGTTTAGGGGGATGTAAGGTGCATTGACTTTTGCTATATTTTAGCAGTAAATAATATTCCACTTAAAGATTTTTCTTAGAAATTTTTGTTTTGTGATGAAAACAACCTGGAATAGGAGTACATGTACGGCCTGGGGGCCCAGGCCCTCTCAATTCAAATTCAATAATTTGTTCAATGAGCACTTTCCCCAGCTAATTTTTTTGAAAAGTGTTTTTCGCAAAAAACTGGAGAGGTGGAGGTAGATTGTAATTGAAAAATGGTACAAATGGTTACGCCAACTAACCATCTTATTCCCGGGCTGGATTTATATTGAACAGGGCCCCTGGTACTTTGTGGATTATTGCAACAACTTTCTGCCAAATATAGAGGAAGACCAAAAAAGTTTTACCATCTGAGCGCGGGCCCGCTTGCACTGTGCCATATGGTAAATCCGGTTCTGGTGATTGCATTACGTTCATAACAAGGTAAGATGAGGGCCTGGGGTAGCAACTTTTGAGACAAAAACCCTTAATTTCACCCTGGTAATACATTTAAATTGGTTGACAAACATTGAATTTAGGTGTACCGGGCTCTCTAGTTGTCAATATTCTTGTTAATTACTGTTGTACGCGGAGATGCTAAAAGAAACCAAAAGTGAAGAAAGATGTTTTTTTTGCCTTATTTTAATCATTGGTGGCATTTCGATTGGGGGGGCAGGCCCCCTGGCCTTTCTCCTGGCTACGCCTATGGTAATCAATTCGTTAAATAGAAGACCATGTCTATTTTTAGACAACACTAATTTTATTCCTGGGAGTTTCCTTCGTGCAGTCTCATCCGAAGAGCGCCTGTTGATGATGAAAAAATATAGAAAAGGACAGAGAGAACCTGTCGGAGTTCAGCGTATAGGCAACTATGACGACATAAAGAAAATTAGCAAGCAGGCTGGTGTCAGAGCTATAGAGAGATGCCAGAAGAGGATCGAAAAAGAAGAGCAACTAAATGGAAAATCTTCAGAAAGTGCAGTTTTGGGGGTTGGAGTTCAAGAAAAGTTGACTAAACATGAAGTTGATGATCTCATGGATCAACAAAATAGTGCAAATGCAGTATTTTGTTCTCGGCACAGATTTTAAAAATTGTGTTTTTGCATTGAAGAGCAAGAGTTGTGATTTCAAACACTAATACATTGTTTTAAAATCAGTGGAGTTTGTATTCAACTGATTCAAAAAAATCCTTGACTGCGTTGGTTTTGTTTTATTTATAATATTGATTTGATGATTTCATTGTCAATCAAAATTTATGGATTCTCAACCTACCATGTATGAAACTTAACTCCTTGCAAAGACTCACAGCACTAATATAGCTCCCGCTCGATCCATTCAAATCTTTCATTATAATCGCTGTATTACGCCGAAGCGTGTAACGAGTTTGCAGGACCCATCTCCGTGTCATTGCGCCCGGGCAGCACAGCTCTTTCAAAGAATCGTTGCAGCAGTGGCGAGCCTTTGACAACACTGTGTTTGGTTAGATCGCCTCGAGATATGAACCTCAGACCACCCGCTCCCGAAAAGAACGCGTTGCAGTTCGACCAACTGGCCGGTGAAAAACAAAGTCCGTTTCCAAAATATCTTTCCGTACCAAGACCTGTTCTAGATGAGTCAAGAGCAAAAAAGTTCTTACTTGTTTGGTGAACCAAATTTCTGGCTAATTTTGAGTACACGGCAGACTACCAGCGCTGTGTTAAAACATTTAAACTTAAAACCAATAACTTGTAGTCACCAAACTTTTTTATTATTCCTTAAGCGCCACTCTCCACGTTCTTGCATCACTTCCATTATATCTCTTGGGTAAAGTCCCAAACGATTCCATCCAAGATCCTTAATGTAATTGGTCCATCTAGTTCAAGGTTGTCCAACTGGTCTTTTTCCATTTGCTTTGGCAAGTAAAGCTTGATTGGAGAGTCTTTGCTCAGTCAAACCATCTAAGCTGAAATCTTTCAATTCGGATAAGTAACGGATCAATGTTTGGAGATCATTTTATAACTTTAATTTGTCATAGCAGTAGCAGCGTTTAAAACTATGTATGTAAACCGTGAGCACATCTGACCAAATTCCCAAACGTTGTTCTGCCATTAACATCAAAAACGACGGAGCCGAACGGAGTAAAGTTATTAAAATTTTTTTTCATTCAATGATCGTCAACCTAAAACTAAAGGTTATCGTGTTTCGACCAGTAACTTAGGCCATCTTCACGGCTAGCATTTAGAAGCATAAGTTATTCATCTATACAATTTATTATTGTAATATACGGTGCGAATGAGCTATCGCGACGCGTTTTGACCTTGCTCAAGGGTCTCATCATGGGAAAGAAAAACAACATATTTAAACATGCAATGATATAAAACTACAACTAAAAATTTGGAAGCAAACATTAGCAGCAATTTAGAATCATTAAACTTTCAAACATGCAATGATACAAAACTGCAATTACCAAATTTGGAAATAAAAATTGCATCGATAAACACATCTGCTTTGTTGATGCAAATTTTATGATGACGTCAAACAACTTATAACATGTTCATATAAAAATCACAGGGAGAGCACGAGCTAAATGCATGTGCGAAACATTGCTTAGTGAATAAGCACTCATAAGTTGTCATGATATGTCATAAGTTAATGCCATAAGATATGTCATAGGCTTAGTGAATAAACACTCATAATATGTCATAAGTTGTATGACGTCATCATAAAATTTGCATCAACAAAGCAGATGTGTTTATCGATGCAATTTTTATTTCCAAATTTGGTAATTGCAGTTTTGTATCATTGCATGTTTGAAAGTTTAATGATTCTAAATTGCTGCTAATGTTTGCTTCCAAATTTTTAGTTGTAGTTTTATATCATTGCATGTTTAAATATGTTGTTTTTCTTTCCCATGATGAGACCCTTGAGCAAGGTCAAAACGCGTCGCGATAGCTCATTCGCACCGTATATTACAATAATAAATTGTATAGATGAATAACTTATGCTTCTAAATGCTAGCCGTGAAGATGGCCTAAGTTACTGGTCGAAACACGATAACCTTTAGTTTTAGGTTGACGATCATTGAATAGAAAAAAATTTTAATGATTCTAAATTGATGCTATTTTTTAGTGGAGTAAAGTTATTTTCGAGAAAAAGAAAAGCAGCGTTATAATCCGAGAGCAAATTGTACAATAATAAATCTTTACAATAAGAGAACAAATACACTGCAGAAACAGTGATGCAGGACAATAAGTTTGTTGAGTATTAGGTTCCAGTAACATTTGGTGACCAACCCAAACCTATACCGATGTAGGTACCCGCCAGTTTTCTTCATTACTTTTATTAACTTGCATAGTTTTGCGAAAAAATATTTCAGTCAACAACGCAAATTAAAATGAAATATACGGTACGAGAAGAATTAAATGGAAGCAAAATTGCTACTTGATCTAACATAATCCATTGCCAGTCTAAAAAAATATATAAGTTTGTATCAAGTCAAGGCTGCTCCTTCTGCAGGGCGCCTGGCAATGCAAAACACTTTATACTTGCATCTTAAGGTGTTGGCTAGTTCACTAAAATTAGAGTGTTAATGCTTGCGCGAAAGTTATCACTTGTGGTAACATAACAATCGCAATGAACTAGCCAACATCTTAAGGTGTTGGCTAGTTCATTGCGATTGTTATGTTACCACAAATAATAATTTTCGCGTAAGCTTTAACACTCTGATTTTCAGCCAACCAGTATTCACTCTGTTTGCTGCTGATAAAGGGTCAAACCTCGAAACGTCACGCAGTACAGCGATTGAGGACATATATGTACATATATACACATATATATATGTATATATGCATATACACAGCAACACAGCAAGTACATATAGAAAACGAAAGATCATTGCGATTGTTATGTTAAATCATTCTTAGTTGCTCTGTTGCCTTGGTCAGGAGGCAGCGAAGGGACATTTCTGTCTTCAGGTCAAGCTGCTACCTGCCCACTAGGGTGGTTCAAAAATTTTTTTTCCGATGTGTTTTTCTCCAGGGGGCTCAAAAGTTGTGTTTGGTGCAAAAATAACCCATGTAAATTTTTTTGACTTTAATTAACATTTAGGGGTTTAACATTTTGAATTTGTGGTGGCCGAGCCATTAATTAATATATTTATCCTTGTGTTTTGTCTACGGTGTCCGGTTGTTGGCACATACCGCTCACTGCAATGGGCGGTATTGCATAATGAGCGGATATTGCAAGACAAAAGGAATTTAATTACCGTGTCTTTGTTTTCGCTTTTCTTTGTTTGCTTGCTGTATATATACCGCTGCTTCGCTGTGTTAAAAATTAATTGATTTATTACGTGAGAGGATAGTAAACAATTACGTTGGTTTTGAGACTCGTTTGCGCACGAACTCACCAAAAATTTATTTATTTTTTGACTTCAACTTTAATTAACATCCATTTAACTCAAATTTTGAACAAAAACAGTTTTTTTTTAATTTATCGTAAAAATTTGATCACATAGCATGATAAAATGTTTTAAACTCTAATAAAAAATTATACCTTTGGCATTTTTTGGTCTTTACTTGAAGTTTCTATCTCAAATGGTTAATGAGATATGGCAAATTTGTGATTTATTGGGGTGCGTGTAGAATGTGAGGGGGGGTATGCGACCCCTAAACGTTAATTAAAGTCAAAAAAATTTACATGTTTTTTTTCTCCAAAGCACATTTTTCAAGTCCCTTGGAGAAAAACACATCGGAAAAAGTTTTTTTTGAACCACCCTACTGCCCACCTGTCTACTGCTCACGGTGGAGGCTTCACACTGACCCTTTTAATGCTAAACCTCCAGCAGGGAAGCTGTGAATATTGATTTTTGTAGTATTTGGTTTGATTTGGCAGGGAATCAAACCTAATTCTACCGTTTCAATAGCAGACGCTTTATCCAGACAAGCATTAAACAGTAAAATATCGCCCAAAAAAAAAATCCAGAAACGTAGATTCAGTTGATAGCACAAGCAAACACCAATATTTTTTTTGTAGTCGATTGCTTCGAAATAATTGGTTTTTGGCCAATTCATAAGCCGAAATGAATGTTATAGAAACTGAATTTTTTAATTTTATCAAAAACTAAAAACAACTTTTTTAATCCCTGCTACAGGTAATTTGGAAGAAGATATTAAAAATTCAAATTGAGAACACCGCGCCAATAACTCACCATTGTAAAAATTTTTATTCTGAAATAAGTTGTTTATGGCCCTATACTACAGCAATAAAGGAAGTTACGAGCCTTCACGTTTCAGAAAATGATTAAACAAAAATTAATTTTGATTTTTCTCTTAACTAAGGTTCGATGGAGAACGCTTTAGGTTTAGGTGTTGATTCCTATGCTGTTCTAAATACAGTAATGAAATAAAATCACAGCAACAATTACTAAACAATTGAAACTAAACAATTGAAACGAAACAAACAAACAAACAAACAAGCAAACAATTGAAACCAAACAATTGAAACTAAACCAAAATTTATCACTTTGATGCTATGAAACGACAATAAAAGAATGAAAAGTTTCTGAGAGTGTAGTATTCTGACTTGTTTTTAGCAAAACTAAAACCACTACTCATTTCACACAACAAAACAAAAACAAAACATGCTGCAAAAAAGAAAGAGCTTTACAACAACACATTGCTTCGTTTAAAGACTGCTCCAAATTTGATGTAAAAATTTTAGAATTTTATTTAAACGATTATACCGGTAGTCACTTTATCTACTATGATACGTTTCCAAACGAACACCATAATTTTGCGTATTTTCCTGGCATAGGTAACTTGGTAAAAAAATTATAATTACAATTACAATCTCGCGCAATACTTTTGTAAGTGTGGCTTATACGACGAATCATAAACTTTGATAAAAAGAAACTAGCCGCAATAAATAACTGCTTTTCTTGATTCATCAAAAATAACTATCATTTTGGCAATGCAAACAAAAGCAACACAAATTGCGAAACTTTTAACAAAAACATTTGTGTGGTCAATTAACCACTCTTTCAAGCACAAAAAGGTTTTTTTACATGAGTTCTACGTAATTGCAGTAAACTTTAAATGGGTGAAGCATCAATCCAATTCTGTTTTTAAAAAAACTAAAATTAAAAACAAAACCTGAAGATTTTTTTTCAGTTTGGAGCTGCAATTTGAAATTACATTATTCAACAAATAATAGCTCAATAAAGCCCTCAGAAAGTTTTTGTCAACCCTGATTGCTATTCTTCCAATATTATGTTTTTTGTAAGGTTTGTTGCTTGTAAGAGTATTTTTTATTTTCTTACTATTTTCTTCGTATTGTCTTGCGGTAATGTTGATTTTCACAAAAATATCCACAGTTGATTTGAATCCTAATTATTTTCTAAATATTAGGTTTAGTAGGAAGGGGGCAATGGTTTTGGAAAAAGTTGCTCCCCATATTTCATCTATTGCACAAAGTTTGATGTGGTACAAGTAACACACGGCACATTTTGAAGCGTTAGAGCAACAACGTAATACTGCTGGGTTATATTAGGTACCTGAAAGTAATAAAGACCAGCAGGTAATAAGGCTTAATGCCCAGATCTCCGAAGTTAACGGAACTTTTTTTTTTAGGTGAAACATGTTCAAAATAAATCTGATCCGCAAAAAAATTGAGATTAATCCATGAAAAAACGAGATCGCTAGAGCAAATTGAAATTTTCAAGTCCATTTTTGGCATACTGATGTAAAAATTGTGACTTACCCATGTTCAAAAATTGAAGGCTTAACATGTTGGCTGCTAAGGTGCATTTTTTGGTTTTTGATGTTCATTTCTGAGGTGGCATTGGTAATGGCACAAGCTTTCGACATTGCTGAGTTAAAAAAGGTATTTTTCGTTGGTCATCCTTTGGTAGATACTAGTTGATTGTTTTCTCTAGCTGGTATGACCACCGGTGGATCATATGGCACATGGTTGATGAACGTTTGATGTAGGTGCCTTCTGACACACCGGTGGGTCAGGCTTTTTTAAAGCTTGCTTTTGTGGTATAGGTTATTTTGATCAGTTACTTGCTTAGTTATGACAAACTATTTGACGTAATGATGAATTCTCGACATTTTTATGGATTTACTGCAGAACAGCAAGTCTTATAATCAGACAGCGATTCTGATAGTGATATATCGGCTGAAGAATCTAACTCTTACTGTCCTAGTCATTTTTCATCTAGCGAGTTGTTTGAGTCTGATGAAGCAATACTTGATGATTCAAACTCATACAACGATGATGACCAGGATGATAGTCCAGATGATCGACCTCTCCATGGTGCGTGGCATGCTGTTGATGGAACTCACCGTAAGCAGTTTGTTTTTGTGGATGATGGTGGTATTTATGGATTTAGTGGAATAGCACAAGATGAACTAAAATCTATTGACGTCTACTCCAAAATGGCAACCAATGACCTCAATGATCTTATCGTAGAACAAAAAAATCTCAATGCACAGCAAGTCTGTTACGGATTCGATTTGTCTACCGTCTGCCTCGAGAATTCGTAACACGCTTTTCTTGTTAGAAAATTCGTTCTTTATTTGTTGGTGTATAGGTAAGCGGAAGCGAAAACGGTAAGCGGTTTCTGAGAAAAAATAAACATTTAGACACTCAAAAAACACATGAAATATTTTACGGAATAAATTCAAGCATAAATTTGAACCAAAAACAAAACAAATTGAATTAACGCTTCAACGAAAACAAAATATGACCTTCAGCACACAACTCGTTGTCTCATTAACTTATTCAAATTTAGAATCTATTTTTACAATCAACAAACAATTTAAGAAAATAATACATTGTACTTACTGATCAATTTTTCAATGCAGACGGAGAATTCCAAATGCGATCAAATCAAATGTTTAATATTTAAACTGAAGCCTGGCCGATGTCAAACTCGCTGCAGTTAATGCTCACAAAAAAAAGGGGAACGTGTTGACAAATAATATTTGTCAGGATTGAGTCAGCGACCTATCTGAATTAGAGACCAAGGCAATTGGCAATCAAAATAAATCCGGCAGAAGATCAGCTGTCTCCAATACGAGCTGCAAAGGCAGCGATATCTCAAATTTCAAACTGTAGGTCTATGCTGACTCAACCTTTAAATCTAGTGACAAAAATTCACTGCTGCTTACTGCAGACGCTTAACTGAATAATGATTTTGACATCGCAAAGCTTCAGCTTGCAAAGTGTACAATTTGCACTCATTTAGGTCAACTCGAAAATTAGTAACTTTCGTCATATAAAAAGAAACAAGAACATCTTCACGGCAACCGGATTTAACAGAATTCAACATTCGCAACGATTCAACAGATTAAATACTTGGCTTGAAGAATGAAGAACGAGTCGTGGCTTCCAAATGCAAATTAACGAAAATAATAAAACCAGGTTTGAAACTCACACAAAGTAAATAAATAAATAAGAAAAACAACAAAACGGCGCTACAAATTCCTAATGAGTCGACGAATTAGCCAAAAATTTCGTTTGAGTAGTTGGAGAGACACAGACACACACGAAGTCAAAAAGTTTTTGGCAATCGTTTTGTACATGGGGATAGTAAAACATCCCTGCATTGAGACATACTGCTGCAGAGATCCTTTTTATAAGAATAGCTTTGTTCCACAAGTAATAGGCCGTTTGCTGTAAATTCTAGGACGCTTAAAAATCGAGTTTGTAAAAAAGTTTGAGTGGCAAAAAAATTTTGATGCAGATAGACTGTATTTCATCCTAGGAGGTTTATATAAAAAGTTCTCCAAAATTTACCCAGCAGTTTTCGAGCAAATGGTGGGTAAAGTTGGGGTTTTCTAAACTAAAAATTACATATTTTCCGCATAATGTGCAAATTTAAATCCTTTTATCATTTCTATTTGCTTATTTTGACAATTTTTCAGATACGCAAATTTCTAGTTTGGTTTTAATGTTAAATTAAGCAATCCTCCCTAGCGCTCTCTAGCACTACTAGCGGCGAAATGTTTCTTTTGTACTTATTTAAACTTTTATAGTTTTCCCCTTAATTTTTCAGTGATTAACTATCGATAGGAGTTTACTTCATTTGTTTGAACGTACAAAAATGACATAAACTTTTCCGAAAGCATTGGGCTACAGATAAAATTAAAAATTTATTTATTTTGGGGCCTTGTTTGACTAGGAAACAGTTAACAAAAATCAATAAAATTAATTACAAATGCAAACATGTTTCAAATGCTTGTTTAATATTTAAAATAAGTATATCAACTTATAGCTGCACAATTATAAGCAGGATTTTTGATGAGGGTACTTTTGAAATGACGTAACCGGTCAATGATGACGTCACAGAAAACGTAGCAAATGAATGAAACGTCACAATATAAATTGCAATATGAAGTTTTTGTCAAAATTTTGCAAAACCACAATACTTTTTGAGTTGATGAAAAGCAAAATCGCATTTTTTGGTAAAAATCAATTTTTGATGGGTGTGCTAGGTGAATTCTAACCCTAGGGTGCATCCGAAGCAAGTAACAATTGAAGAATAAATTAGAACACTTTTGATTACTTAGGAAAGTGCAAAAAATAAAGCAAAATATGCTGGTTGCCGGTGATGTCTTAAGCTTCAACAATGTTTGGAGAAATCAAAACTTTTTTTATAATATCACCGGTCACATTAATACAAATTATTTTCATTGCCGTGGTCATCAATCATCTCATTCAAGTTGCACGTTACGTGTTCGATATTTGAAGCAGATCTGGAGTCGAGGACACAATATTCGAGGCCAAGGACTGAAAAAAAAATCCGAGGCCAAAACCAAGGACCGGCTTTTCAAGTACAGACCCTCTCGAGGCCAAGGGCAGAATTGGTCGAGGCCAAAGCCAAGGTCCAAGGACAAAATTTAAAAAAAAGCTATGGTCGGCAAACTTTGACTGTTTTTAAGCGCGAAAGTGTAAGACATTGCATTTCGTTGTTTTTCATGATAATTTGAAAATGGTAGTTTCTAAAAACAACGAAAGTTATTTTGAAGTTTTACGCGTTAGCAGCAATTTTGATTACCTTCCATAGCGGTTTCGAGGTAATAAAACAATTAAGACCGTTATGCGAAATGAGAGTAACTAACTTCTGAACATGGAAACGGTCAATTTTAAGACCTTAACTTTATCAGTTAAAACCCCAGTGTAAACGTCCTCTGAGTGATTATGGATCTCTCATCCCCACCGTTTTAGTACTTTTTCCAAAACAACCTTTATTGTTTGAGCGACTTCTTTTTGTAGATTTTTAAAAATGTTATCATAGTTTTCAAACATTGTATTGCGACTACGATATTATTATCTAAAAGTATTGCAAAATAGAGTAAAATAATTTATGTTTTTAAAATGATTTAAGGTACCGTATCCAGTATTTGCAAGCTCACCTCCTTGAAAAAAACGGGGTCTGGGGGCTAGGGCAAAGTTCACAAGCCTCTGTTGAACAACTTTAGTGACTTTTTTTTAAATAAAAAAACAATTTTTGTGATTTTGAAAGAGGTGAAACAATCAAATTTTCAAAGCAATTTTAACAAAGAAAATACCGGTAACGTAAAAGTTAAGTTGAAAAACTTTAGTTTTATCACATTTTCCCCAATCCTAACTTTAATTAATCTTTTTTTACGTTTTATTACACATGATATCTTTCTATAGCTCATTAATTGCCTATCGATGAATGAGGGCACGCGTTTCTGCCGCCAAACGTCACTTTGTAAAATTTAACATAAATTGTTTAATGGCAAAAACAACTTGAGAATCTTAGCAGGGCTGCATCAAGGAGGAAGGCCTTGAAGAGATTTGCAATTTGTCTGGGGTCGCCCTCCCCCTCTGAAGAGCTCACAATTGTAGAAACGTAAAAATAATAAATCATTATTTTTTTCGAAAAAGGCCCAAATTTTTCATGAGAGCTTCTCCTCATCTTAATGAAGTCGTGTGAAAAATTGATTGACTGCAGCGCGCATCTTTCCAGCCAGTAGCGTAGCTAGGGGGGGGCAAATGGTGCTATTGCCTCCCCTTCATTGGCCTGAACAGTATCCAAAATAGCATGCTTTTAGCAGTTTTGAAGTTGGTTTTTGCCCTAAAACGGGAAATAGCTCCCCCCAAACAAAAATAGCCCCCCCAAAGATCGTGAAATGAGAAGTAGAAGTGGGTGTCAGTTGACAGAAAAACGCTCTGAATTTCGGTGAAGACTTTTTTTTGGAGATCACTCGATTTTGGCAGAAAAACGCTCTGAATTTGCCTCAATCCAATTGAAACCAAACAAAAATTCGGGTCAAGTTCGTTTACGGTTGAATCAAACTTCAAAAAAAGCCCCCCACCTTTGCGAAATCCTGGCTACGCGACTGTTTCCAGCCATTCAAACAATTATAGTTATATTTAATTTCACGATCTCATTTTTAACTCCACATGTAGCGCTTTTTTCTGATACAGTATAGTTTATTATTTGTCGAGGACAGAGGTGGAGCCGAGGACACAACGTTCGAAGCTTAGGCCAATGATACAAAAAAATCCGAGATCAAGGCCAAGGGCTGACTTCTCGAGGCCTAGAACAGGAATGCTCAAAACCAAGGACACAAGGTGCAGGTGTTCTCCAAAACGAAAAAAAAGGTCTTCACGCGAGGAAATGCCAATTTCCAAGGTAAAGTGAAAAAAGCTCATGGCCATGGATCATTTTCAACAATTTAATGTCCTCGGCCGAGAGCAGGGCATTTTCGAGGACTTGCAGGCTTCAAGGCCAAGGATTTAACCTTCGAGGCCAAAGCCAAGGACTTCAAAATGTGTCATTGAGGACTCCGCCTCTGTTATTTGGGATTCTTGGCGGGCGATTTTTAACGCAAAAATTGCTCAGCAAATGTGGCTTTTTCCCAGATCATACAACAGTGATTAGAGAGCTGCTCTTTCTTATTTCAAAAAAAATCTTCGCGATTTTTGCTCGCATACATTCAGAACAAGGTGGCTTTCTCAAGATAAGTTTTGTTAGTTATATCACGGATACACTAACATACTCTGTTTAATGTGCTATCCCTGGTACAGGCGCGTAGCCAGAAATTCACAATGGGGGGGGGCTGTTTTGGGGGTCTGGGGGCGGAGCCCCCAGCCGCTGGAGGTCAAATGGGGTCTGGGGGAGAAACCCCCAGCCGCCGGAGGCACGGAGGTCTGGGGGCAGAGCCCCTAGCGCTCAATAATTTTGGATTTTTTTGCAAAAATGACTTAATTTTAGGGCTATTTTAATAAAAATAATGCTTTTAAAAAGTGGTATTGAAGTTGGCAGTGCAACATGATTCAACCAGTTGCATTAACGGGCTATGTGGGAGGTGGCTAATGATAACATTACAGTTCTCTTGTTTACATGCTGGTAAATCATAAAATCCTATTATTCAATAAAACTTAAACGCAGTAATCTATTTCGTCTATATTTTATAAAGGAAAATAATCGGGGGGAGGGGGGAGGCTAATGAAAAGAGATCTTAGGAAATGATTGGTAATTAATCAACACTGAATAGCCCCCCTCTCCTTTATTTCTGAGTTTGTAACATATTTGTTAATAAAACCTATGTTTGGCGTTTTTGCACCAGCGATCAAAATTTATTGATTTTTTATTTTTGGGCATTTTTCAAAGTTATTATTGATTTGTGACTTTAATTTTTGACAAATTAGCCTCTCCTGAAGATATGTTGAAAAGATGCTCTAAATCACTTTTTAGTCCATTCCAGCGCAAAACACAGCCTCAAAAGACCTAAAAACGTGGTATTTTTCTTATTCTGCGTTTTGGTTGACAGGCCAATGGGGGAGGCTATAGGCCCCCCACCCCCCGCTTTCCCCCTGGCTACGCTACTGCCGTGGTAACTGTATTACATTTCATTATCACGCAAATATACTTTTTTCCGAGTCCATACTCAGATAAGCACGGTCATGAGTTAGCATTAGCAACTCAAAAATGTTTGCGTCAGGACCCCGGATCCTTTGTTATGGCTCTTGATGGTTTTAGGGCTTTGCGGTTTGTACCACCCGCACCGGAAATATTAGGAGAAATAAGAATAACAATTCTACACTGCCTTTTGCCCCACATTCTCTGATTAAAGCTTTCACACAATACCATTTAAAATAAGGTTTACTATGACTTGGCAATCACAATATATGATATTTTTCAAATAAGGAAAAAAAATGAATTGAAAAGCTAGAATTTTTGATTATTTTTTGTTTGGTTATTTTCCTTTTCAACCAATCAAAAAATAATGCTGTCCTCGAGCCGAGAACAGGACATTTTCGAGGACTTGTAGGCAGTGGTGTAGGAGGCGGGGGGTCCGGGGGGCACTGGCCCCCCCGCTTGGTTTTAAAGTGTCGAAATTTTGGGCAATGTTATATTATTTGGGCAATATTGCATTAAAATTTTGGGCAATTTCATATTTTTCGGGCAAGTTTGCGTCAAAATTTCGGGCAATTTAATATTCATCAAACCGTCTCAATTTCAGTGAAGACCTTTTTTTTTTTTTTGGAGGTCGCGTTAATTTGGACAGAAATGCCGATCACTTTCCGGGCAAAATTCAATGTCATTTTTCGGGCAAAAGTTTGGTGCTCCCCCAAATCCTTTTGAGCTACTACGCCCATGCTTGTAGGCTTCAAAGCCAAGGACTTGAGCTTCGAGACCAAGGACTTCAAAATGTGTCCTCGAGGTCTCCGCCTCTGATTTAAACTTTGTTAAACAGAGTGCTACTTGGCTAAAATTGAGAGAGCGTTGAACAAAATCTCAAATGACAAGTCGCAGTGTCTTCATGGGAGTTGGGTCTAGAAGTACAAATCTATTCTATTTTATCTAGGAGCCTGCACAACAATGCTAGGTCTAGAAATACAAATCTACATTAGGCCTAGTTGTTTGAGAAACAATGCTAGGTCTACATGTTTTGTGCATTTTCAAATCTAAAAGTCTCGACTATTTTCGCAGCACTGTCATAAAATTACCTCTGATACCTGAACACAGCAGTTTGCCACGATGTTCTGCTTGGCAGGACATATAACTTTATTATCTCTGTACCAGTAACTATAGGCTATTTTAAAGTATTGTTTTGAAACAATGCTTCATAATTTCTGCCTGGCACGTCATATCACTTTTGGTTATCAAGTACCTGGCTATCTATACTGTGTAGACCTAGGTCTACCTTAAAGCGATGTTTCATCATGGATACTAGTATTTATTGCTAGTAATTTGCCAAAAATTTCTTTTTAAAACAAATTTAAGAACAAAATCCAACTATTGCACCCACTTAACCCAATTTAAGCCAACATAGTAAGAAAACTAACCGTTAAATCAGTGTAGCCTACCTCAGGACCTGATCCAAAACAGTTTTTAAAAATTCGTTGAAGGGAAAGTCCCCAAGTTATTCTATTTTATGATTGGTCGATTCGGGTTGTCTGATTGTATTCATCCGCATTTTAGAAGCCAACTTTCAGGTCAAATTAAAAAAGTACTGCAGGAAAATAAGTGGAGAACTTTTGCATGTGAGTTTGTGAGATGAAAATCAATGTATTTAAGCAAAAAATAAGTTGCCACTCAAATTTTTTTACAAGGTGAACGCTAGAATTTACAGCAAACGGCCTATAATTAGTCGCAATAGATTCCAACTGATTCTACGATTAATTCACTTTGCCGATAATAAAAGCCCTCGCAATGATGAAGATCGACTGCATAAAGTAAGAAAATTGCTCACTCTTTTAGAGAAAAATTTCACCGCTTGCAAAAAGCCTGGAGAAAATATTGTTGTAGACGAAACGATGGTTCCTTGGAGGGGTCGTTTGCTCTTTCGCCAGTACAATCCAAGCAAGGCACATAGATATGGTGTAAAAATATGCAAATTGTATGATTCCAAAGGATACACTTATACGAGCAGTGTTTACGCTGGAAAATATTGTGATGAGCAATAAGGTAGAACCACTGCAACTACTTCTCACAGCACTCACATTGTGCTTGATTTGGCAGAAAATTACTTGAAGAGTGGACGAACAATTACTACTGATAATTATTATACATCAGTTGCTTTGGCCGACATCTTGCTACAAAATCAAACACATTTTGTGGGAACTCTTCGAAAAAACAGAGCTGGAAATCCCAAAAATGTCGTAAACGCACGCTTGCAAAAAGATGAAATTATTGGTCAAGAAAATCAAGATAGCATTGTGGTCACAAAGTGAAAGAGCAAGCGCGATGTGATCATGCTTTCTGCCATGCATGATTTGAGTATAGTTGGCACAGAAAAAAACAATTTGCAAAATGAAGAAATAGTCAAACCAGAAATTATCATGAAGCAAAATAGGGCATTAACATCTCCGACCAAATGGCTAGTTATTTTACACCACTTAGAAAACAATTGATGGTTCCACAAGATTGGGTTCGAATTTTTGCTTAACACGGCTGTTGTCAGTGCTCTGATTATTTTCCAAGAAATACGCAGCAAAATACAGATTGCTAAATTTAGGTATGATCTGATTTCTTCATTAGCCGCCATGGTTCCACCTACACGAGCAAGCTCTTCCCAACAGACGAGTGCAAGCACTCGTTCCATTTCCCAGACCAGACGTTCTGTCTTCCAACCCCATCGCCTAGAGAAATACACTGAGAGAGACAACAAGAACCGCGTGAAGAAAAAAATTTGCTTCAGCTGTTACTCTGAAATAAAGAAAAGCAATTCTTGGGAAAACGCGAGTAAAAAAGCAAAAAAAGTGTCAACTTTTTGTAAAGATTGCAAAGGTCAACCAACTTTTTGCCTGGAATGTTTTGCTAAGCATCACTGAATTGCAATGACTTACTATAACAATGTGACTTTGCTAAAATGTGGACTTCTCTGTACATTATTTTGTGTGAAATAGTTGACGTTTGAAGGGTTGTGCAACACCGCTGTTCCACAGCATTTTCTTTCATAAAAAATTTCGAATTTTTGAACCAAAGTGTGTTTACAGAAATTCTGCATAATTGAGATGCCAAATACTCTAACCCTAGGACCATACGTAAAAGCGCTACAGTGAAAAAAAAAGATTCAAACTAAAACGATATTTGACCCACCGGTGGGTCATGCGGCTCCTAGTTAAAAATGCCACCTGACCACCAATGGGTCATGTGGCAGCCAGCGTGTGAAGCTAGTCAGTGGACAATTTTTTTGGATGAGGCATCAAAACATTTCTTTATATTTCGTTTAAACAAATTTAGATGCTAGTGAAAAATTTAATGGTAGTTTTATGATTTGGGTAACGTAATGGTTGGCTTCGCAGCTTATGAGGCCTAAGCAAGATTTTTTAGCCATTTGTCACGCAATGATAAGCAAAAATTGTTTGCTTCATTAACACTCAAGTGCCTGTTATAAATTGTTATCAATCTGTGTAATTGACATCATCTGGCTTCCAAAATTTGAGCATAGTTTATTGACCTCAGTTATGCTGATTTTTAGGGGGTCTTTATCAAAGATGGAACCGGTCAGGATTTTCTCAACCCGACCGATAAATTTCAAAATCTATCCCGGTTGACCGGCCGGTCGTCGGGTTTCTGACCGACCCGGTCGACCGTTTTTTTTTGCAGAAGGTTTTTTGTTCACTGTTCAATGCATGAAACGAAAAATGTTCAAAAGGGGGGAGCAAGGATGAGGTGTTAAAATTTCATACTCCGAACAAGAGTCTCAGAAAAAAAAAACGCAAAAATTTTTGCGTTTTTTGCAAAAACTACTCTATTTTAAGACCTTTCTAGGTTAAATTTCGGTTTGAAAGACCTGTTTTGAGCTGTGCAAAACAGCATAAATATTACGTGCACAAAAGTTTGTGTCCCAGCAGTTTGTAGAAATGCTACTTCAGAGCAAGCCATGACTGGTTAGATGTACAAAAATAAAAGTTATGTCTTTCTTGCCCAGTGTAGAGTGTGGTATATTTAAGTTAAAAAAAGCTTTTCAAAGCGGCAAGATTATAGCATGCTTACTAAAAAATCTGAAATCTGCACCACTTCTACTCTCAAGCTAATTAAAATGATCTAAAATGGCGGGTAGCCTAAGCGTTTTTCACATGCATGATTTATTGTTATTTGATTACGCAATTTTAACGTATATCTTTCACGTTTTTGCTTTGTGCCGTGGCCCAAAGGGGCGGGGCATGGCACAATGCTCCCCCCTAAAAACGCCCCTGGATGTGCATGTCTTAAGCTATGGCTCCACCAGTGAGAATTTGAATTTTTTACAACAAAATTTGATATTATTTTAAAATTCACACTGAAGGAGACAACATGCATTAATTTCTTTCAGTGAGAATTTTGAATCTATCACCGTGCGTAAGAAAATTCATACCGTGCGTCAAAAAATTAGCTCTGAAAATTCTCACCGGCCAGATATTTTCACTGAGTGTTAATTTTGGTGGAGACGGCGGTATTATTTTCATTTTCAGTATTAATTTGAATTTTGCCATTAATTTGGGTGATATTTCAGTAAGAAAATATGAAAAAGTTTTCATATTTTCTCACTGAAATTATCACTGCAATTCTTACTGAAATTTGGTCATAAAAACCTCATCAAAACCTATTATACCCTCATAATTAATATTCCATAATATCACATTTTACTGCCAACGCGATAATCCTAGCAAAAAAAGGGAAGAGAATTCAATGCGCATCCATTGATTGTACTTTAGTTCCACCAGAAATGCTTAGCGAGGCCTGAGCAAGTTTTTTGCCCATTTTACAGTTGAGTAACATGCCGCTGTCGTTCTTGCTACGGTATTGGCCCACGTCAAACATAGTGAAGCAGTACTTTGCCACATGCAGCGAGCAAAACCATGCCGAAAAAGCCTTTATAACTGTAAAACAAAGTGGTAGCCGAAAATGTTTACCATCCAAAGCACCTACAACGTGAGGCAAGTTCCATCGATCTTCAAGCTGCTGCGAAATTGCAAGGCAATCTTTCTGTGACGATGATGTGTTAACATATTTAGCAACAAGTGCATCGTAAAGCTATGGCTCCACCAGTGAGAATTTGAAATTCTTACTGCAAAATTCGGTATTATTTTAAAATTCACACTGGTGGAGACAACATGCATTAATTTCTTTCAGTGAGAATTTTGAAACTATAACCGTGCGTAAGAAAATTAATACCGAGCGTCAAAAAATTAACACTGAAAATTCTCACCGGCCAGATATTTTCACTGAGTGTTAATTTTGGTGGAGACGGCAGTATTATTTTCATTTTCAGTATTAATTTGAATTTTGCCATTAATTTGGGTGATAATTTCAGTAAGAAAATATGAAAAAGTTTTCATATTTTTTCACTGAAATTAACACTGAAATTCGTACCGAAATTTGGTCATAAAGACCTCATCAAAACCTATTATACCCTCATAATCAGTATTGCATAATATCACATTGTACTAGCAGCGGGTTAATCCTAGCAAAAAATAGAAAAAAGGATTCAATGCGCATCCATTGAGTGTAATTCCACGGGAAATGTTTAGCGATCCCTGAGCAAGTTTTTTGCCCGTTTTACTGTTGATTAACACGCCACTGTCGTTCTTGCTACCGTACTGGCCCATGTCAAATATAGTGAAGCAGTACTTTGCATCACATACAGCAAGAAAAATCATGCCGAAAAAGCCTTTATAATTGTAAAATAAAGTGGTAGCCGAATGTGTTTACCATTCAAAGCACCTACAATGTGAGGCAAGTTCCATCGATCTTCAAACTGCTGTGAAATTGCAAGGCAATCTTTCTGTGACGATGGCGTGATAACATACTTAGCAGCAAGTGCATCGTAAATAGCTTTGCATGTTTCGGAAATTATTTTTGAAATTGCTTGTCGTTCAATGCAGTTTTGCAAACTTATGGAGATTTGAGATTCTCCTGTAGCAAGATGGCTCAAAGTGAGCGAAAGCCGCTGCTCAGGGGAAATTAGCTCTCTATAATTAGTTGATAACTTAGTTACGAGAGGAGCGCCCAAAGAAAGTAAGTGCTTCATTCGATTGGGTATCATCGCGTATATCTAAAGTACATCTCTCTGTCACCCACGATTAACTCTCGAACCATATTGTAGCTACCTTCTTCGTCTCTTTTCATCAAAAAATCTCTTACCAATTTTTTGTGCCTTCGTTTGCTTTTGCTCTAAGCAATGGCTACGAGTGCTAAGTATTCGTCGTCACTACTTGAAGAGCTCAAGCTTCTTTTCGAGAGAACTTTCAAAAAGGATTTTTGAAGGAATACTATTTCCCCATTCAGGAACAGCACGTTACACTCAAACAACGACTCCTACTGCCCCTTCAGTATTAATTCGAAAAACGTACGTTGTCTCCACCAGTGCAAATTTTTGCGAAATTAACACTGAGTTTTGTGGTGATAATTTTGAATTCTCACTGGTGGACCGAAGGTACTCTGGTAAGATTTGTTCAGTAAAAAATTTTGTCTCACCAGAGTTAATTTAAAAAAAAAAAATTATCACCGAAAAAATTAATACCGTTAGTGAGGATTTCATAATCACACTGGTGGAGCCATAGCTTTAATGGTCACAGCTTATTAGTCACAGCTTAAAACCATTCTTCAAGTGTTTTTAAAAGATGTGGTTTGTCAATACTTTTTTTTTTATAAAAAGTTTTATTTGCAATAAAATATACATATATTTTGGTTGGTGCTTTGATGTCTTTTAGTTGCAAGAAAGGAGAATTTGACCGGTGTTTCAACCGGCTTGACCGACCGGTCGAAGAATCTCGACCCAATCGCAACCCGACCGGCCGGTCGACCCAACCGGTGCCGGTCGACTCGATTGGTTCCCATCTCTGGTCTTTATAGCCACCCTGTAGTTTAGCTACAAAATTCTCGTTTTAAATTTAGGTTAAACGACTTTACGGAGATTTGTACTGAACATTTTGGGGTTCCCTATTATTTTTTCAACTTATGCTAGGGCCTATAGGACTAATTTTCAAACAATTTTAAATATATTTGAAATGTTTTATTATAATAACAATAAGCCAAATAAGGATTTTGACAATTTTGGTTTTAGTCAAAAAAAGTTCATTATTTTTATTGCAAATATATCAAAAATGGCCAATTATTATTTTTGAAAATCACAAAAAAATTCTAATAGTGTTCCTGTTCCAGTCCAATGGTGTGATGTACACGAGCAGCCTATTCAAACCTCCTTGTGTCGCAAAAACTTTAAACAATTCCTTTTACCCTCTCCTTGATTTTTATTAAAACACACCCACCATTCTTTATATCTACCACACAGCTGGTCTTCACAATTTTAACAACATCATGCTAAGGCCTTGAAACAAGTTTGTGCGTATGCACCCATCAATGCCTCTTTTAATATGGCCTTGCTGTGTTTTACAAACCATGCCTATATTAAATAAAACTGCTGTGTGAAATTATTTTTAGTGTTGTTTTGCTTCGAAAACACAAAGGCGCACTCATCTTCACAAATTTCACGACTTTTCACAGCAATAAACTTAAAAATATCTTCGTAAATTTTTGCGAATGGTCCAGACCACATGCAGAAAATCACAAAAATTTTGCCAAAGTTGACAAGATTTTCACAAAACAAAAAATGTTCAAGCAAAAATTCTTAATTTATTTAAGCTAAGAAAGCATAGCATTCCAAATCTTCCCATACTTTTTTCCACCTCAGTTTTGCTAAGATTTTTGTTCGTACGAATCGCATAACATGTAACCCCACATTGCAAAAAATCTTATTATGTTTGGCGCAATTTCATTTTTTGTTTTGGAAAAAAACTACAGAACTTTATAGTTCTGAGGTCAGAAGAGAAAAACAAAAATATTTATATACACATAGTAAAACAATAAACGCAATAAGCATTTAACACTCAGCAACATTAGTCGGTTGTTTGAATGTCATAGCTTGAGCTTTGTGTCAACTGTAAAACTTAAATTTATTGCGTTCAAAATCAAAATGCATGATATAGTGAAAGATAATTGACGCAAAAAGTATACTGTCCCACGGTCTCCAGATATCGCTTTGCAATTCTAGTACAGCAGTACTTTTGCAAATTTGTCATTTCTTCACAAACTATGCAGGAGCGGCAAAGATCAGTTAATTGGTAAAGGGTTGAGTTATTAGTAATTAAAAGGTTAGACAAGTGCGCCCAGTTTGATTCTCCAATTGGTAAATTATTTTTCGTTATAACCTTGTACTTGACGCACTCTTTAACACTAAGTTAAAGGCTCGACCTGACTAAGAATTTCCAACAGAACCGTAAACGCTACCCTGCGTTGGTGTGGTCTGACAAATCCAAAAGCATAGTTCGTGGTATATACGGATTAGTGAACTTACCTCAATACAATATTTGAAAAAAAAAAAAGTTAAATGCAAAATTATTTATTTCAGTAAAATCGTGCACCATACTTTAATCGCGGTATACTGGCATAAAAAGATCTTAGAAAAAAACGTGCTCTAACTTTTTCAATTAATTGCGTTAATTATTAATCGAGACAATTAGCAAATGAAATACAATATAATGTTTTAGTATAGCTGAACAATTACAGAGATGGAAATTTAGCTTTGCTACACAATATCTGTCGAATTTTGACACTTTAAATTTGGTGATTCGTAAACTTGTGATTAATGCTATTGTGTTCAGTAAATATTCCTGCGTGTAGGGTTTACTTAATAACACGTCATCAGCGTTACAGAAACTGCGCGAGTTGTCGGTTTCCTGCTAAGGTTGTGATTTATAATGGCAAAACAAGCAATAAACAAACGCTTTTAAACACTTTTATTTGCAATCAAATTGCAAATTCAATTCAATTTATAACAAGATACAGTTTTGTTTTTTTTTTGTATATTTAAAAATAATTTTTACACCGAAATAGACAAAGAACCATGCAAATACCTCCTTTCTTTTAAAACTTATAAGCGTTTGAATTTGGCTGTGTCAAAACAACACGGTATCCGCTGTTAGCACCAATTTTGAGCAGCTGTAATATAAAGTTAAAACTGTCAAAAAAGTAAAATCGTAGGGTTAGGGTTGAGGTTAAAGTTGAAGTTAGGATTGAGCTTACGATTTCATTGCATTTGATGAATTATGTAGCTACGCTAAATAATGTACATGTATCAAAATTCAAAACCAGTAAAACACTTATGAAATAATACCCACAACATGCTGTTTTGTCGTTACGCTCTTCAAGGAGGCTGGGCAGTGAGAGTAAATCTATTCAAATAGAGTTCATAAATAATGAATAATGTAACTAAATAATAACTAATTTAAACAGAAGTAGCTGGTATGCTTTTAGAAATGGAAATGCCTCCATCTCATAGTTTACATTGGATTCTACAAGTCGCAAAGCCACCGTTTGAAGTCTTACGATTAGTTTCTTTGCCAGAAAATAGTTTCCTAGTTTTTTTAAACATGCGCCTCCACACATGAAAAGAATAAATATACGGATTCAAAATACTGTTCAGGGGAACCACAGTTAGCACAATATTTTGGAAGGAAATTATATACCTCAAATAATCTCCCAAGTTTTGAATAGTTTTGGGATTGAGTGGAACATTCCAAAGAACTAACGAAGCAATACACAATGGTATCCAACACATTATATCAGTCAATATAATCAATGAAATACGTTTCAGCATTTTCCGATTCCTAGCGGACCGGAAAGCGCTTCTTTTATGGAAAAACATAGCGTTTCCACGTTTTTCCAGACAGAGTTTCCAGCAGTTACACGAATTTAAACAGAATTTATCAATGTCAAAAACTTTGAAAGTAATCACACTGTACAAAATCAAAATATAACAATACTCACAATAAGGTTATAAAGTACGAAAGTTAATGTGAAATTATTAGCATCATGATAACTATCCAAATTAATAAGAAATAAACCGGGACTGCAAGTATATTGATAATTGTAAATGCCAACTGTACTCCAATTTTCCGTTTCAAAATCCGCCCAACCCAGAGCGGAGGAAAACTTTTCCATAACCTCTTGAGTTGGATATTGTGCTACAGCCTGTAACACTGATGTTGCTTCGGTCGCGTTTATAGTGAAACTTGGAATTGTATAATGTTGCAAAATATTGACAAAATAAGGATAGTATCTCAAATAATTCTTTTCGCATTTGTAATCTTTAGACAACCCGACTGTAAATGAAGTTTTGAAAGGCTCCAATGGTATTATAGGCAAGACAGCAACTACTAGCCATACAATCCATGTCAAAGCTATTAACCTTATAACTGACTTTAAAGGTTGTCTTTTGAAAGGCCTCGTAATACGAACTAAGCGATAAAAACTTATTATGAAAAGAGTCGTTATAGACACTTGACTTGATACAACATTTATAATGGCAAGGGCATTGCAAAAACCATATTCACTGAAATAAACACCAATATTAACCTTATGCATTATTTCAAACGAAACTACTGTCAGATATGTTCCCATCAACAAATCAGCCAACGACAAGTTTAGTATCAGCGTGTGGTAGATTTGAATTTCCTTGTTTTTGTTCTGAAATTTTCTCAAACTAACGATTTTGTCGTTTATCACAATCATATTCCCAACAAAGGAAAGTAACCCTAACACTAAAAAAATATACCATTGTGTAACTAAGGATGAGTTTAAAAAACTTGAACAGTTAATGTTATCGCCACAATGCAAAACAAAACGGAAAAGAGAGTCAATAGTATCAGTAAATGAGCAGGATGAGTTCATGCACCCATCTTGAAGCTCGTACTCTGAAAATGAGAAATCTTCACTGGTTTCTTCACATGAGTAGATGAACATTCTCCAATTTACATGATCCAAGAGCTTTTCCACGTCTTTTCCATTTGAAATCTGAGTTGAAAGTTGATCAATGCTTCTTTGCTGATTTTTTGTTGCGTTGGAGACGATCATGTACGTAAATTCCTCAATTGGACATTCAACATCAAGTGGGATCAAAATGATATTGCTGGTATTATGATTCATTGATAAAATATTGATGCTTCATTTGCTAAGC
The DNA here is from genome assembly GCA_963965965.1 of Trididemnum nubilum. Classification (NCBI taxonomy): domain Eukaryota; kingdom Metazoa; phylum Chordata; class Ascidiacea; order Aplousobranchia; family Didemnidae; genus Trididemnum; species Trididemnum nubilum. The sequence continues at coordinate 4,976,388 of OZ014487.1, forward strand.
TTAAGCTTAATCCTAGTAGCACAATATTAAGATTTAAAGTTTGAAGTAATTTGCCGTAAAAATAATTCACTTTGAGACGTAATATTTTCATATCTAAATACATTAGATTCAGTCAAAGCAAGTCGAAACCGTTTCGATCTTTTCAAGCTCATTAGCTGCGCGTAGACACCTTTGTCATCTGGCTAGAAGTACAATAAGTTGTAAATTCAGTTAAAGTTTTTAAGTTTGTTGGACTTGAAAACTTGACAATTAATAGCAAGGGCGTTTCTACGTTATTTATATGTACAGAAACAAAGGGATATCTACATTATTGCACACAGACGATATGATTGTTATAAGCGCAAATACTGCAGTAGAGCGCGGAAATTCCCAGACTATGTAATGTTTGGAATCATTAAGCATTCAATTTTTAATATTCTTCACTTTTTTGCTTTACAGCTGACAGTAGAACAAGTTATGTGGTGCCGTATATTGAAAAAAAAAAATCAGTTACAAGGTTTTATTTTTTGATGTTCTACACTTCAAAAATGTTTCAAGAAATAGATCTTTTGCAAATAATAATCTGTGGCTATTTACATTTTAGATTTTTTCGTATTGAGCATTTTGCGGCATTTTTTAATAAAAAAAGTTAAACATTTGTAAGCAAGCTGTAATAGTTAAGGTGTTTTTTTGAAATTCTTGATTACAATCTTTTTTTTTCGAGAAGCAATCTATAAATAGCTTTTCCATTAAAGCTACAGTACTTCAGCATTTTTTGTGACTAAATTTTGGTGAAAGGCAAAAAAAGAAAAGCATAAAAAAGCCAAGTTACATCCACTAAAATCTTTTATTAGCTGTAAGAAATACGAGCTGAGTCTTGCATTGTAATAAAAGTGCTTGATATGCTCTCATAAGACAAATTTATTATATCAAACTGTGAACAGATGATATCCTGTCACTTAGCTAAACAAACTCTTGAATTTCTATGCTATCACTATGAAAACTAATCAGCTCTAAAACCAATCTCTTCAAACAGTTCTCGAGCAATTTGCTATTTTAAGCATGAGAATTTTTTATACAGGACTGTGTTCAATTGACAGTACACAATTGCTATTTTACGGTATGTCGAGCTTTCTGCGGTCGAATTCACAAGAATACTACTGTTTAGTACCAAAACTACAATCATTTTGTTATCTGCTTCAATGGAGCCAATTGGTTGTTAATTTTGCTAATGTGGCTTTTAGTGCTAGGCGTACTTGTATAATATCAAGGTTTACCAAAAATCTAATTAAAAAATCGATTAAATTGCCCTTTTTTTCTACAAATTGCATAGCGCAGTATTGACTCCGTTAATATTTCACTGATATTATTTGTTTCGCTGTTAAAACAAACTAATGATTACGGAGATTTTAAGAAAACATTACAGTTTTTAATTTTGATATAATCAAATGAAAAATTAAACATAGAATTTACCACACCAGCTTTTAAAACGAAATATTGAGCGCTATACTCAGTAATCTACAGCACTTTATAGCTTTTTGCTGTGTAGATATTATTTGGTTTAAATTCTACCAAAAAAAAATAAAATAAAATGCTAAAACAGTCCTTTGTGGTACTACTTATCTTTTTTTAATCTAAAAGATTTCCGTATTGTCTTAATTCATCAGTTTCTAAAGAATGACCTCCTTGCGTTATAGGCAACTAACATCATTACCGCCAAAGCAAGGGAAAAAATACTGCCTTGCTGATGAAGTAACATTCATACACCTGAGATAAAATATGCGCAATATTTAGCAGTAGTTGGCTGACCTGTTTTTTGTAATTGTTGACTGCAAACTTTATAACTGTTAGTTACTCATTTTAAAGTTTTGATAAACATAGTTTTAGTGTTGACGACAATTAATTGTGTTCTAAAAAACTTAAATGAACAAAAATGATTACTTAAAGATAAGTCTACGTTATGCTATAACAGTCCCTTGTGATACTTTTCAAATTAGCATTAACGTGGATGTTAAATCATGTTTAATCAAACACGATAAAATATTTTTTTAATATCCCTTTAGTTCACGTACATGGAAATCTTTTGCTACGTTTTTATGCTATAGGTGGATACATAAACATTACAATTAATAGCAATGGCGTTACTCAGATAGCACAAGCCCGGCGCCAAGATATCGTGGCTAGGGGGCAGAAATAAATTTTGGGGGGGCACAAGAAATTTATTTATGTGAATTCGAGAGGGGCACGGGGGCACGAGAAATTTATCCCAATCTGAATCAAATAAACAAGGTGAAGACCAAAAATTCATAGGGATTTTCCGACTGAAATCAGAAATTCAAACGTTTTTTCCGGCCAAAAACAGGTGATCTCCTAAAAAAATAGGTCTTCAAATGAAATTCTAAGGGATTTTCTGGCTGAAATCAAAAATTCAAACGTTTTTTCCGACCGAAAACAGGTGGTTTCCAAAAAAATAAGGTCTTCATCTAAAAAATGTCATGAAATCCGGTGTCAGTCCACAAAAATTACGAAATAATCGGTGGCAAGCACCAATTTGGGCCTCGATTTGCACTCCAGTAGCCCTGAGTCTGTTAATTTCTTCGGGGCACAGTCCTCGCTTGGGGGACACAATTTTCGTTTGGGGGGCACAAGCAGTCATTTGGGGGTGCACAGTCCCGGAATGCCCCCCCGTGGCGCCGTGCCTGAGATAGCATTGGCGTTAGAAAAATAGAAAAGACACATGTTTTTAGTGTAACCCAACTGCAAACAAAGCAATAGTCCAATGACTTATACAATATGAGAGGCATAAATGGCATGCCTGTAAATACCTTAAAGTCATTGGACTATTGCCTGTATTTTTTCTGTTCGTGGAACAGTCAAGCTGCTTGACAACACTACAGATCTGTAGAATGGCTTACTCGTTTGAATTTCAATTCAGGGAAGTCTATGTGCTGCATGCTCCTCTGGTTGATGCAGCAAAAGTTTGTTTTCTTCTTTACATAATGCTTGGGTTTGATAAAAACTTTGTTAAAGCCATTCATCATCAAGGTAAAGGTTTTATACATATAGGCAAATTATTTTCTTGTAGGACTGAAGCGAAGATAAAGCACGATATATTCGTACGACCAGAAATTAGAAAAGTACTGAAGGATAAAGACTTTAAAACAAAATTAAGTTCCAATGAACTTGATGCTTGGAATGCCTTTGCGTTGGTGGTCCAGAACTTCCTAGGAAAGCACGAAGCAACCAACTACACAGAAAATGTTGAACAAATGCTGCAACAAAGAAATCGGTGCTCGAATGTCATTAAAAATGCATTTCTTGCATTCTCATTCAGAATTTTTTCCTGAAAATAATGGTGATTTCAGCGATGAGCGTGGAGAAAGATTCCATTTGGACATTAAACTCGTTGAAGAAAGGTAGGCTACCAAGGAACGTTAGTTCTGCCATTATGGCCGATTTGTTTTAGTCTCTTCAGAGAGACACTGACGCAGACTTTTGTAGAAAGAGAAGACGCCCTCAACATTTTTAAACATGTGTTTGAATTTTGACTTAACTCTAAACAAAACTTTTGGATTAGTGTGTTTATTACTTTGTTTGATTTGTTATACAGTAAGTGTTGCTAAAGTATTGTAATTTCATTCAGCAACATGTGCTGGAAACGACCTTTAGTAATGTTTTGCAGTGCACATAAGCGATAATGCTTGTTGTATTGCAGTTTTATATCTAGTGGAATTTAAAATTTTATTGATTATACAATTTAAAAAAGTTACGTTGCAAGGCATAATATCATTTAAGCAATGACTAATTCAATAGCAAACAAGTTGTTATTAATCAAATGTGTATTTGTCCCATTGACAAAACGCCGTTTTTCAACAAACACGTTATTCTATGTATATTTTAAAAAATGCAAATAACTCTCAGTTCTGACGTGATAGAGCAAAATCGACTTCAGATTCGGAATCAGCAGCCAAAATTCCATGTAGAACAGACAGTGAACACTTAGTAGCTAACATGTCATAGTTTTTTGTGGCGCAGTGTAACTTGTTTTTTTTTTTGTGAATAATTATGCGATTTGTGGCGTGTTTTTTGTTGTATTTTTTGTTGTTGATATAATGCATTCTAATTTTCTGATACCAAATGGGTTGAAGGTGAATTTTCACAGTATCCGTTTTTCGTCTGATTTTGTCCGTTTATTACGTTTTTGCTTCTCCGTGAACAAGAATGTCCTTTTTCATCCGCTTTTTTATATGTCCATATCCGTACTAACTAAACTGTCACATACTGGACAAAAGTTGTTCGAAAAACATTTTTTGCAAAGGGGTACAGTCTTATTTTGAAATATCGCTCTTATCGTTCATACACAAGATTTTTGATCAAAATTTTTATTAATATATAGCAGTTTACTTAGTGCGGATATGGACTTATAAAAATGCGGATGAAAAAGCGCATACTAGTTCAAGGAGAAGCAAAAACGTAAAAAAACGGACCAAAACGGACGAAAAACGGATTCTGTATAAATTCCCCTTCACGCAGTTAAGCAAGCGCATATAAAAGCTGTTTGGCTGTTAAGCAAGCTAAAAAACTTGTATAGCCTACTGGTTGCCGTAAAAAAACAAAATTTATTTTAATAAAAAAGGTAAAAAGACAAAATTTAGCGGTTAAAAAGTTTGAATTTTGCTGGCCTCATTTAAAGGGGACACACTTATTTTGGAATCCGCAAATGTTGACATATTATATCCATTTCGGAAATTTCATCAGTCTAGCGTTAGTGGGTAAATTGGTTGACTTTTTGCGGCCCTGTGTTTGGTAGGTTTAGTTTATTTTTAATATGTACCTATTACGTAAATTTGATCCATCTAGCTGTAACGTTTTATAAATTTAAAATTCTGAAGGCCCCATTTGGGGGGGACCCTCCATTTTGATACCCCGAATTTTGTCAAATTTTATCTGTTTTACTTATTTGCCTATTATGAAAATTCATGTGTCTGGCGTGAGTGGTTGAAAAGTTTGAAATTTGGCAACCCCTTTGTGGGGATTTTATTTTCGGCCTGTAAACTTTTAGTTATAAAACTCATTTTGCCTAAAGCATTCATAAGCACCCACATTGTGTATTACGAAAGCTCGTATCACGATTTGACGTACTATAATACAGCAAGCATATTGAAGATTATTTCAATTTACTATGTTTATAAGAGAAGCAGTATAATTAATTCTTCATGACAATAAAATCTTATCAGCAGTTGTTTCCATGCATAAGTTGGGAATATGGTTTGTTCTTCTGTTTGCTTATCGCTGCCCTAAATTGCTGCTCACTTGTGTTCTTACGCTGTTGGTTCTACCAAAACGGCGCATAACTTGTTCACAGTCTCGAAAAATTGGATTAAAAAACCATCATACACTCCGATCGACATTATTAAGCGCAGTATAAGAGATACTTCAATTTCCCAAAATCGATCAGACTTTAGCTCAAAGCATTATAATAATGCAGTTAGTGTACATTGACATTACTTTAAATCAATTTTTTCAATACGCAGTACTTGCTGTATAACTTCGAAACGTGTTAGTTAGTGGAAAAAATCCTTGTCTTTGCACCTGCTGGCAACATATCACTTCGAAATAAAAAATGTTAGACCGGTAGCGAGTCATTGGCAACACTGTGTTCGATTTGAGTAAAGCCCAATATTTGAACTTTTCAAACCTACTGATCCAAAAACGAACGCGTTACCGCTCATGCTCTTAATTGTTTTAGGGAATAACTATTTCACCGAAAACTTTAAAGTTAAAGAGAATTAGAGAAATATGCGGAGTGTTTACGGCTAATTTTTCACTTATTTCTTTAAGAATTGAGATTTGGGTTAGAATTTAGGTTCGGGTTAGGCTTTGGGTTAGTTTTAGAGTTAGGACCTAAGTTTGGGTTAGATTTGGGGCAGAATTAATCAAAAAGTTGATAAAACTTTTTTGTGAAATGGTCTCTTTTATCTTATTTTTTATTACGATGTTGCTCTAAATCAGAAAAGCAATTCAGTATATTGAGACTTGTTACAAATATATTTATCCCCTTATTTTCCTAAATTTCAAAGCTTATGTGGACTGTTTTTTAGTTTGCTAAAATAAGCAATATTGAGAATGAGCTCAAAACGTTTCAAACAAACATTATGTGCTAAAATCTAAGTTGGATTGCAGTTTCTGCTACATCTACAATTCTACATGCACTCTCTGATTTGTTGTAGCAGTGAATTAATGTATAATTTAGACTGAAAGTAGTGGTAGGTATCAGCCTGTTCCAGAAAGTGCTCAATAACTGGTTCAAAGTTAGAGCTTGATTACAGTCTACTGTAAATTAGACTGAGGTCAATTTGCAATGCCAAATCAAAGAAATTAGCTGTAACTTTGTTGGATCTAAAATGACGTTTGTTATGTTCTTATAAATATTAGGGCGGGTCGTTTTTTACTTTTTTTTCAATATTTTAGATGGCTATCGATCAAAAGTGGCACATGGGTGAGAAAATATCTTGTGAAAATTTTGAGCGAGTTTGGGGGTGCTTTTCTGTCCCCGCCAGGGGGGTAAAAATTGATTTTTTGGGTAAAAAGGGCCATGATTTAGGAAGTCGCCCCAAATCGTCATAGCGAAAAAATTCATTTTGGCTAGTGATAAAATGGCAGTGCTGGGTCCATACAACTCATCGGTATAAATATTTTTATTATGGCTTAAAGTTTTCTGGTCCCGCTTTATATCTGAATCTGGGGAAAGTTTTGAACAAAAATGGCACTTTTTGCCATATACTTTGCTTGACGAAATCTCCGCTATTGTCATTGCGTAATTGTGGCTACTGTTTAAATTGCTGCGAAGAACTTTTTAACACAATTATGTCAACTTTCCCCTGTAATTAATGAAACAACAGACTGTTAATTACCGGTATGCGGTAATTATGTTTGAACTTTGAATGAAATAAGTTTAAGTGGCAACTGGCATGTTGACAACGATTGCTTCAATGGTTTTCATTTATTTGTTGACTCCTGTAAATTTCTTCATAGTGGGTGGCATGACCACAATCGCCATGCAGCAGTTTATCAGTTACTCAGCGAGTAATTTATAGTCTTGATTTGTAGATTTTCAGTAGACAGTATTGGTAATAATTTTAAGAAAAGTTAATTTAAATAAGAAAGTAATAACTATAGAAACAAAACAGAGCTGCAGTGGCTAGAATTTTTACTACCGATTTCAGCTTTAGGCTCAGTAAAAGCAGCTTCGAAATCACATTGTTGCATAGCAAGTTAAACACCCAACAATTTTAAAAATATTTTGCAATATGTTATAGTGTGATACCTTTTAAGCATCGTTATTTCAATTTCCGCACTTTGGCAATGAGTAAATTAGGTACTAGATCTTCTTCTGAATGCTCAATTTTTGGTTCTCCAAAAGACATCAGCTGGAGAAACTTGCCGACCTACGAAGACGTGATGAAGTACTATCATTATGTGAGACTGGAAATAAGGCAAGGAAAGAAGGAGCCATCATTTAAGGATATTGCTGTTGTTGTTTCTCAACAATTGGAGAGTTTGTGGAAGCATGCATCCATTCCGCATCTTTCACGAAAAAGAATAACAAGCATGTTGCAACAGTACCGACTTAAAATGAACAATATTTTGAAATCTAAATGTAAAGCTAGTGAAAACTTTAATAACAAAGTGAAAGCAATGCAAGAGTTTGCCCGAAAAACTTTATTTGACATAAGTGCATGCAAGTGCTCTGATTTTACATTGTGTACTTGCGGACCAAACCATCGTGTCCCTACTGCTGAGCGTGATTTTTTAAGTGACCAGAGATCAGACCGGCATATGGTGATTGATAGAGTAGACAAAGCTACAACGGTTGCAGATCGAAAACGAACCGAAAGGAGAACGGCAAGAGCTAAGCAGTATCTTCCACTTCCTGCTTCTAATGAAACTTCTTTTTCTGTGGACGTAATTGAAGACTCTAGCACAAGCGAAGAAAGTGGCAGCGAAAGCAGCGATTACGACGCTCCTCAACAATTCCGTCCACACAAAAGACGACCAAAAGGACATGTTCGTGACATTTCAGCTCTTGCAGAAGCATGTGATCGCACTGGTGTTTCTAATCGAGCAGCTGCTTTTCTTGCTTCCTTGTTATTGCAAGATGCCGGTGTAATCACTGAAAGTGATACAACATCCGTTATCGACAAGAAAAAGATCGAAAGAGCCAGAAAGAAACTCAGAATGAACAGTTTGGCCGCAAACAAAGAAGCGCTCCACTTGCAGAGCCTATATTTTGATGGTAGAAAAGACCAAACACTTACACAAAAAGAAATCAATGGTACTCTGCACCAACGAACAATAGTGGAAGAGCACATAACACTTCTTTCAGAACCTGATTCTCAATACGTTGGTCATTTTGCAACAACTCAAGGATCGAGCATGGCAATATTCAAAGGCATCATAAATTATTTTAATTCAAATGAGATAACTCTTTCAACTGTTAAAGCAATCGGATGTGATGGTACTGCAGTAAATACTGGCTGTAAAAATGGAATTATAAAGCTATTAGAAGATCATTTAAACAAGCCTCTACAGTGGATCATTTGTTTACTCCACACGAACGAATTACCATTGCGACATCTGATGAAAGAGCTAGATGGAGGTACAAGCGGGCCGGAACACTTTGCTGGAATGATAGGAAAGCAGCTTCCTAATTGCGAGCAGTTAGACATCGTTAATTTCACAGCAATACCGGCTCCTGAAATAAAGATTGATGAAAAAGATTTGAGCTGCGACCAAAAATATCTTCTTAACATGTTTAAAGCTGTAACACATGGATCTGTTTCTACTCAACTGGCTTCACAAAAACCAGGGCCCCTTAATCATTCCCGGTGGTTAACAGCAGCATGTAGAATACTTCGGCTATACGTTGCTTCCTCTGAACCATCTTCTGTGCTCTTAGATTTGGTACAATACATCATGAACGTATATGTTCCTGTGTGGTTTAGTATTAAAAGACACAATAAGTGTTCAGATGGCGCACGACATTTTTTTAAACTGCTAAATTTTTCTCAAAGTCAAGCTAAAAGAGTTCGTGACATCGTTAACAAAGTTTTGCAACGAAATGCTTTCTTTGCGCATCCTGAAAACGTTTTGTTAGCGATGCTACTGGATGAAGAGGAGCATGTCCGCGAGTTGGGATGGCGGCGAATCCTGAAGTCTCGAATACATTCTTCTAAAGGAAGGCGCACATTTATTGTGCCGAAACTGCTTTTTGACTCCAATCATTATTATGAAATGATTGATTGGCAATGCACTGGAGTGAGTGAACCTCCTTTAGTGCATGGTCTTTCAAGTGCTGTGATAGAAAATAACATGAAATTAAGAATACTTCCGGAAGAACTTTTTCCCAACTTGCCCTGTCACACGCAGGCTGTTGAAAGATCTGTGAAGCTTGTGACTGAGGCTTCCGGTTGTTTGGTAAACTCCTCAGAAAGAGATGGTTACATCCTAGCAAAACTTGAATCCAGAAAAAAGATTCCACGGTTTGAATCGAAGAAAGACTTCTTGGTTGTAGCTGATACAAGCCGAGGCTCTACAGACTAATTGCTGTCTCTTGATAAACTTTAGTTACCTATACGAAATGTTACTGGCTCCTCGACAAGTGCACGTTGATAAACTGTAGTTACCCGAGCTACCCGTACGGATTGATAATGTTGTGATTGTTTGCTTTGTGTAGTTTTTGTTTACTGTCTATACCAACGCAGTATCTGCGGACTTAATTTTAACAAACATCTGCAAATCATACCATTTTGTGTAGATAAATGAAAATATTTTTCATTTTCAGTTCTTAAGCATATCTGAGAAAGAGATAAAATGGAGATATACCGTTTTATATCAACAACTCCCCTAACTGAAAATTATTCAATTGAAATCATCAACATTAAGTAAATTTTTTAAACTATATGGCTATTTTAAGTACAGTAAAATATACCCATTTTTTGGAAAGATTTGTACCCCCTCAACCCCGTGAAAAGCCGATAATAGTTTAAAAATATCCTCAGTACATAACAACGCAAGAATTTGTTATGCAAAGCATTATTATTATCAATCAATATAGCCTATTATCTGTACCGCAAAAAGCGACAATTTTATCAAAATTTTTGTAAAATATCAGAAAACGTATTGGCAAAGCGGGACCAGAAAATATTAAGCCACCATAAAAACAATTATATCTACGTGTGTAGGGGACCTAGCACTGCCATTTTATCACTAGCCAATGTAAATAATATAATTTATGACGATTTGGGGCGACTTCCTAAACCATGCCCTTTTTGGCCAAAAACTGGATGTTTACCCCCCCGGCGGGGACAGAAAAGCACCCCCAAAATCGCTCAAATTTTTTACAAGATATTTTCTCACCCATGTGCCACTTTTGATCGATAGCCATCTAAACTATTGAAAAAAAAGTAAAAAACGACCCACCCTAATAAATATACCCTATTTTTTGACGAAAATAATTTTATAAGAACACATAGCTCATTTAAATAAACCGATTAGTGGTCGAGTGGATAGAGTGTCTGTTACTAAAGTGGTAGACTTTGGTTCGATTCCCGGTCGGGTCAAACTAAAGACTATAAAAATTTGTATTCACAGTTTTCCTGCTTGACGTTCAGCAATTGAAGGAACAGTATGAAGCCCCCGCCGTGTGTGGTAGACAGATGGGAAGGTGGCAGCTTGACTCAAAGCCGGTAAGGTTCCTTCGCTGTCTCCTGACCAAGGCAAATTGGTGAATAAAATGTACTTACAATTACAATTTTTGCTTAAAATTTAAGAGCAATTTAAGCCTCAGCATGGAAAAAATAATCAGAAACACGATTAGAAAAATACATTTATCCACCACTCACCAGATCCTGGCCTTTTTCGTTGTTGCCAACGAGATTTGTTCAGCAGAAATCATGATTAGAACAAACCTCAACTTTTGACCAAGCAAGAATTGATTTGAGTCACTTTATTTTCCGATCAAGTTCAGAAAAAATTAGGCTAACCTTCCTAAAATTTAACAACCGTATAAAAATAAGTGTAATACGAGTGTGCTAAATCCAGCGAAGTTTCCTTTAATTTTAATTTAATGTCGTTTCTTTAATTTAATGTATCCAATACGTTAAATAGAAGACCATGTCTATTTTTAGATAATACTTATTTTATCCCTGGGAGTTTCCTTTGTGCAGTCTCATCCGAAGAGCGCCTGTTGATGATGAAAAAATATAGAAAAGGACAGAGAGAACCTGTGGGAGTTCAGCGTATAAGCAACAATGACGACATAAAGAAAATTAGCAAGCAGGCTGGTATCAGAGCTATTGAGAGATGCCAGAAGAGGCTCGAAAAAGAAGAGCAACTAAACGAAAATCTTCAGAAAATGCAGTTTTGGGGGTTGGAGTTAAGGAAAATTTGACTAAACATGAAGTTGATGATCTCATGGATCAACAAACTAGTGCAAAAGCAGTATTTTGGTCTTGGTACAAAACTTAAAAAATGTCTTTTTGCTTTGAACAGTAAGAGTGGTGATTTCAAACACTATGTCACGCGTAATAGTTTTAATGCCTGAGTTATGAGTATTTTCTGTGCTTTGTTGTATATATGACTGCTTTACTACTTTTTGCCGCCTTTTTATTTTAGAATGTTTGAGATAATTCCTCTCTAGTATATTCTACTATCTTCTGCAGTTATCGATTGTTTGGTTGATTACCATTCCTAATTGCTATATTTAGACTTCAAGTTTGTGACGTCATAAGTATGTAGCAATTTGTTATCGTAAGTCTTCTTCTTCTTCTTTCTTCATTGCCCGCTTTTCCGTGAGGGTTGCGGGGGCAGTAGCTCAAGATTAAGCCGCCACACCTCACGGTCTTCCATTACCTCCATCATTTCGCTTGGGCGAAGTCCCAAGCGATTCCATCCAAGATCCTCAATGTAATCGGTCCATCTAGTTCTAGGTCGTCCAACTGGTCTTCTCCCATTTGCTTTGACAAGTAAAGCTTGTTTGGGAAGTCTTTCCTGAGGCATTCTGCTTACATGGCCAAACCATCTAAGCTGAGATCTTTCAATTCGGAGAAGTAACGGCTCGATGTTAAGAGATTTTCGAATCTCAGAGCTACGCACCTTGTTAAACAGTGTAACTCCTTCGGTTCTTCGTAAAAACCTCATTTCGGACGCTTGCACTTGTGATCGCACTCTTTTGGTCATTAGCCGAGATTCATGACCATAAGTGAGAATGGGGACAACGACTGCTTTGAAAATTGAGAGCTTTGCCTTTTTCGACAATTCTCGTTTCATGACAACCGAGTAGTGCAAAGCTCGCATTACTGCACTAGCCTTGCCTATTCGGGTATCCAGTTCTTCGTCTTGCCTTCCGTCACTCGTAAATGCAACCCCAAGATACTTGAACTTCTCTACCTGCTTCAGTGTGGCTCCATTCACTTGTAATACGCACTGATCAAGGTTTCTTGAAAGATGAAGTACCTCAGTTTTGGCCGAGCTTATTTTCATTCCGGCGGTGTTGCATGCATCTGCAAAGCTATTTAATGCGCGCTGGAGGCCAGATTCTGTGGAAGAAAGCAGAACCAAATCATCAGCGAATAGCAGACGACTAATTTTGCAATTTCCAATCTTGGCACACTCATCAGCTTGGCTGTATTTGTCGATCCAATTCATGTAAACAATGAAAAGGAGAGGTGACAAAACGCACCCTTGCCGGAGTCCAACGCCCACATGGAACGGCTTTGATTGCTTGCCATTTACCCGAACACAAACCTTCGGTCTGCAGTAGAATGACTTAATAGCGCGTAACAATTGACCATCAACGCCATACTCCTGCAAAACCTTCCAAAGTTTATCCCGAGGAACTCGGTCATATGCTTTTTCAAGATCGACAAAGCATGCAAAGAGATCTTTGCCATACTCCCAAGATTTCTCGAAGATTTGCTTCAGAGTGAAGATTTGGTCCGTGGTGCTGCAACCCGGACAAAAACCGCACGGACCATCTTCCAGTTTTGATTCCACTATTTCTCGGCATTTCCTTTCAAGGCATTTGGCATATACTTTCCCTGGCAATACTATTCCATTGTAACATATCAAGGATTTTTCTGGGATATTCGATAGCTTTTGCCGTAGTATAAATAGGCAGGTCGTTTTTCATTCTCCTGATGTATCCGAGGACATTGAGAGGGAATGGCTGCTGCTCAGATCAGCAATCATTTCATCAGCTGCTGAAAGTTGTGGGCGAAAACGGCTTAGAATGGCGGGCGATAGTGAGAAAAGAACACTTTGGTGGAACCAAGAGGTTAAAGAAGCTATTCGAGCAAAGAAAGATGCGTTCAAGGACTGGCTACAGGACAGATCGTCATCTGATTTGCAATCCCGGTACACTGAGGCGCGAAAAGCGGCAACTTCGGCAGTAAAGAAATTCAAGGAGAAGTCATGGGAAGAGTTTGGTCGTCGGTTGGATTTCAACTATTTTTCGGCAAACTAAGTATTTTGGCAGACCATCTGCCGTTTACGTGGCAAAAGATCGAGTATCACGTACTCCATCAAGGATCCTGACGGTAACATTCTAACGGATGAGAATGAAATCCTTTCACGATGGAGAGAATACTTTGAAGATCTTTTGAATCCTGTAAAGGAATCGATTCGTGACACACACGAAGTGACACATCTAGGGGAGGACGAAGTTTTCACTGCAGCAGAAGTGGCAACTGCAATTAAAGGGATAAAATCTGGAAAAGCTGCTGGTGAAGATGAAATCAGACCCGAGATGTTGAAAGCGCTGACTGGAGAAGGAATTCTCTGGTTAATGCGAGTGTGTCAAGTTGCGTGGAAGCTTGGCAAAACTCCCAGAGATTGGCAAACAGGTGTGATTATTCCGATATTCAAGAAAGGAGATCGCAAGCAATGTACAAACTACAGAGGGATATCACTCCTTAGTTTGCCAGGGAAAGTATATGCCAAATGCCTTGAAAGGAAATGCCGAGAAATAGTGGAATCAAAACTGGAAGATGGTCCGTGCGGTTTTTGTCCGGGTTGCAGCACCACGGACCAAATCTTCACTCTGAAGCAAATCTTCGAGAAATCTTGGGAGTATGGCAAAGATCTCTTTGCATGCTTTGTCGATCTTGAAAAAGCATATGACCGAGTTCCTCGGGATAAACTTTGGAAGGTTTTGCAGGAGTATGGCGTTGATGGTCAATTGTTACGCGCTATTAAGTCATTCTACTGCAGACCGAAGGTTTGTGTTCGGGTAAATGGCAAGCAATCAAAGCCGTTCCATGTGGGCGTTGGACTCCGGCAAGGGTGCGTTTTGTCACCTCTCCTTTTCATTGTTTACATGAATTGGATCGACAAATACAGCCAAGCTGATGAGTGTGCCAAGATTGGAAATTGCAAAATTAGTCGTCTGCTATTCGCTGATGATTTGGTTCTGCTTTCTTCCACAGAATCTGGCCTCCAGCGCGCATTAAATAGCTTTGCAGATGCATGCAACACCGCCGGAATGAAAATAAGCTCGGCCAAAACTGAGGTACTTCATCTTTCAAGAAACCTTGATCAGTGCGTATTACAAGTGAATGGAGCCACACTGAAGCAGGTAGAGAAGTTCAAGTATCTTGGGGTTGCATTTACGAGTGACGGAAGGCAAGACGAAGAACTGGATACCCGAATAGGCAAGGCTAGTGCAGTAATGCGAGCTTTGCACTACTCGGTTGTCATGAAACGAGAATTGTCGAAAAAGGCAAAGCTCTCAATTTTCAAAGCAGTCGTTGTCCCCATTCTCACTTATGGTCATGAATCTCGGCTAATGACCAAAAGAGTGCGATCACAAGTGCAAGCGTCCGAAATGAGGTTTTTACGAAGAACCGAAGGAGTTACACTGTTTAACAAGGTGCGTAGCTCTGAGATTCGAAAATCTCTTAACATCGAGCCGTTACTTCTCCGAATTGAAAGATCTCAGCTTAGATGGTTTGGCCATGTAAGCAGAATGCCTCAGGAAAGACTTCCCAAACAAGCTTTACTTGTCAAAGCAAATGGGAGAAGACCAGTTGGACGACCTAGAACTAGATGGACCGATTACATTGAGGATCTTGGATGGAATCGCTTGGGACTTCGCCCAAGCGAAATGATGGAGGTAATGGAAGACCGTGAGGTGTGGCGGCTTAATCTTGAGCTACTGCCCCCGCAACCCTCACGGAAAAGCGGGCAATGAAGAAAGAAGAAGAAGAAGATATTCTAATACTGTATTCTAGAGTGGGATAATTTAGATATTAGTTTCATAGGCAGTTTTGCCAATTTTGTGTATGTGTGGTTGGCTTGGGTAGTCGGTAGCTGCGACCTGAATTGGGCGGTCGTAAGAATTTTTATTAGAGCGGTTTTGCTAAGTGAGATTTGGTTTGTCTTTCAATTTTAGATAGAGTTTTAATTTGAGATTGGTGTGCTGCTTTCTGCAATTCAAGAGGCTAAAGGAACTATCAACTGCCATTTTCGATTCGTTGATTAACATCTTAGTCATTCTTTGGTTTTAGTCGACCTGGACAATTCCAGAGATTAAAGGTAGTACTCTAGCCAAGTATCAACAATCGCGACACACTAATACATTGTTTAAAAATCAGTGGAGTTTGAATTTGATGATTTCATTGTCAAACAAACGTCATGGATTCTCAGCCTACCTTACACGAAACTTAACTCCTTTGCAAAGACTCACAGCACTAATGAGGGCTACCGCTCGATCAATTCAAATCTTGCATTATAATTGCTGTATTATGCTGAAGCGTCTAACGAGTTTGCAGCGCCTATCTCCGTGCCATTGCGCCAAGGCAGCACAGCTTGTTGCAGCGGTGGCAAGCCGTCGGCAACACTGCTTTCGGTTTGACAGACCCGAGGAAATAAACCTCAAATTTCCTGCTCCCGAGATGAAAGCATTACACGCTCGATCAACTGGCCGGTGAAAAACAGAGTCAGTTTCCAGAATATTTTTTGTTATAAAGACCTGTCCGAACTAGATGGGTCAAGAGCAAAAAAGTTCTTACTTGTTTGGTGAACCAAAGTTCTTGCTAATTTTGTGTTCACAGCAGATTACTACCTCAGTGTTAAAACATTTGTAATTAAAACCAATAACTTGTAGTCACTAAAGTGTTTCTTAAGCCGGTACACTTCACGTTCTTCCATCATTTCCATCATTTCGCTTTGGTGAAGTCCAAAGCGATTTCATCCAAGATCCTCAATGTAATTGGTCCATTTAGTTCTAGGTCGTCCAAATGGTCTTTTTTCATTTGCTTTTGCTACTAAAGCTTGTTTGGAGAGTCTTTCCTGAGGCATTCTGCTTACATGGCCAAGCTATCTAAGCTAAGATCTTTCGATTCGGATAAGTAACGGCTCAATGTTTAGAAATCATTTTATAACTTTAATTTAGCATAGCAGTAACCCTCACGTGATCAAGGCCCACATGGCAGAAATTTTCTTGTTCGCATTAATAACGAGAATTTTTTAAGAGGCGCTACGGAACGAAATACTCACTAAAGGCAAGAGGTTGTTTTTGCACGTGCATTTGAAGCTCTAAGAGCTCGTTAACGTCATTTTCACTCGCTAAGTTGCTTGAATCGATTGCGAGATACAAACTCGAGTAAAAAAACGTTGCTTTTTCCTCGCCAATTTAACTAAGATTTTGAAGCACTTTTTAAGGCCACTTTTACACAGGTGACATTTGTCGCGCGTCAGTATGTTTGCATTGGTTTGAATGAAGCTATTCACACAGTGTCGTTGTCGCGCTGTTGTCGCTTGGCGACAAATTTTAGTTGCTGTTGCACGACGACAGGTGGGCGACTCTTGGGCAATTTTTTAGTCGCGCGACACCATCATAACACGCAAGTAAATGGAGCTTTTTACACATATCGTGCATTTTGTGTGACACAACCGCTTTCAGACAGCAGAATTCTATAGCCTGAACTGAAATAAGGTATTGGCCTAGAAATTAATTTACTTCATGCCCAACAAAGCCTGCATTATGAGTCATTTGCATAGTCAATCAATTATTATGAGTCATCTGCGTAGACAATTGGATTTGTTCACTTTTTGTTTGCACCCACTGAAACTGTAGGCCTAGCGTACATACCTACAACACAAAAAATAAAATCAGCAGCAAGGATGGCAGTACGGTACGGTACGTTCAAAATTTGCGTACTACGTACCTCGCACCTTGAACCGTACCGTACCAGCGTACCGTACTTCAGTTCAATTTTTGAAGCGTACTGTACCAACGTACCATACCCGTACCATTACAAAAAAGGCGTACCGTACCAGCGTACCGTACTTCTTAGCAAAAATTGAGGCGTACCCTACCATACTTACATACCGTACCGTACTGCCATCCTTGCTTTTAATTAGTCGCAACTTTAACTGCCTTTGAAATCACTAGCCTGCAAATCAGCGATTTCAATTGACACATTTAGCGTCGGTTTTAGCTGTCTTTTGCCTCTGCACACAAAAAGTAGACGCGATTTTTAATTCAAACAGCGTACCAACGTACCGTACCCGTACCATTACAAAAAAGGCGTACCGTACCAGCGTATCGTACTTCTTATCAAAAAACTGAGGCGTACCGTACCGTACCAACGTGCCGTACCGTACCGTACTGCCATCGTTGATCAGCAGTCAAATCAAGGACCAAACTAGCGGCCTAGTAAAACCAAGTGTCAATTATAGAAGTCTAGTGAGTGGACAATACCGGTACTGTTTCAGCCTGATCGTCATGATCAAATATAGAATATCATCACTAATAACGCTATTCTTATATCATAGAGAGGCTCCGCTGTACATTTTTTTTAGTTAGAGCATTGCTACCCTAGTAATCATGAATGCTGATGACATAGAAATTGATATTGAAAGATTTATTTACGAGATTTAAATTAGATTCAAATTTTTTTACGAGATACATTGGATGAATCCAATACCAACGATTTCGCTTGTTTTCTTGTGTGCGTTTCTGTACCTGCAGCCGATAAATTGCCAAAGCTTCTTCCCCCTCCTTCTTGGCAATCAGGGACGTATTTGAGGGGGGGGCATGATGCCATGACTCCCCCCCTTTGGGTTGCCAGTAATGCATAAACAAGTAAGAATAGTGCGCAAAATTGAGTCATGGCCCCCTCCCTCTTTAGAATTTGGACAGAAAATCTGTGCACAAAAATGGGCTGGATGTGGGTAAAAACTTTTTTTTTGTCTTCACCTAAGTTTGGGCAGAAAAACGGACCAATTCTGAGTGAAGGCCTTTTTTTGGTTTTCATTATTCTTAAATTTTCTGCCCCTCCCCTCTCCTTTCGAAAATTCTGGGTACGCTAGTGTTGGCTATACTCATTATAAAGTTAGTTCACTTCATTGTCCAAAAATGACCTTTATTATGAGTCACCAGCAAGGTAGTCAATCAAGGCCTATAATGGGTTGGTGATTAAATCTTTGAAGTGTGAACCTATGAAATAGTCATATACCTGTACTGGGTCTTTTGTGCAAAAGTCTCGAAAAGGAAAGATCCTCTCAATAAGTCGCCCGATAAGTCGCTGTGTGTGAAAAGCTACTTTTTCTGTCGCGCACTTTCAAAAAGTAAAGACGCGCGACAGCTGTCGCCTGTGTGAAAGAGGCCTAAGCGTGCGGGAAATCTTTTTGTTTCAGAAATTTAATGGCAAAATGTTGAAAACTTCTAACTAAGGCAAATTTTTGCTGAAAATTAATTAAAATCGTTGCCATGTTTGCTATTAGACTGCTAAGAAGAAAGCGAATTGCATTGAAAACCATTTACTGTTTCGACTGATAAAGAAATATTGAGCAGCGCCAGTTGACAAAAATAGCTATACACTCTTTTTATAACTACTATTTTCTAAGAGCATGAGCCGCACTTTTGCTCAAAATTGAAGAAAAAATTTAAAACAATGCCAGCCTCGGCAGCAAAATAAACCAAAAACAAACAAAAAAAAATTCAAACTAATCAAAGAAACTAAAATTTGTGCTGATTTAAAGCGATAAAATTTCAGTGATTTTCTTGTATTTGCAAGCAAAATTGCAACTATTCAAGATTATAAAGCTACGTTGCTCTACGCAAGCAATTGAGAATATTTTTGGCAGTTGTTCAACTTGAAAAAAGCTTGCTTTTTCGCTTTTGCAATTTTACGAAGCTGCAAAAGCAAAAAAAAAGCCTTCACTTCAGCAGACAGAGCAATTGGAATTAAAAAGTGTTTCAAATATGCCCGCTAAAATTGACATCGATGCTCCCAAAAGTTTACAAAATCAAGAACATATGAGACTAAATATCGGCAAAAAATTAAAAACAGCCGGTCTCAACTCAAGATTTACCGGTTCTAAAAAGGAAAAGTGTACTTCGACTTGCTCACTTTTGAAAATTTTTGAAATCTAAAGACCTAGAGATACTGTTAACATATGAGTTTACCCACCAACAACCTCAAGGGCGCTTTACGTCGTTTAAAAAAAATTATAGTATGGAAAAAGTTGTTCTTATTTCACATTGATCCAAAAATATAATTAAATTCTGTCATTCATTTACTAATTATCATCAGTTGAGGAATTTGCTGGTGTAGAATAATAACGCATAGGTTATGGTATCTTTTTCCATAACAATGTAGTACATACAGTACGCTTGAACGCATTGTTTTGAAGTAGAAATGCATCTGACGTCACAATGAGAGTATTTATTACATACTAACACAAGTTACGAACATCTCGCAAAGAAATTCGAGCGAACTGTTTTAACGTGTGTTAGGCGAGACGTCTCAGAAATTGCAGTTTGTCTACGAAGATTTTTTGTTCGTTAGCACTTTTTAGCGAGTGAGAATGGCCTTTACGAGCTCACTAGCACGTTCTGTCATGTCCCCCAGACCTCGTATTCTATTCATTGTACTGTGTATTCATTATCAATGCTAATCTTTAGCTGGAATAAGTTATTTTATTTACTGATAAATGCATTGCATGATTATAACATAATCGATGACGTCATAATTTAAAAGTATTGCTTTTTTTGCTGTTTCTCGAAATAAATTGCGTTTGCATAAGAAAAATATTCATTTTCATTATCTGTTGAATGATATAATGAAAATAATACTCAAATATTGTAAAATTTTGTAAATTATACAAGATCTCAATTACAAAAAATTACAAATAATAATAAACACAATATATTAAAGATAACATCATCATGCATGATGACGTCATCATGCATGTGACGTCATCATCTGCTGTGACTTTATCAGAGATATTTTCGAAATAACAAAAGTCCCTGCTGAGAATAATATTTCGCAACATTTAGACAAATTTGCATGCTGTTATATGGATTTATTGGTTTTGATGACGTCATCATTGTTTGCGTGATGTCACAACCTCAAAATTTTTATTTTTAAAAATTTAACAAATAATAGCTTCAACATGTAAAAAATCTTACTTCTATTACTTACCAAACAGTTTTTACTTTTTAGATAGGGGGGGCAAATTTGCCCCACCCCAGGTACAAATAGGGTGTAAAAATAGCCCGGTACATATAGGGTTAATAACTCTCGAATTACGAAAGATAAAAAATCCGTGTTTGCTCCATGAGAAGCTCAATTTTCTGACAAAAAGTCCAAACTTTTGTTATTATATTTGCAACTTTGATCTTCAATCAATTTCAACATAAATCGAGGACTATCAGAAGCGAACGGTTCGCCTTTCATCTGCATAATGTTAATAAGCGTTTGATTGCCGTGACGCAGCATCGCAGCTGGAGTTTTATTCAGTTACTCAGAGATAATTATGGACTAAATTAAAATATTATTTCTTTCGTGCTTAAATATCTAAATTATTAGTTTGCTGAGTGAATTAATTGCAAGCTGAATATTTGTTACTGTTTTAGTTCCTTTTGCTAAACAATACAAAATATGTTTTTTTTATACGAAGCTTGTGAAAGAACAAGCATCAAACCACTAATTTTTCTCATTCACATTTTGCGTGTAAATGTTTATGATATAACTGTAACAAACATCATAACAACACTGTGTATTTTATCGATCTTATCATTTTTTGTCACTATTCGAGTAAATTTAGCGTCTGCTGCTGATACAGTAGATTCGGGTTCAATTACCGGTCTGGTCAACCAAAACTTGATTAAGTTTGTATTCACATCCAGCTTCTCGTCTAGACATTAGCAATAAAACGGACCGTGTGATGCTTTCACCATGTGTGGTAGTCAGATGGGCAAACGACAGCCTTTTCTCGAAAAACGAACAATTTTTAATACGAAATACTAACATAAAACAGCAAATAATATTTAGCCTTCCAAAAACTATTTACTTATAATTTTGCTCTTTACACAGCGCAATTTCATTTGCAAAAATGAGTTGCAATTGTTTTGACGTCAATGCAGCAATTATCAAATACGCAGTCATGCGTGTACTATCAATTTGCTTTTGCATTTGCCTTCGAGATTACCGCTAATACGAGGCTATTCAAAAAAATTTAAAAAGGTCAAGTTCAATTTTTTTGTTGTAGTGATTTGATGACAATATTCTCAGATTTTGATTTTAGCTATTACAGAATAAACAACATGAGCAAAAAATTGCATACCGGGGTAACTTCAAAAACATTTAAAGTTACTATTTTGTAAAATTGGGCACCTTGCAGGAGCTTTTAGCATTCTGGTCCGATTTGCAAAATATGATTGCAGCAGACAGGCTTTTCTTATTTTTGGCATCGACTTTTGGGAGTTGGTATGTTGGCTTTGCTTTTTTTGTAGCCAGAACCATAAGCATTTGACATGCAAACATAGCACCGTTTCCTGGTTTCGGATTTTGGTGAATAGAGTGAACGGGAAATTGAAGGTTGGCTTTGTAATTACAACATTGTAACTGCAATTAATGGATGTACTGATCGAAATACCATTCTTTTCATCACTATTCATTCGCATCATTTTATTCTTTTTATCACTATTAATTCGACAAAGACTGTCTAATTCTCAAACGTAACAATTTTACCTTGATAATCTTTCAGATTTTATTTCATAGGTGGCTTTATAACAAATTGCTGCAAACTTTGGTAATTACTGGGCAGTGGTAGAGTTCTCGAGGACGACCTTGGCCTCGAGGACGTCCTTGAGGACACGTTTTGAAGTTCTTGGCCTTGGCCTCGAAGCCTCAAGTCCTCGAAAATTGGCCTGTTCTCGGCTCGAGGACAGCAGGAATTTTTGAATTGTTAAAATTTTGTGGAGCGCCGAAAAAATTTTTGGAAAACGTTTTTTTCTGGCGATCGCCTGAAAAAAATTTTTGAAGACCTTTTTTTTCCGGAGAACACTTGTACATGTGTCCTTGGATTTGGCCTAGCGAGAGTCTATCTTTGGCCTCGGCTTCGAAATTTTTTTGTGTCATTGGCCTCGAGCCTTGTGTCTTCGACTCCACCTCTGTTATTGGAATTAGTGCTGAATAAGTTTGGAAAAACAGTAAAAGGAAATAGTATAATACCAAGGGGAGAAATTCATTTGCCGGTTCTCAACTTTGATCAAAATCACCAAAGCTATTCTCCTCCTATTGTCCTTGCATCCAGAACCAGCAATGTTGTTCGTATGCGATAATGCCGCTAGATAGCTGCAATAAATTAGAAACATTAAAAATTTGCCAACGACATTAGTGATTTTAGATATCTTAGCTATTTATGATCACAACAAAATCCAGTCGAAATTCATCTACTAAATGGTTAGCTAATCATATTTTTACTTGCAAAGTCTATTTGTTAGAGAACCTGCTTTCCGTTTTTATATTTTGTATCTATAAACCTAATTTTTGCTGGTTTTGAATGTACACACATAAAAGCGAAAATTGAAAAGTAATGCAACAACTGTATTTTTTTAAATTTAGCATGCCACGGTTGCCACCTACTAGAGACTACAAATGAAAAATCAATGTGAAACTCAGTAATATCTGCAATAATACCCCAAACTCTAGGCCTGTAGCATCTATTAAGAAATTAGTATATGCAGTAACAAGTAAAATATAACACATAGCAAATTTTGCAATGTGCATACCCAATATTTGTTTAGTTTGATGTGAATTTTATGAAAAATTGATGATAGTTTACACCAGCTATCGGTTATTGCTTCGAAAAGTATTTTTTACGCAAAGCTTTTAGCATTAGTAACCTTGAGTAACAAAAAAGGTAAAAATTGAAAATAATGATTCCGAAACAAGTAGTGTCAAAAACTCTCCATTTTTTGCAATGTGATTGAATATCTCAAAGGCATATGAAATGTTACTATTTAGTGAAAGCAAAGCGGATGCCAGTGCACAATGAAAATATCAGTGTGCTGCTATGTCACGCGCAAAGATACTCGGGCAAAATTCTCTGTTGGATGTTATTTCTTAAACTTTATGAAAAACCTGAGGCTGTCAAAATTATGCATATGTTTTTTTGAACAATGAAGGTCTTTCAACTGATACTGCTACTTAGCAGAAATTAAAAATTTATTTTTAATTTGCTTTTTTGCTTTTTTTTAGACACCAAAAGCAAATTTCGAACATAAAGACTACCGAAAATCATCCTGCGTAAAGCTTGATAACTTATGGACATTTTTGACTACTGTAGTGTATATCAGCAATGTGAAAAAAAAATAGTGGTAAAAAACAAAAGGATTTGCGCTTATTTTGACCTATAATTCTTTTATCAATAAATACGTTTATGCTACTGAATCGCAATTCTTACTTATTACGATATGCTAAAAATGAAGCCTAGTTTGAAATTTGATAAAATCATACGAAATTGTCTGAGAAATTCAGTTGCGAGCTTTTGAAATCATAATGAAAATCATAATGTCTCAGGCAAAATAGTAAATGAAAATCTATTGTCACAACTCTTTTTGAACATCGATCGCAACAAAAGCCGTTCAAGAGGTCACTGGATCTACGTTGACAGTGTTTACGAAAAAGCGTGAAATTATTCATTACGACAGAACAATTGGGACTAACAGGATTAAATTAATTTTTCGAAAATTTTGCCAGAAACGCAGAGTCGACCTTGAGAAACGTTTAGTAACTTCAAATCTGGTTGTCATACGACAATGGTTTTACAAATGAAAGTAGAAGCAGTAAATTTTAGGAAAAGTCAAGAAATTTTATTATTGTGGTTTGACTGCTTCATTACAAAATTTCGAAATATATGAAGGGGGGGAGCTAATCGATCCCCCTTGACCGAATAGGTTTAAAGAATTAAAATAAAAAAAATTGGACTGATTGAACTCGTTTACGGAATTGTAAATCATCACTTTTAGCAATTAGGTTCGCTTCCGCGACTAGTGCGAACTGCGTAGACCTACAGTACAGTTCGTTTTAGAGAAAGTTTGCAGTAGAATAGTAGGCAGTTGCAGTATTAGTATTACTACTATAGTGAGTTCTAAGTACTACATAGTGATGGAGTTGACTCAATAAAGTATCTAGCTTGTACGGATTACGGTCATCGGGTTTCGTATTGTACAAGAGTATCTTGTCGCCAATAATAACCAAATAGCAGTCATCTCTAACGCATCACGTGCGTAAGTTGGCACTGAAGGCTACTCTGACGATACATCAGCTCCCAATTATTGCACAAGTGACATTCACACAAAACTTAAAAACTGGGGGATAAATTGCATTTTTGGCAAAGTGCGCTGTTTTGATTTGTTTTTAGTTGATTCGTAGTTGCAGTTACTTTTTGCATTTCCTATTTAAAACTAGATGGGAGCTTACCAGTTACCAACCTATAAACGAACGACGCATGTTGATGGGTATTTTTAAAAAATTCTTTTGTTTCCCGGTAATGAGAACAATTTCAAAGTTACAGCATTTTTTGTTGCTGTTGTATAGCATATTTATTCTCTTGTCCCAGCACAGCTTTAGACACTAATTATTGAACAATCTGCACGCTTTCATTGTGATAATTACTTTGCGCTTGGAGGAATTTGCACCTGCTTAAGAGTTTCTAATTTTCCCATGTCCCGTGAATCTCGATTTCTTGCCACTGAATTTGTTGCTTGTTTGAAGCCACAAGCAGAGATAATCATTGTAAAGCGCCATATCCAAGGACGCAACAACGTAACCAGAGGGTGGGTTAACCCAGATAATGCAAGTCGAGTTGTCGCTAACAAAAAAGCTTTGGCACTTTTGGCCTCGCTTTTGGGGGACTCTCAAGAAGATTCTTTGTCTCTTCTGAATATAAGAAATTAGCTTTTTAGCTAAAGCAATTAAGATATTTATTTTTTATAAGGTTCAATTTTGGGGGTTCTAAAAGAGGCGTAATTTCATAAAAATTGATTTCTGGGGTTTAATTTGTGGGGTTTTCGGGGGAAGTGGCACCCAAAAATTTCAAGAGACAAAACCGTATTTTAGCTCGACAATTTTGTACAAAAATTAGATTGCGTTGTTTTGCCCTTTAGAACTTATTAGAAGAGCGTACAATGTTCAGGAAGAAAAAACCTCATCACGGCCAAAGCCAAAGTGTGGTTGGTGCAAATGAAAGGATTTTTTGAGATAAATTTTCGGTATAAGTATAGCCGGGTGAAAAACTTTTGCCGTATTATACACCATTTGTGAATGAGAACATCTTCGCCAAACGTTCCAGACACATTTAAAGCCAAAAGCTAATTATAAATGGAGGCCGGCAGTAACGTGCAGTAAATTTTTCTTCATGCAGGCCCTTAGCCAAAAATCTGCAATGGCGGGTGGGCGTAGCGAAGGTCTGGGGGCGGATCCCCAACCACCGGAGGCAATTGGGGTCTGGGGGCAAGGCCCCCAGCCACAGGAGGCATTGGGTGTGGGGGGCGGATCCCCAAGCGCTCGAAAATTTTTTATTTTTTTGGCAACTTAATTTTAGGCACATTTTGATAAAAATTAATGCTATTAATACGTGGCATAGAAATTAGCAGTGCAAAAAATGATTATACCGTACTAGTTACATAAATGGGCAATGTGGGAAGTACCTATTGCTAGAATTTTAGTTCTTTAATTCAGAAGTTGGTAAATCACAAAATTCTATTTCGGTAGTTCAGTAAACCTATCACCGAGTAATCTATATTTCGGCTATATTTTGTAGTGAAATATAAATATATAGGGGGGCTAATTGTAGGAAGGTCGAGAGAAGTGGTTGATAATTAGCTTATACAAAATAGCCCTCCCCCCGTATTTCTGAGCTTATATACATTTTTTTTATGAAACCTATTTTAAGCATTTTTCAATAAGCAATCAAATTTGATCACCAACTTTCGGCTATTGTTTAAAGTCTTTTTTTTGATTTATAAGTTGTATTTTTGACAAATTAGCCCCCTCCCTCTTCAATAAATGTTTCAAAATATGCTTTAAAATTTTTTTGAATTTATTCTAGAGCAAAAAACAGTCTTAGAAGTGCTAACAGCGTGGTATTTTTCTTATTCTCCATTTTGGTCGGTAGGCCAATGGGGGCTATAGTCCCCTTGCAACCCCCTGGCTACGCTACTGTATTCACACCTGATGTGATGAGTATTCATGACGTAAGTCGTCTCTTACAATTTTTACTGAGCGGTTTTGCTTTTATTTCGCTGGCGCATAAATATTGGTAATGCATCGATCATTTTGCCATTGCAAGAAAAAGTCAATTTTTCAAATGGGCCAGCAAACTGCTAACCCTAAGTCCCTGCGATGGAAGTAGCGAGTAAGACCACCAGTCAAACACTAAATTAAGAAAAAAGATTCGTTGTTTATCCGGTTTATTGGCAAGCATTTTTACAACGTTTCAAGTTTTTAATTAACTTCTTAAAATCCCTACTAAAAAATAAAACAAAACTAAAGTACCGGTACCGCCAAAAAATAGCAAAGTACCGCGGTACTGCCCATTTATGACCGAAACAATGTTTTTCCACCAATCAAATTGCCAAAATGATCAATTTTGACCAATTAGAGTAGGAAGAGAAATTTTCTATATTTTCTATATTTTTGCATTAAGTTTATACAATTTTAGGTGATTTTTGCAGCATCTTACGTCATAATAGCAACCCATTGTCATTTCAATGAAGTCAACCTGTTCATATACCACTGCATTTCAGTTTTTCTTCATTCCAGCGCAGATTCATAAACAAAGTTGGACGAAAACATTCAATCCAAAACGCTTTTTTCAAGGATACCCATATTTCAAAGAGTGGAAATGATAGCTCCGACGCTATTTAAAGCTATTTTGAAATTATGTACCACTAACAAGCTTTTTAAATATTTTCGTCGGCGGTACAACGATGATCAATAGAAAGACTTGAACAATGTTTGTTTTTGAAAACAAACACGGAAATATATAGTTTACCGGTCAGAAGAGAAAATAAAACTAATTGTGCGTAGTAAAACAATAAACGCAATAAGCATTTAAGACTTAGCAACATATTAGTCGGTTGTTTGAATGTCATAGTTTCTGTTTTGAGTCAACTATGAAATTTATTTCATTCAAAATCAAAATACATGATATACAGTAATGAAAGATAATAATAGAATAAAAAAGTATGCTGTCCCGCAGTTCTCAGATATCGCTTTGCGATTCCAGTACAGCACTATTTTTGCAAAATTGTTTTTTTTTCACAATTAAACTATACAGGAGCCGCAAATGTCAGTTAATTGATAAAAAGTCGAGTTAGAAATTAATAAGTGAGCTTACTGCCCCAGTTAGATTTTCCAACTGTAAGTTATTTTTTGTTATAACCTTGTACTTGACGCACTCTTTAGCCATAAATTAGAGGCTCGGTCTGACGACAAATTTCCTTTCAGAACCCTAAAAGTTTTTAATAACTTTTATTTAAACCAAAGTGATTGGTGATGGTATGATAAAATGTGATTGGTGATGGTAAAAATAAGAAGCAAACAAAGGTTTTTAATAACTTTTATTTAAACCAAAGTACAAAACTAGTGCAATTTATATCAAGATGCAGTTTAGCTTTACAGATTTTAATTTTTTCACCAAAATAGCTCCAATATAGGATTAAAACCGTCAAAAAAATAATATCTTCTGGTTAGAGATGGGGTTAAAGTTGGTGTTAAAATTAGGCTTAGGGTTTCACTGTATTTGATGAATTATGCAGCTAAATAGTGCATATGTATCAAAATTTAAAATCAGTAGAACACCTACAGAATAATACCCACAACATGCTGTTTCGTCGTCAGGCTCTTCAGGAAAGGGAGGGAGTGAGAGTAAATCTATTCAAATAGAGTTCATAAATAATGAATAATGTAACTAAATAATCACTAATTTCAACAGAAGTAGCTGATATGCTTTTAGAAATGGTAATGCCTGCATCTGATAGTTTATCTTGGATTCTATAAGTTGCAAGGTCACCGTTCGACGTCTTACTATTAAGTTTTTTTGCCGACAAATAGTTTCCTAATTGTTTTAAACACTTTTCCACATATGAGAAGAATAAATATATGGATTCAAAATGCTGTTCAAGGGAACCGCAGTCAGCAAACTATTTTCAAAGGGAATTTTAAATCTCAAATATTCTCCCAAGGTTTGAATTGTTTCAGGAAGTGGAAGAATCCAAAGAATTAACGAACCAATACACAACGGTATCCAACACATTATATCAGTCATTACAATAAATGAAATACGTTTCAGCATTCTCCGATTCCTAGCGGACCGGAAAGCGCTGTTTTTATGGACAAACATAGCGTTTCCACATTTTTCCCCACAGAGTTTCCAGCACTTACAAGAATTTAAACAGAATTTATCAATGTCAAAAACTTTGAAAGTAATCACACTGTACAAAATCAAAATAACAACACTCACAATAAGGTTATAAAATACAAAGGTTAATCTGAAGTTATTAGCATTACGATAATAATCCCAACTAAAAACCAATAAATCGAGAGAGCATATATATTGATAATCGTAAATGCCAACTGTACTCCAGGTTTCCGTTTCAAAATCCGCCCAACCTAAAGCGGAGGAAAACTTTTCCATAACCTCTTGAGTTGGATATTGTGCAACAGCCTGTAACACTGATCTTGCTTCGGTCGCGTTTACAGTGAAACTTGGATTTGTATAATGTTGCAAAACATCGGTAAAATAAGGATATTCTATGAAAGAGTTCTTTTCGTATTTGTAATCTTTAGACAACCCAATTGTAAATGAAGTTTTGAAAGGTTCCAATGGTATTATAGGCAAGATAGCTATCACTAGCCATACAATCCATGTCAAAGCTAATAACCTTATAACTGACTTTAAATGTGGTCTTTTGAAAGGTTTCGTAACACCAACGAAGCGATAAAAACTTATTATGAAAAGAGTCGTAATAGACACTTGACTTGATACAACGTTTAGAATGGCAAGGACATTGCAAAAACCATATTCACTGAAATAAACACAATTATCGACCTTGTACCTTATTTCAAACGAAATTGCTGTCAGATATAATCCCATCAACAAATCAGCCATCGACAAGTTTAGTACCAGCGTGTGGTAGATTTGAATTTTTTTGTTTTTGTTTTGAAATTTTCTCAAACTAACGATTTTGTCGTATATCACAACCATATTCCCAACAAGGGAAAGTAGCCCTAACACTAAAAAAATATACCATTTTGTAAGTAAGGATGAGTTAAAAAAACTTGAACAAGTAATGTTATTGCCGCAATACAAAGGAAAAAAGAAAAGATAGTCAATAGTGTCAATAAATGAGCAGGATGAGTTTATGCAACCATCTTGAAGATTGTACTCTGAAAATGAGAAATCTCCACTGGTTTCTGCACATGAGTAGATGAACATTCTCCAATTTACATGATCCAAGAGCTTTTCCACGTCTTTTGCATTTGAAATCTGATTTGAAAGTTGACCAATGCTTCTTTGCTGATCTTCTGTTGCATTGGAGACGATCAAATACGTAAATTCCTCAATTGGACATTCAACATCAAGTGGAATCAAAGTGATATTGCTGGTATTGCGATCCACTTGATAAAATATTGATGCTTCATTTGCTAAGCTTAAGCTTAATCCTACCAGTACAATATTAAGATTAGAAATTCGAAGTAATTTGCCGTAAAAATAATCCATGTTGAGACGCAATATTTTCATACCTAAATAAATTAGATTTGGTCAAAGCAAGTCGAAACCGTTTCGGTCCTTTTATGCTCATTAGCTGATTTCAAACAGCTTTGTCATTTGGCTAGAAGCACGGTACAGTGAGTTATAGAGTCAGTAAAAAGCTTTTAAGTTTGTTGGACTTGAAAAGTCGACAATTAATAGCAATGGCGTTACTACATTATTCATATGTACAGAAAAAAAGAGATATCTACATTAAAAAGTGCAGACGATGTGCATTTTACTAGCGCAAATACTGCTGTAGAGAGCTAAAATTTCAAGCCTATTTAATTTTTGGAATCATAAAGCATTTAAATTTTAATATTCTTCACTTTTATGCCTTAGATTTGACCGTACAGCAAGCTATGATATTGCCGCATATTGTAAATCAAATAAGTTACGAGTTTTTTTTTTGGTGTACTACACTTTAAATATATTTTCAGAAATAGAATTTTTGCAAATAATGATCTGCAGTTATTTACATTTTAGATTATTCTTATTGAGCATTTTGCGGCCAGTTTTGGTAAAAAATTTAAACATTTCCAAGCAACTGTAATATTTATGTTGTTTTTTGGAAATTCTTGAGGGCAGAGTAAGACATTTTTTGACAAACAATCTATGAATAGCTTTTTCATTAGAGCTAAAACACTTCAGCATTTTCCGTTACTTAATTTTGGTCAAAAGCAAAAAATAAAAATTAAAAAAGCTAAGTTACGTGCTCTACGATCTTTTATTAGCTGTAGAAAATACGGGGTGAATCTTGCAGTGTAATGAAAGTTCTTGATTTGCTCTCATACGATAAATTTATTGTATCAAGATGTGAAATGACGATATTCTGCACTTAACCGAACAAACTCGTGAATTTCGATGAAAACACCATACAAATTAATTTGCTGTAAAACCAATCTCTTTTAACACTTGTCGAGAAATTTTCGACTTTAAGCATGAGAATTTTTTATGCAAAGTTATGTTGAATGTACTTTATACAATTGTTATTTTATGGTATATCGAGCTTTTTGCGATCGAACTCACAAGAATACCAACCAGTTCAGTGCCAAAGGTACAACTACAATCATTCTGTGTATCTGCTTCAATGGAGCCAATTGATTTTTATTTTTTCATACGTAGCTCTTAGTGCCAGGCGTACTTCTGCAATATCAAGGTTTACCGAAAATCTAACCACAAAAATCAGTTTTATAGCCTTTTTTTTACAAATTGCATAGCGCAGTATTGCCTGAGTTATTATTTCGGTGGTATTATTTGTTCTTTGGTGGATTTTGTTACTTGGTTAAAACAGATTGCTGACTGCAGAGATTTTAAGAAAACATTATCAGCTTTAGATTTTGATATAATCAAATATAAAATTAAACATTAAATTTTACCTCACAGGTTTTTAAAGCGAAAGATTTACTGCTATACCCAGTATTCTATAGCATTTTATAGCTTTCTGCTGCGCAAATATTATTTGATTTTAATTCCACCAAAAAAAAAAAAAAAAAATGCTATAACAGTCCTTTGTGATACTATTATTTTTTGGAAAAACTTAGAAGATTACAACATTAACTTAACTCTCCACTTATTAAAGAATGACCCCTTGCGTTACAGTCAACTAACATTATTACCGCCAAAGCAAGGAAAAAAATACTGCCCTGCCTATGAAATATGTTAAGTTCTTTTTCTCACTACACAATAATTACATAACCGTTCTATAGTTGACAGGAAGACTGAAAAGTCCCTTCCAGACTTCTGGTTGCTAAGTGTTTTGTGCTTATTCATTTGCTGCTAAACATAAATTAATTATTCGAAGTTGCACTTTTGTGGCAAAATAAAAATCTCTGTCGCTCTCTACAGAGAGCTTCAAATCAGCAGCGCAAGAGCATATCTTTCGCTTATTTTAAACAATTGGCAGCTTGAATAAGGCGGTATGCTCTCCGTACCAATCTTCTGTTTAAACTAAACTAAAAATACGCTTGTACCTCACAATTTCATGCCTAGTAAAGGCCAAGACTGACACTGCACTGAAAATAGTTTAGAAAATAGAACGTAACTATTTCTTAAAACTTACAGTGACTTTCTTCTTTTATTAAACTTCTGGTGACTTTCGTTGAGACAACTGTGTGTCCTATTTTTTGTTGTTTTAACTCTTTCAATGCTAGGCCGCTGCAATGCAGTGGTCAAATGACCCACGCTATAATGCTAGACCACAGCAATGCAGCGGTTAAACATACTTTTAGCTCCACGGCGCCGTCTTACCACTAACTGTCAAACTATCATTTCTTTTTGTTTGAAATAGGTCACGCTACAATGCTAAACCGCTGTTTTGTAGTGGTTGCATATACTATGAGCTCAGGGGCGCTGTTATCATTCCTAACGGTCCAAATACAGCTTTTTTTCTGTAAGAGGCCTATGCTGATTCAAAACTGTTCAAAAGCTATAGTAGGTTGGTGCTTTGGTATTTTCTTTCAATTTTTGTAAAAGATGTAGCCAGCAGTTAAAACAGCGATGAACAAACTTTGTTCAAATAATATATGCCGGTCTCTAGGGGAAGGGGGAGGTGTAAGGGGGAGGGGGATCTGACCAAGCAAGCTGTGAGGTTGCCTATAGTTTTTTGATGAATCTGCCTGTGCTGGCCAGTAAAACGTCAAAAATAAAGCTGGTCACAGAGTATTTTGTTTTGCCAACTCGAGGCTAGCTTGCAAGATTTACGGGTACTGTTGCCGTTAGCCATGCACCAGTACAACAGCAGTTTGGAGTCTGTGCTGTTTCAACACCGTTTAGAAGATATTATTGGTTGGTGCGTTACTATTTTTTGATTATTAGTAAAAGGTGTACCCAGGGTGATATTGGAGAGCAATTTTATTGAAATTTCTAAGGGACGGTTCTAGGGGGGAGGGGGTATGCCCAAGCGTAAGATCATACACAAAAATGAGCTATATGAGAGGAGGGGTCAGATTTGCTCAAAAAAGCATTATATGATATTTGAACAGTAGGGTTATTTTTTATTTGTTATGCTGTAGATCACTAAACTGCTTTAGAGGCAGGTGCCACATCATTCCTAACGCAAACGGTCCGAAACTACTAGGTAGCCGTGAGTTTGCCAGGTTTCTGATAAAACTGGCTGTGCAAGCCAGCAAAAAGTCAAATTTAAAGCTTGTATCAGAATTTGATTTGACAATTTGAGGATAGTTTGAAAGATTTACCAGTACCATTGCCGGTAGCCTAGCACAAAAATACAACATTTGCATTGCATCAGAGAGCAAATAATGTTAGAAACACAAAAATGTAAGTTTCACAATTGCATCTCTGGCATCTTTAGACTTTGCTGTGACTTTTAATAATTTCACTTTTTCAGGATTTTGCAAATTTTGCGGATGTCTGCATAATGTCAAAAAAAAAATTTTTTTTCTCCAAAAGTAGAAAAGATTTTTGATATTTGAGTTTTGGAATGTGAAAATAACACCATTTTACACAAACTGTGAGAAAATGAACGAAAAGTCCAGTTACAAAGTGTAATTTACTTGATTTTTATTTGAAATTTATGTTGCAAAACAAAATCCAAGATGGCGTCCATGAGATCACGTGACCGTGAAGTTCAACTGCGAACCATAAATACAGTTGTGTCAGATAGCCAAAGATGTTAGAAACACAAATATGTAAGTTTCACAGTTGTATTTTTGGTTTTTCTGGGCTTATTTGAATAGTTCTATTTTTTCATGGTTTTGCGGTCTTGGCGGATGTCCTGTGGCTATCCTGTGCTTCATTTTCATTTTGCTTACAATTCTTGTGTTGAGTGTCGAACTCGTAGTCTCTGCAAGCAATTGGGTTGGTGAGACGTGATGCATGCGGCACGTCTTGCTTGCCGCGGGACTTGCGGTGATTACGAGCTCAATCTCCGTTTCCTTTATTTTTGAACGTTTAGTGCAAAGTTTGATTTACAATTTGATTTGCAACTTGAAAACTTGGTTTTCAGTTAATAGAACATAGTTGGTCTTTCCTTAGTTTTGAGATCATGAGTTAATGAAGTACAGGTTTTAGTTTAAGTTTTAAGTTCTGAATATTATCTAAGTCGAATGACACCGTTTTCAAGATCATGCCTAGACCAAAACAACAAGAATTAAGACAACCAGAGCTGAGACTAGGTGAACATAAAAATCCAATGGGAAACAAATTTTGTCACGAATTGGGAAGAACAACCACAGGTATGGTTTAATTTATTGGAACGTAAATTTGATGAATACTAAACTGAATCTAATTGGCAAAAATCTAGTTTGCTTTTGTCAAGATAAACCCAAAAAGCGCTTTTATCTGTTCAAGATTTAATTGATGATAACGACACCACGTACGAGTAAGTCAAAACACGTCTTTTAAATTACTTCGGTGACTCTGTTCAGCACAAAGTAACTAAGCTGTTTACTTGTCCGCCCCAAATGACTAAAAAGCCGACTGAAACTTTGGCAGAATTACGAATAATTTTTCCTAGCAATTCCATGACAGACGAAGCCCTTAAACCATTGTTTATATCTCGACAACCGTATTTTGTGCAGTTACAGCCAGCTGCTCGTTTGAATGAGCCCTTGCCACAGCTAGTGTGAGAAGCAGACGGAGTAGCAGGTTTTGTTAACCACACTTAGGCATTGCATATCCGTTTTTGTTTCAAAACCCTGCTGAGCCCATTGTTAACGCGGTAAGCAGTAAAAACTCGCTTTTGGAAGCGCAACCTGAAAATGCACTAGTTAAAAAACAAATTTCTCAGCTTGAAGAAAAATTAGGTGAATGCTCTGGTACAAACCAACATGCTGATGGTAGATCTCAACCTATCCAGTACAGCGTACCCAATAGAGTAAGTAAGTAAGTAAGTAAGTAAGTAAGTAAATTTTCTTTTTGGTCACAGTGACATACGATCAAAATAAATAAAATAAGAGAGTATAAATAATACTATCAAAAATCATATAAATAAACGTATCGTATACAATTACAGAGTCCAAGGAGCGCCAAACAAACCTAAGGTATACTAGTCAAGGCGCTCCTTGTTCTCGTCATTTCTACTGCAACCTAAAGGCATTAATTATTGAGCAAAAAATTATGTATATAAAAAGAAAAACAAAAAAGGAAAACAAATTAAAAAACCAACATGAAATAATCAAAAACTTATTTGAAGTACACATTAATACTTAAAAAAAAGAATGCACACTCATCAAAATTCTCATAGTTAAAGAGGATTCAATTAATTTGATTACTGTACCAGAAGAATCAAAACCAAGTCAATAATGTGATACAATTTTTTCTTTAAAACATTTTTGAAGAAATTAAACGTTTTACGTGTGCTGTCTTCATCGATTTCATTCCAAAGTTTGGCGCCTCAAAATTCTAACTTTTTTTGACCTGCAGTTTTGGAAACGCGAGGTAAAAAAAAGTTCAAGTAAGTGAGTTTTCGTGTTTGATAAGAGTGTACTAATTCAACTTTAATAAATCGTTGTTGAAACAAAAGTGGCAATTTATTATTACAAATTTTATGCATAAACTTAGCACGTTCCAAATGGTAAATGTCATTCAATTTCAGATAACACTGGTGGACATGATTTTTGTTGTTTTAATTTTGAAGACGATTTCGGGATAACTTTGGGGCGCTGATTCCAAATCTGAAAACCGTTTTGCTCTATCACGTCAGGATTTTTCGCAATTTACGATTTAATTGGATAAATTTCTCTAATCATACATGCATTTCAATACTGTGCTGCATTGTCTGCTATTTGTTGGCTATTGTGATGTCACACTGCATCAAAGGCTAGAGCAGTTGTACCCAGGTAGCATCAGCAAACAGAGTTAGAAAAGAGAATAGATAGCCATTACTATGCATGAGTACTTGAACAAAGTCGATTTATTGACCGTTTCAGTATGGGAGTAGAAAATGATCAAAAGTATTAATTGAGTCTGCTAGCAATACTCCCAAATCAGTTACTAATTGGCTACTATGCTTTAAACTCTATATGCACCACGTCATTTGTAATGTACATAGACTAACTGCTGGTAGTTGTAGACACGCACAGTAAAAAACTGAGTAAGCTACTTGTCAGATCATACAGTTTTGTGGACATTATACTGCAGTCATTCGCAAAGCTTTGCATCTGATAGAATACTTCAGTTCGTGAGGATACTAAAAGTAGACTTCATACTCCTAAAGCAAACCTTTCTGTTTAGGAAAAAGAACAAATTGCTAGTGGTATAAAGTTAGTTGGAAATTTTAGGCTGCTGTGTGAACAGTACAGTAAATACTATGTCATCACGATCAAGAGGCTGTACGAATGATCCTAATATTTTTTGTTATATTTGTGGAGAATATGTTGTAAAATCTCAACGCCAAAACATCACAAATTTTGTTTAAAATGTTTACTATGCCTACTTTGGAATTAAGCTTGGATACCAAGATAAAACATGGGCTCCACACAAGGTTTGTCGAAGTGTGTTGAATCACTGAGACGTTGGAGCAAAGGAAAGCAGAAATCTATGTCATTCGGTGTTCCAATGGTGTGGAGAGAGCCTAAAGGCCACGGCAATGATTGCTACTTTTGTAGCAGTAATGTTTCTGGGTTTAACATGAAGAATAAGCATAACATTCAGTACCCTAATTTACCGTCCGCTATTCGTCCTATTCTTCATCAGCCAGATGTTCCTGTACCAACTCCTCCTCCAGTTTTGATAGACGTTGAAGATTCAACTACCAGTTCTGATTTGTCGTCTTCTGAGTGCCAATCAGAATATGAATGCTTTGAAGGTGAAAGACCAAGACTTTTCAGTCAAGAGGAACTAAATGATTTGGTACGAGACCTGGATTTGCCCAAAGTTTCTGCTGTTCTTCTTGGTTCTAGGCTAAAATCTCGGAATATGCTGGATTCTGAGGTCACATTCTCTTGGTACAAGCATCGTGAAAAAGAATATCTTTCATTTTTCACCAAAGAAGATGATCTGGTTTATTGTGTTGATATCAAAGGTCTTATTGAAAAATTAGGCACTACTTATGAACCAAGCGACTGGCGCTTGTTTATTGATTCATCTAAACGAAGCCTAAAAGCAGTGTTGCTCCATAACGGAAACACTTTTGCATCCATACCTCTAGCTCATTCCATTCCTATGAAAGAATCCTACGAAAATATGGAAATTTTGTTGACCAAATTGAAGTATCACAATCATGAATGGAAAGTATGTGTTGATATAAAAGTATTAAATATGCTGCAAGGCCAGCAGTCTGGATATACCAAGTTTCCTTGTTTGTTATGCGAATGGGATAGCAGAGATAAAAAGAATCACTAGGTCAAACGTGAATGGCCAACAAGCAGTGCTGGGCACCGCAAGTTTTTTTTTAAGTCCGCAGTCCGCAAATCCGCAACCAAATTTCAATTTTCTTAATCCGCAACCGCAAGTCCGCATTTGTGCGTTAAAAAGCTTAGTCCGCAACCGCAAGTCCGCAACGATGTTTCAGGATTCTTGAATCCGCAACCGCAAGTCCGCAACTTCGTAATTCTTGAAGTCCGCAACCGCAAGTCCGCAACTTCGTAAATCTTGAAGTCCGCAACCCCAAGTCCGCAACTTCGTAATATTTGAAGTCCGCACCGCAAGTCCGCAACTTTTTGTGAACCGAGTAGAAGAGTTTTGCAATCAACCATGTCCCGAACTGATCTGCTCATAATTGATTAGCAAACATAAGTCAAAATTTGTGTTTTGTGGGAAGTATAGCAAGTGCATGGTAAATACATTCCACGCAATAAAAGCAATTACTCACAATCATTGATTGTAGTAAATGTACCACAGCAAGACTTGCTATTGAGCTGTTTTTTCGGATGGCAAATTTAAGAATTGCCCAGCCCCTCTTACTCTCAGGTCCAACTCAAAACAGATTTAAACGCTTGTATTTTTGGTTAAAGTTTTTAAGTGACTTGGCTAAGTGGGGTTGTAGCCCTCAGCCCTCCTGGTTGCGCTTATGCTTATACAGTAGGTGCCTAAACTGCATGGAAGCATAATGCACAGCCCACCGATGAACCCTTAAAAATGCTACAATTGAGCTAAGGATCTGAAGATTAAAAGCCATTGGGTTATAGTGAGAAGCCATCAAATACCAAAGCACAATTCGTATTTCCGCTTACAACAAGATATTCTAAAAAAGCATTTTATTTTCAAGGCAGGAAAAGGCAAGCGTAGTAGAAGGCAAAAAAACATTTATATCACTAATCGTATTACTATATTTTTAGTCCCTAGTTTCTATAAATACTGTAGGAACGAGATAACCACACGCTACCAGCATTGCCGTCGCCAGACCAAACGAAAATCTGTCTTCATGAGTTAATGCGACCAGAAGCACAACCAGGGTTTTGCTAAGAGAGAGAGATGCTTAAACCAAAAGTAAGTGTTTTTCGCACAAAAATTGTCTAAATTAATTCCCGTGATGAACAAACTGTTGCAGCTCAAGCGTGTCACAAAGGGGGCAGAGCCCCACCTGCTGAGTGATTTTTGCAATTTTGCGGCAAAAACAGAGATTTTAACGCCATTTAAATCATATTTCGCACGTTTTAAAACCTTATCAATAATTACAGTAAATTGCTAAAATTCAGACGTCAATAAAAGATTTAAATTGTCTAGCCTCTTGAGCCCCCATATACTTCAGGTCAAGTCCAAAACACGTTCAAGGGCTTATTCTTTTTTTGGTTATATTTTTTAAATGACTTAGCTAAATGGGGCTGAAGCCCCCTTAGCTCCTTACCCCAGGTTGCGCGACTGACTGCGACCTAAAATAAATCTTGAGTATGCTCTAAAAAAAAACAGCTAGTCTTTTTAAAAAAATTTTCACCATAATCACTAACGAAATACCGGTAACGCTTTAATAGCCATACATCCCTATTTTGTGACACATCCGTAAAGGCGTGGTAATAAGACGGATTATTGGGTCACATTTATATACAGCAGCTGGTGGCCAGCAATTTTGCAAACAATTGTGAAAACTTCAAACGATAATTATGTTTGAAAATTATTATTCCGTTTTCCATTATTCCTGTTGTCTTGTCGTTACGTGATGCTCCAAAAAAGCTTCTGAGTAAATCGAAATGGGGGTCACAAGCTGTCATTAGGGGTGTACGGCGCCCCTGGGCCCCACCGTGGCGACGGCACTGGCTACCAGTACAAAAAATGATACAACAGTGACTAATTTTGTGAACTCACGGTAAAAAAACAACAAAGCTATACTTTGAACAAGGGCTGCCAAATTGAACTTAAACTCGAAAAA
Source organism: Trididemnum nubilum (assembly GCA_963965965.1). Lineage (NCBI taxonomy): Eukaryota > Metazoa > Chordata > Ascidiacea > Aplousobranchia > Didemnidae > Trididemnum > Trididemnum nubilum. The sequence goes on from OZ014487.1 coordinate 5,015,749, forward strand.
AGTCGGTTTTGTGCCGAACTCGAAAAAACAGCATGTTTACAAAAAGAAAGCAATTAAATCGAATAGCAGACTTAGTATTTTTGTCACCCTGAACTTGAAAAACTTGATATTTTTGCCAAACTTGGACTCGAAAAAATTAAACTGATTTCTGATGTTTGACTGGGTAAAAACATGAATATTTTACAAAAATAAAAAGGAATTTCAATATTTGTATAAAACTTGCGGAATTGCGGACTAAAATTAAAAATAGTCCGCAACCGCAAGTCCGCAATTTAAACTGCCAAAGTCCGCAAGTCCGCATGTCCTCAACTTTTTTCGTTAGTCCGCAATTGCGGATTTGCGGACTTGCGGACTAACTTGCGGACTTGCCCAGCTCTGCCAACAAGGGTATCAAGAACACTTGGTCAAAAGAATATAACCAATCCTGCCCTTGTAGAATCTTCCAAAGTAATACTCCCACCTCTGCATATCAAATTGGGTCTAATGAAACAGTTTGTTAAACCCCTGGATAAACAAGGCCTATGCTTCAAATACATATCTGAAAGTTTCCCCATTTGAGTGCAGAAAAAGTCAAAGAAGGTGTCTTTATTGGTCCACAAATCAGGATGTTGATTAATGATGAACTCTTCTTAACAAAGATGAACGATACGGAGAAAAACGTATGGCAGTCGTTTAAAGATGTCGTGTCTAATTTTCTTGGTAACAAAAAGAGTCCAAATTACCAAACGATTGTGGAACAAATGCGAACCAATTTCCAAACACTAGGTTGCCGAATGAGTGTTAAAGTCCATTATTTGCATTCCCATCTTGATTTTTTTCCTGCAAATTTAGGCCACATGAGCGAGGAACAAGGTGAGCGATTTCACCAGGATATTAAAACAATGGAAACACGGTACCAGAGACGATGGGATTGCTCGATGCTGGCTGACTATTGTTGGTCTCTGAAACGAGATTGCCTAGTATACAATGAAATTGGACGCAAAGCAAGAAAAAGAAAATTTATGGCTTGTGACAAAGATGTGTAACTTTCTTGGTGATTATGCCAATGCTAAACAAGCTAGCTGCATGTCCGTGTACTCGTATTTATGTTAAATATCGCTATTTTACTTAAAAAGTGTTTTCATACTTTGTGAAAAATCCTTACGTGATAGAAAAATTCTAACTACAGATTCGGAATCAGCACCATCAAATTATCCAGAAAAACCTATTGCTATCCAAACAACATAAAAATTTTTAAAAATGTCCACCAGTGTAATTTAATTTTTGTACAAATGAGTAACATGAGAAAACTTTTTGTTTCAAGTTATAGTGCCCACAATGTTGTTCATTCTCACGTTTATTTCATGCAATTGGTTTTGAGTCGCTGTGCTCCAGACAACGATATCATAATTTAGAATACTGTACACAAAATTATAGTACAGCATGTTCAAAGTATGTTCGGTTACATATTCGCGAATTTGATACAACATTGCATTGTGCTTAGCCAATTGTAAAGACAGTTTATTAATATGGACAGACCAGGTCAGTTTTACATCAATGTAAACACCCAGGTACATAACAAAATCATTACGTCTAAGTACCGTTTCATTCATGACTACCGTTATTTTGGTTTTAATTGATTGGTAAGGATGTTTATTGCATAACAAATAAGTCGTTTTTGAATAATTTAAGGATAATTCATCTCTTCTGAGCCAAATATCGATATTTTGAAGCTGTGTATTTACCTAGGTTTCAAGACTCACCAAGCTTTTATCTGATAGAGCCAAATAAGTATCGTCAGCGAATAGCGTTGTGGAAAATTCTGAAACTTGAGGAAGGTCATTTACATATAGCATAAAAAGTAGAGAACCAAGCAATGATCCTTGTGGAACACCGCAGTCTAAGTTAGAATAGACGATCAAACTACCCTAAAAACAAGACCTATGCCAGAAGAAACCTGAATAAACGTAATTGGATTGACAGTAGCGTAGCCGGTAAAAATTATCTTCTTCATCTAAGAATTTATGCTATTACCACTAGTCGTTTGGCACAAATGCACATAAGTGTCAACCCCCTTGCAAATGGCACAAAGTTGTTTCAAAAAACTTGAACGCGTCCCCAGACCACTAGTAGCCTCTCTGGGGAAAAACTCTAGCCACATTTTGTGTTTAAAAGATCAAGCATTGAATGAACTTTTTGTTATCGATACAGGTAGTGACTATAGCATTGTGAAGAGCAATTCTTTTGAAATTTCAAATTATCCGAGCGAGCAATTCCTGATTGCAGCAAACGCAGTGAAGATTTCGACGCCCGGTGAGAGAACTATGAATTTAAAGCTTAGTAAGAATTGCACAATCAAGTGGACATTTCTGTCTGCTGAGATTAGTTTCAACTTAATTGGCGCTGATTTTTTGCAACAAAACAATCTTTTGATCGATTTGTACAACCACATTTTGATAAACGCGAAGGCTAAAAAAAAAATTCATTTAACTAACAAAAATTTAGCAGTAGAAAAACCACCTGTGCGTTTTCTTGCCGATTGCAAATTTACCCATATTTTGAAGGAGTATCCAGATTTAACTAGGCCACGCAACAGAAGCATCGCCGAGAGAGTACCAATTGAACATCAGATACAGGTTGACGGTTATCCATGTCACGCTTGTTGCAGACCAATGTCGGCAGAGAAACTTCGATGGCTTGAAAAAGAAATCGAGAAATTATTGGACGAAGACGTAATCGAGGTAAGCAATAGTGAGTTCGCTAGTCCCACTCCCTTGTGCCTAAAGCTCCAGGAAGTGACACTAAATATCGAATTGTAACGGATTTCAAAAATTTAAATCGCATTACGGTCAAGGATTGATACCCCCTTCCAAGGATTGAATCGATTTTTGATAAACTAGGAGGTGCAACGATTTTCAGCAAAATTGATCTGAAACGTGGTTATCGGCAGATAAATCTTGCCCAAAATTCTCGAAAATACACTGCCACTATAACCCCCATTGGGCTTTTTCAATTTAAAGTTTTACCTGTAGGCCTTTGCAACGCTACTTCTACTTTTATGAGATTAATGATTTCATTTTACGTCGTTTAAGCGACTTTGCAGCCGCTTATATTGATGACATTATTGTGTTCTCTCGCAGTTCCAAAAAATACGAATAACATTTGCACCAGGTGTTTTCACGTTTGCAAAAATATGGTCTAACAATCAATCCATCGAAAACACACTTAGGTCAACACAAATTGTCTTTTCTCGGACACGAAATTACATCAGAGGGCGTCGCTCCTCTACCCGAAAAGGTGCAGGCAATTTCTGATTATCCAAAGCCGGTCACAATTACGCAGCTACGTGCCTTTGTAGGTTTGGTCAATTACTATCATAACTGTTTGAAAAACCTTGAGGAGACTTTGGCTCCTTTAACACAATTTCTGTCCAAAAAGTTTAAGGGAATTCGAAAAGTAGCGTGGGACAAAAAAAGCGAAATGGCTTTCGAAAATGTTAAGAAGTTGGTATGTCAAGCAACTTTACTGGCTCCCAGTTGCGGTTTTGAAACTTATCTTACAAACAGATGCGTCAGATCTGTCGACAGGGGCGGCTCTTTTGCAGGTAAGCGAGGGTAAGTTGCAACCTTTAGCTTTTCATTCCAGGAAACTGACAGATGTGCAAAAGCGTCAAACAATTCTGGATAGAGAACTTTTTACTATTTTTGATGCTGTTCGTAAGTTCAGTCATTACTTTGAACAACAGGAATGCCAAATACAATGTGACAAGAAGGCACTAGTCAACATGTTCCACTTTTCCGGGCAACAACTCATCGGAAGGCGAGCTCGACAACTAGCATTTATTAGCGAGTACACAAATGATGTGATTTTCATTGGTACCAAAGAAAACCAAGCAGCTGATGCTTTATCGCGAATTGAAATCAATAACTTGATGTTTTTGCAGAAAAACGATTTGAATTACAGCAACATTGCGAGAGAGCAAAGGAAAGATGAAGAAATCATGCGACTTTTTCATCAACAGGACGACAACTCATTGGTTATCAAAGAGTTTAAAGTGCCAGATACTGACGATCTTTAGTTGTGTGATACCTCCACCAAACATACCAGGCCGCCTATTTCTCAAAACTACCGTTCAAAAGTTTTTAATAGTTTTCACAAACTCGCCCACAATGGCACAAAAACTACAGTTAAAATGATGCAAACTCGAGTAATATGGCTGGGAATGAAAAAACAAACTTCGAGCTGGTCGAAGTCATGCCCTGAATGCCAAAAAGGGAAAGCTTGGAAGCATAACTTGGCACCTATCCAAAAGTTTGACTTACCTTTACACAGATTTCAACACGTGTGTATAGATCTTGTAGGGAAATTGCCAATGTCTGAAAGCTATCAATATCTATTGACTATCGTGGACCGTTTTACGATATATGTACAAGCTCTTCCACTGAAGGATGCGACAGCGGACTCCGTGTGTTCAGGTTTTCTTCGAGGCTGGGTAGCGTTTATGGTTGTTCCAGTGTACTTACAGTCAGACCATGGTAGTTGATTCCTATCTCAAAAATTCCAAGCTCTCTTAAAGATGCTGGGCATGCAACAGTTGCTGGGAAGTGCTTATAAACCTACAACGCAAGGTTTAGTGGAAAGGGTCCATCGACAATTAAAGGACTCACTTCGCATGTGTGAAAATCCACACGATTGTTACAATAATTTACCCATAACACTCTTAGCAATGCGAAATTCCGTGAAACAGGATTTGGAATGTAGCGCTAACGAAACGTTATTCGGGCAGCAACTGCGTTTACCTTACGAATTTCAGCCAGTGATGTACACCGCATCAAATAACCCACTGTACTTTGTTTCAAAATTACAGGAACAGTTTAACTCATTGGAACCGACTCAAACTAGAGATCAAGCGAGTAAGCAAGCATACGTGGATCAAGGCCTAATGGACGCGGACAGAGTTTTGGTAAGAAACGATGGATACAAATCACCATTAGCTATGCGCTACTCTGGCTCATATAAAGTAATCGAAAAACATAGCAAGTATTATGTTATTTTAAACAGCCGTCAGTTACCCGAAGCCGTGTCGATTGATCGGTTGAAGCGGTTTGTGGAAAGACACAGCAGTGACAGCGCTGATGGTGACGACCTTTGTGCTAATCAGGAGTCAAATGAGATGTCGACGATAAATACTTGGGCCGATTCCAAAAAAGCAGCTTCTTCACTGTTGAATCTGGAAGCACAACCTTGGTTTCCCCATTCTTCCAGAGGACGATTACTGAGGCCAACCAAAAGACTGATTTGTGAACTGTGAATTACTGCATTATAACTGCGGCGTGTAATATTGTTAGGTACCGGTACCGCACTGTTGTAACTTGATAAATTTAGACGTCCGCTAAGTGAAATACTTTTCCGATTGTTTTCGAAAGGGTGCACATTTACGAAGCAGCACAAGTGGTGTGATATTCTGAATGCTTGCATTTTCTTCTGCATGATGGATTGAAGTTGAATGTTTTAGAAGGCATGATTTTCAAAAATACGTATACCTGCCGGTCGGCTCTATTCTTAAACATTTTTGCTGGATTTTTTAAATTATTTTCGTACCCCATATTTTTTCTTCTGGTCGAAGTCAGACCATTTTTAATTCTTTTTTGATTTTGAAGCTGGCATATGCATTTTTTTATGCATAGTTTTTTGTTTCTGTTTTATGCATAGTTTTTTGTTTTATGCATAGTTTTTGGCAGGTTTCCTGCCCCTCCCCCCTGGCTAAGCCTATGGTGATCAATACGTTAACTAAAAGACCATGTCTAGTTTTAGATACGACTTGTTTTATCCCTGGGAGTTTCCTTCGTGCAGTCTCATCCGAAGAGCGCCTGTTGATGATGAAAAAATATAGAAAAGGACAAAGAGAACCTGTTGGAGTTCAGCGTATAGGCAACAATGACGACATAAAAAAAATTAGCAAGCAGGCTGGTGTCAGAGCTATTGAGAGATGCCAAAAGAGGCTCGAAAAAGAAGAGCAACTAAACGGAAAATCTTCAGAAATAGCAGTTTTGGGAGTTAGAGTTAAAGAAAAGTTGACTAAACATGAAGTTGGTGACCTCATGGATCATCAAAATAGTGCAAAAGCAGTATTTTGGTCTCGGCACAAATTTTAAAAATATAGTTGTGATTTTAAGCACTAATGCATTGTTTTAAAACCAGTTGAGATTGAATTCAACTGATTCAAAAAAATGCTCGACAGCTTTGGAGTTATTTTCTTTATAATGTTGATTTGATGATTTCATTGTCAATCAAAATTCGTGGATTCTCAACCTACCTTGCATGAAACTTAAGTCTTTGCAAAGAATCATAGCACTAACACAGCTCCCGCTTGATCAATTCAAATCTTTCATTATAATCGCTGTATTACGCCGAAGCTGCAACGAGTTTGCAGGGCCCATCTCCGCGACATTGCGCCCGGGCAGCAAGCTTTTTCAAAAAAATGTCGCAGCTGGGGCTAGGGGTTGGCAACGCTGTGTTCGGGTAGACCGACTCGAGATATGAACCTCAGACCACCCGCTCCCGAAAAAGAACGTGTTACCGCTTGACCAACTGGCCGGTAAAAAACAGAGTCAGTTTCCAGAATATCTTTCGTTTCCAAGACCTGTACAATTATATGTGTCAAGAGCAAAAAAGTTCTTACTTGTTCGGCGAACCAGACTTCTGGCTAATTTTGAGTACATAGCAGATTACCAGCACTGTGTTAAAACAGTTAAAATTAAAACTAACAACTTGTAGTCACCAAACTTGTTTATTATTCCTTAAGACGCCACACCCCAGTTCTTGCATCACTCCCATCATATCTCTTGGGTAAAGTCCCAAACGATTCCATCCAAGATTCTCCACGTAACTGGTCCATCTAGTTTTAGGTCGTCTAACTGGTCTTTTTCCATTTTGCTTTGGCAAGTAAAGCTTGTTTGGAGAGTTTTTTCTGAGGCATTCTGCTTAAATGACCAAACCATATACGAGCTGATATCTTTCAATTTAGAGAACTAACGGCTAATGTTTGGAGATCATTTTATAACTTTTATTTATCATAACAGTAACAGCGTTTAAAACTATGTACGATCACGTGAGCAAATCTGACCAAATTCCCAAACGTTGTTCTGCCATTAACATCTAAAACGACGGAGTCTAACGGAGTAAAGTTTTTTTCGAGAAAAAGAACGGTAGCTTTGTACTTCGAGAGCAAATTGCATAATAAGAAATCTTTACAATAAGCGAACGAATACTTAGCAGAAACAGCGATGCAGGACTATAAGTTTGTTCAGTATTAGGTTCCAGTAACATTTGATGGCCAACCCAAACCTATACCAATGAAGGTACCCGCCGGTTTTCTTCACTACTTTTATTAAATTGCATAGTTTTGCGAAAAAATATTTCAGCCAACAATGCAAATTAAAATGAAATATACGGTACGAGAAGAGTTAAACGGAAGCGAAATTGCTACTTGATCTAACATAATCCATTGCCAGTCTAAAAAATGTATAAGTTTGTATCAAGTCTAGGCTGCTCCTTCTGCAGGGCGCCTGGCAATGCAAACACTTTATACTTGCATCTTAAGATGTTTGCTGGTTGGTTATCTTAAGGAACTAAAAACATATAATAATTTTTGTGCAGACTTTAAGACTCTGTCTTTCAGCCAACCAATATATTCTCTGTTCGCTGCTGATGAAGAGGGAGGAACTTCGTAACGGCAGGCTGTAGTGTACAGCGATTGAGAATATATAGCTCCTTGATCAGATTTGCGATTTGGTTTGGTCGAGCTTTCTCACTGGGTACGAAAGTTACCACAAGTGATAATTCTCGTACAAGCTTTAACACTCTGATTTTCAGCCAACCAGTATTAACTCTGTTTGCTGCTGATAATGGGACAAACCCCGAAACGTCAGGCCGTACAACGATTGAGAGCATATGTGTAAACTATATATTTATTCATGACAAGCATAGATAAAGACGAAAGATCATGGCGATTGCTATGTTACATCATTCTTAGTTGCTATGTTGCCATGGTCAGGAGGCAGCGAAGGGACATTTCTGTCTTCAGGTCAAGCTACTACCTGCCCACTAGGGTGGTTCAAAAACATTTTTTTGATATGTTTTTCTTCAAGGGTCTTAAAAGTTGTGTTTTGGTTTTCAAGTTGGTCTTTACTTGAAGTTTCTATCTCAAGTGGTTAATGAGATATGGCAATTTTGTGATTTAGTGGGGTGCGCGTAGAATGTGGGTAGGGGGGTTGCGCGACCCCCAAACGTTAATTAAAGTCAGAAAAATTTACATGTGGTATTTTTGCACCAAAACTCACCTTTCAAGCCCTTTGGAGAACGGAAAAAAGTTTTTTTGAACCACTCTACTGCCCACCAGTCTGCAGCTCACCGTGGAAGCTTCACACTGACCCTTACGGGAAGCTGTGAATACCAATTTTTGTAGTATTTGATTTGGCTGGGAATCGAACCCAATTCTACCGTTTCAATAGCAGACATTAAACAGTGAAATATCGCCAGAAAAAAAGCTCCTGAAATGAAGATTCAGCTGATAGCACAAGCGAACACTAATATTTTATGGAGTCTATTGTTTCAAAATAATTGGTTTTTGACCAAGTCATGAGCCAAAATGTATGTTGAAGAAACCAATTTTTTGAATTTTATCAAAAACCTAAAACAACTTTTTTAATCCCTGCTACAGGTAATTTGGAAGAAGATATTAAAAATTCAGATTGAGAACACCGCGCCAATAACTCACCAATGTAGAAATTTTTTTCTGCAGAAAGCTGTTTGTTGCCCTATACTACTTAGGCTCTATACCACTTATCTATGGCCCTATACTGCTTATGTTTTTTTATAAAGAGTTTCATTTATAATAAAATATATACATGTATACGACTCGTATTTCGATTGGTGCTTATATGTCTTTTAGTTGCAAGAAAGGTGAATTTAACCGGTGTTTCAACCGACTTGACCGGCCGGTCGAAGAACCTCGACCCGACCTGCAACCCGACCGGCCAGTCGACCCGACCGGTGCCGGTCGACCCAACTGGTTTCCATCTCTGGTCTTTATAGCCACCCTGTAATTTAGCGACAAAATACTCGTTTTAAATTTAGGTCAAACGATTTTACGGAGATTTGAACAGAACTTTTTGGGCTCCCCTATTATTTTTCAACTTATACTTGTGTTAAAATCATTAAAAATAATCTGCCCCGCTCTCAACTAATGACTGAAGACCCAATTTTACATCTTTGTTTGTGCATTTGTGTCTGATTAATTATTGGATTTTGCAATCTTGTGACTTAAATCGAACGGATTGTTTGTCATTGTCTAATCGGTGTTTAAGTTAAATTAATGAGTAATTACTATCCTCTGTTAAAAACAAGCTGCTAATTAGCTCAGTTTCAAAGGCGCATCTTCAAAGACCTTCAAAACGCTAATTAAACCGTATTTAGAATCGTTGTAAGAATGTTCTTTTGTGCATCATTTGTTTTGAGACAACTGTAGAAGTAGCAGCTGACAACGTTTGTTTGTTAATTTCTGGCCTTTGATGCTAGACAATAGGCGATCCCACGTGTTTTCTACTACTTGGAACTATTTAAACCGACTTGGAGGCTGAGAACTGAATAGTGACAAAAACGAGTGAAGTGAACAGTATCAGTTTTTGGTGAGGCGTGTTAAATGCTGCTTAACTTGGGTCAATTGCGTTTTGCGACCCTTACCCTTACCTTTACCCTTCCTATTCGTTCTTGTTTATGGATTTGACTATTGACTGTGAGGGGACAGTCTTATAGATTGGAAGAAAGGCCCTGAATTGGCCCGTATTTTGAGAATTTTGAGACTACTTCGTTATTTTTATTTTTTCTGTATTTTTCTTCACTTAATTAAATAATAAATTCCATTAAAAAACCAAGGAAATCAAGTGCTCAGTTGTGAGAAGGAATAAGGGATTGGGAGAGTTTGGCATAGCTCTCCTACACGTTATTGAAGTTGGCTATAATACTATGCATCGTTGCCCTGCAGAAGACACAATACCGTTCGGATTGGCAAGTCTTGGCAGATATTCAAATTTAAGAAATAAGCTTTAATGAGAAACGATTTGGCAAACTGACACATATCACAAAACCGGGTTAGAAAGACTTTACCATTTGTAACAACTTGACACAATACAAGCTATTTGCATTAACTGCTGCATTAATTATGCGCATTAACTGCTGTCAGCAGCATGGCAGAGCGGAACTGAGCGCTGATTATTGCGTATGCAATACTGCGACCGAGTTCGATTTCGGCTGCAGACCGCCTGCCTCGACACATACGCGGATAGCTAGAGACTCGAAGAGCGCGAGCTCACTTCCCAGTCATCCTCATCTCTCCGTTTTTATTAAGTTCATTGAGTTGTAAATCCTAATTGCTTATAATAGTTTTGCAGTGGTGGGCCTTATTTCAAGCATATGCAGGTAATAAGGCCCCCCAATTTTTTTTTTTCAAAGTGATATCACGCCAAAACGTAATATCATGTCTTTGCCTAATTTTGATATAAGGTTACTATGGACCTAAGCTACTACAAAGCACAGTTTCATCCAAAACCGACGAATAGGTTTTTGCAGACATCAAAAAATGTGTTAGGTGGGCCTTATTACGTGCAGGTACCTTACTTCTATAGCTTGTACCACAGTATATAAACAGCAGTTATATAAAATACATTTTATTTCTACTTGGGAGTCGTATTATTTACATTCAATTTTTCTTTACTTCTGATAGAATTAACATGTTGCTGTAACTCCTTTTCTCAAAAATTTTCAAAAATTTCAAAAATTTTGAAGCTTTCAAAAATTGGTCGTTAGAATAGAACCAGTTTTCAAACAATTTTAAATATATTTGAAACGTTTTATTATAATAACAATAAGCCAAATAAGGAGTTTGACAATTTTGGTTCTAGTCAAAAAAGATTCATTATTTTTATTGCAAATATGTCAAAAAGGGCCAATTATTATTTTTGAAAATCACAAAAAAAAATCTGATAGTGTTCCAGTTCCAGTCCAATGGTGTAATTAATGTACACGAGCAACCTTTTTCCTCCTTGTGTCGCAAAAACTTTAAACAATTCCTTTTATATTGTCTTTGATTTTTATTAAAACCACACCCACCATTCTTTATATCTACCACACAGCTGGCATTCACAAATTTAACAACATCATGCTAAGGGCTTTAAACAAGTTTGTGCGTATGCGCCCATCGATGTCTTTATTAATGTGGCTCTGCTGTGTTATACAAAACATACCTGTATTAACAAAAACTGCTGTGTAAAATTATTTTCGATAGTAGTAGTAGCAGTAGCAGTAGTTGTAGTAGAAGTAGCGGCAGTGGCAGCGGCAGCAGTTTATTAGTAACAAAGGTTTAACACACAAGTCAGAGGTCACATTCGAAACACTACGAGCACCAAATAACCCTAACGTTTCCTAGTCAAGATGCTCTTTGTTAGTGTGCACGACACGTTATTACACAAAAATGCAATAAAATGATGAAGTACAGCGAATAGCACAGACAATGTTGTTTATAGCAAAGCTCCCACATGTTCAAATGCGCACGGGTACAGTGCATACAATGCTTAATCAATACCTAACAGTATGGTCAGTAATCTCTCAGTAAATTTTCTTTAAACTGCTTTTTAAAAGAATTGGAGGGTTTATTTTTTTAATTTTCACTAATCGCTTTACATAGCACCTCTAAATTCGATTTTATTCTCTCCAGCAGATTTAGAGACTTGATGTAAAAAGTAATTAGATCTGCTCGGTTTTCTAGTTGCATAATCATGAATTTTGTCAATTGTTGTGAAGTTATAATTACATAATTTTGATAGCTTGTTCTTAAAAAACTTATGCATAAATTTAGCAAGCTCCATTTTGTAAACATCGCGAAGTTTCAGAAAGCCTACTTTTTTATACAGTTGATTAAATGAGAAAATTTTTTGTTCCAAGACATGGTACGTATGATATTGTTTAATTTGACTTCAATCTCACGAAGTTGGTTTTGGGCGGCTGTGCCCCAAGCGGTAATGCCATAAGTTAAACGGCTATAAACAAAACTATAATAAAGCATAACTAGAGCATAGTCATTCACAAAGTCACGTATATGATACAACTAGTGTTGTAAAAAAACGGTTTTTTTTGAAGGGTGTTTTTTTCCTTGTGTTTTTTGTTTTTCTTGTTTTTTTTTTGTCGTTTTTTTTTTTTTTTTTATGTGTAATTGTAGTTTTTAGATGATTGAGAATACTTAAATGGTTTTTCAAGATTTGGTTAGGTACTGTGCTTTTTTTGAGCTACATAGACCTAACAATTGCTTGCTGAGAGAATAAAATGCGGAAGTTTCGGTAGTTAAGGTGGAATGGCAACTCTGCTACTTTTTTACTCACTGACTGGTTTATTTCACAATTCGCAGTGGCGTCGCTAAGGATAGTGACAATCGGGATGAAATTTTGTGGTGTCACCCTTTATAATGTATAGCAAGCTGCAAAAGGTGTTATTTTAAAGATAACGGTACTACATCATTTCCGTAGATAGCGGTTGTTATTTGGCTAGCTCAATAAATTCTCATTATAAGATTCGATAACTTAGAAGTATGAGCAGCACCGTGGCAGCACACGTTTATATTTAGGCGTGTAACTAGAAATATGCAATGGGGGAGAGGCTGTTTTGGGGGTCTGTAAGCTCCGCCAGAGGCCATTAGTGGTCTTGGCGTAGAGCCCCGAGCACTCAAAAACTTAAAAATTTTTTTGCAAAAATAACTTAATTTTTGGGCTTATTTTGATAAAATGCTTTTAAAACGTGGCATCAGGGAGAATTCTGGTGGCATAGAAATGAGCAAAAACATGGTTAAACTTTTAACCAGAAATCTGCAATGGGGCTGTTCTGGGGGTATGGGGGCGGAGCCCAACACTCAAAAAAAATTTTTTTTTTGCAAAAATAACTTAATTTTAGGCCTATTTTGATAAAATTGATGCTTTTGAAATGTGCCAAAGAAATTAGCGGTGAAAAACATCACTAAACTGGTTGCATGCATTGGCAGTGGCTATATGGAAAGTTACTGTAATCGTAATTTACATTTGTCCTCTGACAAATTACACTTGCGGTTAGAAGTCTAAGAATGCGCTCTGCTCAAAGAAAACACGACGCACAGCTAAGTTAAATCAATCAAAGAAATCTATTAAGCTTAAGAAAACAAATGAATTACGTCAAAATTTTAAAACAGCTTGGTTCAATCGTTAGCAGCAAAAAGTAAATTAAAAAAGGCACAAATTTAATCAAAGCAAATTCTAGTTCTACACAAATATTATAATCCTACACACATAAAAAATAGCAAATGGCGGCAATTAAACCCAATAAATATCCCACCAATTTATGAATTCAACTATAAACCCCAAACTATGAATCTCAAAAAAATACTTAAAAGGTTACAAAAGAAAAGAGAGAATTTACTTTAGAGAAAAGGAGTCTAAGAAAGTACCTTCCTTCAACCAACCACGGCCAAAGTTCAACAAAGTCTAAACTGAGAACCAAATTGTCTTCGGCAATGGAACAAACAGGAATCGACCAAAGTCCTTGATTGAGTGAAAACTGGTAGCTGGCATCAATCCAACAACGGGGATACCGTACTACGCTTCCTTCACGTAGCGGAGAGTGGTGAGCGATGAGCGGTGAGCGATTCTTAGCTGGTTCCAAAACGCAAGGACAACCAAACTTCTGTCTTCGCAAAACGAGTGTGACGCAATCGACTTCTTCGATCCAATTCACAACTCGTCGTGATGCAGCTCTTCGTCCTTCTTGACTTGGAAGCCGCTCTTCAATACCCAGCGAATCGAACAGCACCTAACTTCTTCGGAAAAGACTGCCCAGCGTAGCGATTCCAGAACATACATCAGCTCAACCTGCCGTGCAGACCAACACTATGGGGCACGGCCAACGATAATTCAGCACTTCAGTCCAACACTCCAGTTCAACACTAAATCCAAAGGAAACACACCAACGTATATATAGGCCAAAGGCACGTGGTCAATTTCGTGAAGGTACAAGAGGAGAAACGGAAAGGTTTCCGGAAAAACAAGTTAGCAAACGCTGTAAATAAGCCCCAAAATAACCTAACTCAGCGGCAAGTCGCCTAGTAAATTTCCAAGTTCGTAGAAAAGTAAGGAGAAAACGACCAAAACTACGCAACTTGGCGTCGAGATACGTATGCATCCAAAAACACGTAAAATGAAAATTCTTACTTATTGAGAACTATGACACATCCTAAAGGACAAAACGCTACGTAATAAACAGCGGGTATCCGAATTTCCCAACAAAACACTACAATTCGTAGTAAACAAGTGATATCATGGTAAATTTTTTGAGAAAACAAAAACAAGATAACCAAAATTACGTAATGTGAAAGTTGCTGTAACATACTTCCCCCTTAATGGGCGGACCCGCTCATTACACAGCAGATTTTTTACAGCAACAACTATCCTTTACATCAAAAAGAAACTCTACAACCTACACCATACATCAGACACTCAAACACACACACAAAAAAAATATATACATTTTCAGGACAGTTACCTGAACAAATTTAGACAGACAGAAGAAAAGTAGTCATTAAAGTGAGAGAAATTATCACTATTGAAGTGAGAAGTCAACTAAGCCTACACCACTCAATATCTTTCACTCACACACCAACGCATGCAACACAAAACAAGCAAAAGAACATCAAAGCAAATACATACATAGTTCTGGCATTGTCCAACGAAATCCTTTTGACGAAATGCAAGTCTTAAGTATTCCATGGTGATCTTCTTATCTTTCTTCTCATGTAATCCATTGAAAAAATAGTCCGAATTAATCTTCGAGTGAAACGCGGCATAGCTTGCTAATTGGCCGTCGTAGAGTTTGCGTCGAAGTCCGAACCAGTACTTGTCGCACTCTTTTCTTAGCATCTGGATAAACTTCGACCACTCTTCCAAGTGGCCAACTTCCACGTGGAGCGTTATCATCATGCAATAGGACGAGATCGTTGACAGCAAAGTTCGGTTCTGACCTTTGCCTCTTCTGGCGTAGTTGAAGAGTTTGAAGATATTCACGGCGCCAGCGAAGCCAAAATTGATCAGCCAAATACTGGACCTGGCACCATCTCTTTCGGGAATAGCAATCAGTGTTCTTAAACAAACCGGGAGGGGTAGTTGAGGAACGCATCAACAGCAAGTGGTTGGGTGTTAAGGGCTCCTTGGCGTCTGGATCAAGCAGAATGGGGGTCAAAGGACGGGAGTTGATAATGGACTCAGCCTCCGCCATCAGTGTAACCAGCAGATCGTGCGTGAGGGTTTGAGAGGACAGGAGTGCATTAAAAATCCGCCTGGTGGAGCGTATCTGTCTCTCCCATACGCCACCCATGTGGCTAGCTTGTGGAGGGTTGAAAATCCAGCGGATGTTGCTTTGACGTAAGTGGGAATGCACCTTTGAATTATTAAGTTCACTAATTGCATCTCTCAGCTCCCTGCATCCTCCAACCAGGTTGGTTCCGTTATCGCTGTGGATAGTGTGGGGGCACCCTCTACGGCTCACGAACCTCCTTAGAGCATTGATAAATGCGTCGGCGGTTAGGGATGGAGCTACCTCGATATGGACTGCACGGGTGGAAAGGCAGGTAAACAGGCATCCGTACCTCTTAACAAGACTGCGACCCTGCTTAATCTCGAACGGACCGAAATAATCGACACCTGTAATGTAAAAAGGTGGGTTATTTGTACTGAGTCTTCCCTCAGGTAGATCCGCCATGAGCTGCTTCCCGACCGAGGCGTTTCTTTTTCTGCAAAATAAACATTTTCCTAAAACCTTACGTACCGCCTCCGCTCCCTTGATCACCCAATACTTTTGTCTGAGCGACGTCCAAGTGATGGTCATTCCAGAATGGCCCATTGCACGATGATGATTTTCGATCAGCAATCGCGTGACGTGATGGGAAGAGGGAAGAATGATGGGATGTTTCACGCCAAAATCCTCATCTGCATTCCTCAATCGTCCTCCGACTCGAAGGAGACCCTGAAACAAAATAGGACGGAGCTTCCTGAGGGGGTCAGACTTCCTCAGCTCCGGCAAAGAAGAAATTTCGCTCTTAAATTCTGAATGTTGCACTGCAGAAAAAATAGCATGCTCCGCTTCTTCAAGTTCATCTACCGTGAGTGGTCCTGCGGGAATAGACTTGCGTAGAAGTTTAGATTTCAACCTCAGGATCCAAGCGACCGCCTTTTGAAGACGTGTCCAGGAGGAGTATCTGCAAAACAAAAGATCAAGTGTAGACTGTTTTGTATCTACATTCATGCAAGTTACCGGTTTTTGAAGAATGGCAAACTCATCCGGGAGACCAGGAAACTCGCAAGGGGCAGCCGGCCAGCACCTTTCATCCTCCAAGAGAAACTGGGGTCCAGAAAACCAACGGGACTCTGCTGTGAGTTTAGCGCTAGACAAGCCTCTGGTGGCATCGTCGGCCGGATTGGATTTGGTATCCACATACTTCCATTCATTTGGATTTGATCCCTCATCAATCTTTGCCAACCTGTTGGCCACGAAAACTGGAAAACGTTTGTTAGAATTATTAATCACATATAGTACCGAAGTACTGTCGGTCCAGAAGTAAGTTCTCCAGTTTTTCCCATCGAGTTCATGCTTAATGAGGCGAGCCATCTTGACGGCTAGGACAGCTCCCATTAACTCCAGCCTGGGAATAGAAACCATCTTGATCGGAGCGAGCCTGGATTTCCCCATCACAAAGCTGCAGTGTATCTGTCCTGTAATATCAAAAAATTTTAGATACGACACCGTGGCGTACGCTTTGGAAGAAGCGTCGCAAAATGTGTGCAGCTCCACGGTTAAATCCTCAAACTTACATCCTGGAGGAATAAAACATCGTTGTACCTTTAAACTTGACAGCAAGTTCAAGTCTTGGAGCCATTTGATCCAACTGGCGGCATCTTCTTCCTTGATGACCTCGTCCCAGCCTAATCCTCGGCGACACAGCTCTTGAAGCAACATCTTCGCTGGTAAGGTGACAGGTGCAACTAAACCCAAGGGGTCGAATAAAGAGGCAATTACAGACAAAATACCTCTTCTTGCAGGCGGCTTCTCCTTTAGTTGTACTTTAAACTCGAAATTGTCTGTGATGTAGTCCCAGCGAACTCCCAGAACTCGTTGACATGGTTCTGTCATCTCATCCAGGTTCCATGCAGCCTCCGACACATCCTCCTCTTTAATGTTGCTGAGCACTTCCTTCCTGTTGCTCAGCCACTTTGTGAGTCTAAATCCACGATTTTGTAAAAGAATGCCGAGTTGACTCACCAAACTCGTAGCTTCCTCTTCAGAAGCCATGGACTTCAAGCAGTCATCCATGTAGAAATTGCGCTTCACAGTTTCCACCGTCTCCTTGTCAAAATCGTCAGCTTGGTCTATGGCAGCCTGCTTTAAGCAGAAGTTAGCACAAGATGGCGAAGAAGCAGCGCCAAACAAATGCACTAGCATACAGTATTCAACAGGAGGTTCACTCACTTCTCCGCCTGGCCACCACAGAAATCGCAAATAGGTGTGGTCTTTCGGATCCACTCTTACTTGATGAAACATAGCCTCCACGTCTGCCACGATTGCGACGTTTTCTTTCCTAAATCTTGTCAAGACTCCCAAGAGATTGTTCATCAGATCCGGGCCCGTCAATAATTGATTGTTAAGTGACTTACCTGCGTAACGAGCTCCACAGTCAAAGACCACTCTTACCTTTTTAGGCTTGTGCGGGTGGAACACGGGATGATGTGGAAGGTACCATCTTCCTAGCGAATGATCTTCTGTTTCATCTATCCGTCGAGCAAAACCCTTAGAAATATAGTCCTCTACAACACTCACATACCTTTTTTGAAGCTCGGAGTCCTTTTCCAGTCTTTTCTTGAGGTATGCAAGCCGGATCATCGCTTGGCTCTTGTTGCTGTTCAACTGAGGGGCTCCAGGGCGCCATGGAAGAGCAATTTGATAATGTCCATCCTCCGTGAGGGTTGTGGATCTATCCATCACTTGAAGAGCATACCTGTCGTACCTGGACATCTGGCAATCTAGATTTGTGGAGAGGCATTCCTCCAATTTCCACATGCACCTTACCTGTTCCTCCAGTCTTTCATCCGCACTGAGAAAGTGAGCTTCGACTCTTTCCATACCGGAAAATTTTCCTGAAGTAGGTCCAAGAAGTGACCATCCCAAGATTGTCTTCACTGCATATGGCTCTCCAGGTTTTCCTCTTCGCTTGTCCTGTACCCAGAAGGCTTCTGGAGCATCCACGCCGATCAGTAGCATTACCTTTTCGTGACCTAAACTGGAGAACTGTAAATCCTGCAAATGTGGCCAGCGTCTTCTCTCACGGTTTCCGAGAACGGGGTTAGTACCTACAGGCAACTTGTCGACGGATAAAACATTTTTCAAGTGCGGAGTACCATCGTCATCAACAGAAGATACTTGCAGATCGACTTTTTGCCCGACTTGAGGCACTGAGCTAGTCAAAGTCGACAGAGAAAAGGAGGTTTGTTCGCCAGTAACATCCAGCTCATCGAGGAGTCGCCGGTCGCACAGAGAAGTAGTCGATCCTTGGTCCAAGAAAGCAAAACATTTAACTTCCTTAACACCTGCACAAATACGTACCGGCACCACATTGAGGAAAGCTTTGTTGTTTTTGCTCGGCAAACTTGCGAAGCATTGTTGATCTCCAACGCCCTCTGCTGACGGAGACTTTGCCGGTCGTTGTTCGCTGGAAGAACTCGATGATTGCTTTGAAGATTTATTCTCCTCATGTCGATCTCCGTGAAGCAAGAAGTTGTGTTTCCTTCCACAACCAGCAGCCTTACACCTGTTTTGAGACATGCAGTCACGGCCAACGTGACCCTTACGTAAACAGTTAAAGCATAAGCGTTGCTCACGCACAAATTTCCACTTGTCGTCCAGATTAATCAGCTTGAACTTAGAACAACTCCAAATCGAGTGATTAGAGGAACAGAACTCACACTTGACGTCCGCCTTCTGAGTGGACTTCGATTGAGAACTGTGAGCCGGCTTAAAGAAAGTTTTACCTTTATCGTCAGTGACCTTTGTTGAGTGGCTGGCGACTTTAAACGATGGCTTCTTAGTTGACTTGAAAAGAACACTGGAATAGGAAGAACGAGCAATTTCGGCTTCCTCCCGTACAAACGTTACCAAATCTTCAAATGTAGGTTCACGATCTTGCTTTTCCACTGAAGCCGCGAACCTAAGCCACCTAGCCTGTAATCTAAAAGACAACCTGCCAACAATCTTGGCGATGTTGTCAAAGTTATTGACGTCAGAATAATACTTTATATACTGCAATGTGGCGTTGCATTCTTCTAGATCCTGAGCCAGCTTAATTAGTCCATTGGAGTCCTCCGGCTTGATGACTGGACCTTTCACCAAATTGGTGATATACGAACGGGCGATCACGTTTCTCCGACCAAAATTTTCGAAAAGGATTTTCTTTGCCTTCTCGTATCCTGTATCCGGGTCAAGAAGAGCACAATGCTCTATCAAACCTTTAGCTTTACCTTCGCAATATTGAAGAAGATATAGCAGCCGCCTGTCTGCCGACACCGTGTTTTCAATCGTCGTCGCGAAAGTCGTCATGAATCGGTGGTATTTGGTCGGGTCGCCTTTGAATTTCAGTAGCTCCAACTTTGGGCTGTCCAAACTGCTCCTGAAGGCTGACACAAGCGTATTAAGAACGTCGTGATTCGACTTCCCTGCATCCTGCAAAACATCGTTAGGGAACCGCACTTCATTACAAGGCCTGTACTTAAAGGGAGGAGTGGCTTCGTGGTCTCTATTGGCTGTAGAACAGCTCTTCGGCTCGGGAAAGAGGGGCTTGGAGAAAGAGTTAGGTGACGAAGTTATACCTGCGGTTTGCGGCAAAACCTTTTCGCCGCTCATGGAGACGTCTTCTTTCTTGACATCACGATCACCTTCTCCAGAGATAAATCCGCCTCTGTGCAGTTCCTCCTCGATTACTTCATTCTCGAGGGAGGCTTCCCGCAGCTCTTGTGTTGCTTCCAGCAACGTCCGTTGTCGGCGTAATTCGGCCTTCTTTCGATCCAATTCTTCCTCTTCCCGTTCCAGTCTTTGTAAATCCTGTAACTGAGACACACGTAAGCGAGCTACTTCTTTACGAGCCACCGATTTGGCCTGAAAGAGATCGGATGCAGAGCTGTGGCGACTTAATCCCGCTCTACTTGAACAGAGAGTTCTAGGCGCAGTGATTACGCTAGAAATATCCATATCGACACCCTTACGTTTAAGGTAATCGTTCGCCACTTCATCGAACTTAGATTTCGAAACATGATGGTACTTTAATTTTTCATTAAGTACAGCCTTCATAGACTCATCAAAGGCATCCATAGCCAAAAATTGCAATTTAGCATAAAGTCGATTTATCTCACGTAGCAATGGCAAGACGACTTTGGTGCCCTTGTCTTCATCTATCATCGCTCTTGCGTCATCGTAAAGGTTGAAAATGATTTTTTCTATTTCATCAAATCGCTTTACTACGCTGTCGGTAATTTCAGAGGTTGCCATAGTTCCCTGTAAAACAGCTGGAAAAACGAAAATAGTTTCACTTACTACAAAAATACGACGTTAACAAGCGTGATGAATATCCAACTCCCAAAGGACCAAAAACACAGGAAATCTCGGCAATGTAAACGAACAGCTAAGAATTTCGAAAGTGTAATCGTAATTTACGGTTGTCCTCTGACAAATTACACTTGCGGTTAGAAGTCTAAGAATGCGCTCTGCTCAAAGAAAACACGACGCACAGCTAAGTTAAATCAATCAAAGAAATCTATTAAGCTTAAGAAAACAAATGAATTACGTCAAAATTTTAAAACAGCTTGGTTCAATCGTTAGCAGCAAAAAGTAAATTAAAAAAGGCACAAATTTAATCAAAGCAAATTCTAGTCCTACACAAATATTATAATCCTACACACATAAAAAATAGCAAATGGCGGCAATTAAACCCAATAAATATCCCACTAATTTATGAATTCAACTATAAACCCCAAACTATGAATCTCAAAAAAATACTTAAAAGGTTACAAAAGAAAAGAGAGAATTTACTTTAGAGAAAAGGAGTCTAAGAAAGTACCTTCCTTCAACCAACCACGGCCAAAGTTCAACAAAGTCTAAACTGAGAACCAAATTGTCTTCGGCAATGGAACAAACAGGAATCGACCAAAGTCCTTGATTGAGTGAAAACTGGTAGCTGGCGTCAATCCAACAACGGGGATACCGTACTACGCTTCCTTCACGTAGCGGAGAGTGGTGAGCGATGAGCGGTGAGCGATTCTTAGCTGGTTCCAAAACGCGAGGACAACCAAACTTCTGTCTTCGCAAAACGAGTGTGACGCAATCGACTTCTTCGATCCAATTCACAACTCGTCGTGATGCAGCTCTTCGTCCTTCTTGACTTGGAAGCCGCTCTTCAATACCCAGCGAATCGAACAGCACCTAACTTCTTCGGAAAAGACTGCCCAGCGTAGCGATTCCAGAACATACATCAGCTCAACCTGCCGTGCAGACCAACACTATGGGGCACGGCCAACGATAATTCAACACTTCAGTCCAACACTCCAGTTCAACACTAAATCCAAAGGAAACACACCAACGTATATATAGGCCAAAGGCACGTGGTCAATTTCGTGAAGGTACAAGAGGAGAAACGGAAAGGTTTCCGGAAAAACAAGTTAGCAAACGCTGTAAATAAGCCCCAAAATAACCTAACTCAGCGGCAAGTCGCCTAGTAAATTTCCAAGTTTGTAGAAAAGTAAGGAGAAAACGACCAAAACTACGCAACTTGGCGTCGAGATACGTATGCATCCAAAAACACGTAAAATGAAAATTCTTACTTATTGAGAACTATGACACATCCTAAAGGACAAAACGCTACGTAATAAACAGCGGGTATCCGAATTTCCCAACAAAACACTACAATTCGTAGTAAACAAGTGATATCATGGTAAATTTTTTGAGAAAACAAAAACAAGATAACCAAAATTACGTAATGTGAAAGTTGCTGTAACAGTTACTAAAGGTAAAAACCAATGTTTAATTTGTTCAGTGGGCATATTTAAAGCATTTGATTTTAAAGTTTAAATTTTTGTAGGCAGCCGGCTTTAGTTGAAATTTACCAGGAGCAATTTAAGCAGCTTATATAACTTAACCGATCTAGAAAGTTATGCCTTTTGTGAAATTTCTTCGTCCATTGTGCCTGCTATTGTCTACTTTGGCCGGTTTTGGCTTTGGTTCACACCGTAAATTTGGCCATATCCTAAAAAATACATAAAATTTTACGCCACAGCAATACCATGCGATAGATTAACGTTTAAATCAAGCACTAATTACGAATAATCGTTAACACCACTGGTTAAAGTCGAAATAGATGCAAATTAAGGCTCGAAAAACATTACACTGAGGGCAGTTAAATAAGTAGTTAAAACTTAAATGACATATCTACGAAATATAACTCAATGAAAACAACAGTTTATGCGTTTTGACTTATAAGCAACCGTAGCGCTACCCGTTAATAACAACACTAAATCCAAAAAATCAACATAGATCCTGCAAAATAGACTTATAAAATTACAAAAGTTTAAAGAAGTGCCAATTTTGTCACAAATGAAGGAGATGCAACTATTCTATTTCAGCGCCGTCAATAATAACCTCGAATTTGATCATGATTTGATACCCGAAGATAAATACCACCATCTTAATTACATAATTCTCGTGGTTACTAGACAGCAAGCAGAATTTACATCACTGAAAAA
The DNA here is from genome assembly GCA_963965965.1 of Trididemnum nubilum. Lineage (NCBI taxonomy): Eukaryota > Metazoa > Chordata > Ascidiacea > Aplousobranchia > Didemnidae > Trididemnum > Trididemnum nubilum. The sequence goes on from OZ014487.1 coordinate 5,038,632, forward strand.
AGCAAACAAAAACCGAATTCTGACTAATTATATTCTTTTTCAGTTTTTGCAAGCTTTTATCTGCTATTCAACTTTGATGTTACAAAGAGTCAACTGATTTAAAGCCTGAAAATACGCCCTATATCTTACCTATCACTGTTTTTGCATGCATTTACATAGGGCCGATGCGCAATTTTGACGCCCAGCGGTTTGACTAGCAGCGTGATGACGTCATGTGCAATCCATCATTAAGAAAATATTAGTTTTGATGTCTTTTTTCAAGCTTTTAACCTGTTAAAGATTTTCACGGTTTTCAGGACCGGATCGCTAAAGGGTGTTACAAAACAACAATGTGATATTATTTAAAAATAACAATTAAAAACAAAAAAAACAATGTTTTTTTTGAAACCAAAAAAAAACAAGCAAAAAAAAACGTTTTTTTTTTTAAAAACAAGCTTAGTTTTTTTTATTTACATCACTAGATACAACATATTGCAACACCTTGCCAATTGAAGCGAAAGTTTGTGAATATGAGCCGACCAATTCAATTTATCATCAAACCACACACTCAAATATTTCACTGATTCGCTTATAGAAATTTGTTTTTGATTTATATGTAGCGAAAACTTTGAGCTTATCGGTCCGTGCGGTCGTTTATTGAAAACTAAGTTCGTTGTTTTAGAATAATCTAGTGTCAATTTGTTTTGATTTACTTTTTGAGCAATGTAATGCAATTGCGTATTGACTCTGTTTTCCAGTCTTGATAAATTTGCATCAGACAGCGACAGTAGCGTATCATCCCCAAATAAGGTAGTCGAAAGTTGTGACATCTGGGGTAAGTCATTCACATAAAGTAAAAACAAAAGCAGACCAAATGACGACCCTTAAGGAACACCGAAATCAATTAATTGTTTTCTTGATTTAGAATCAACGATTTTTCATATTCTTAGCGATTGGTCAGATAGCTTTCCCTAAGACTTAATGCACTTCCTCAATATCCAAACATTTTTTCAAGTTTTTGCAATAAAATTGAATGATTTACGGTGTCAAAAGCCTTGCCTGAATCCAGTGGTGGGCAAGTTACTTTGTAAAATTAGCTGAGTTACAGTTACATGGCAAAAAAGTAACTAAGTTTCAGTTACAGTTACCATTTTGAAAAAGTAACTAGCTAGAGTTAAATTTACAGTTACTTTTAATAACACTAATTACCGGTATGAATTAAGTATCGAACATGTTGATTTTGTACTTTGGCACCGGTATTAACTGATTTCTTTCTCTATTCATTTGCTAATTTTCATGTAGTGTGCCAGCACAAGCTGCTTATGGCTACTGTTGCTGTAGTTGTAACAAAATAACACACAAAGTAACAAATTGATGCACTTTATTTAATTGCCTTTCAAGAAAGCAAGCATCTCAAATTATTCAACGCTGAGACCAGAACGTTTAGGCATCGAAATATCTTTGCCCATGCTGAAAAGCTGTGCTGGACACTTCCGCAAACCGGTTCGCAAGTCCACAAATCCGAAAATTGTGGACTCAAGGTTTCGGTTTGCGGATTTGCAAACCGATTTCTTACCGCAAACATTTGCAGATTTGCGGTAAAACAATTGAAATCTACTTCAAATCCGCAAATCAACAACATCACTTCGATCGTTTCTGCAATTTCCAACAAAATACGTTTTGCGATTCAGTGTGTCGACAGATCTGAGTGGATGTATTTCTAAAGCACAACACCCTCTCACCAAATTCCTCTGCTGTGGAACGATTATTTCCCAGAGGCGCTGCTATTCTTACAGCAAAATGAGTTAGCTTAAGGTCAAGAAACTTCCAACGGCTTGTTTTTGTGAAGGAAAACTTAGACTTTTTGAAGTGACGAAGGGTTGCACAAGACGACTTTGATGACATGCCCAGTACGTTTAGTAAATAAATGCGCTTCAGGCCTGCCAACATTTTCAATCTTGGTTTTATCTTTTTAGTCTGTTCGTTTTTGTGTCGTTGATTGTCTTTTCCGAAGTCATGCTTTAGGCTGTATGCGTTGCCGCTAAAGAAATTTTGAAAAATTTTTGGAAATTAATATTACTGCCCGCTTTAGAATCCTGGAAAAAATTCTGTCTTCTAAATAAATTTGTGATATTTGGTGATGCATACATAATGCAACACTTTGCCGTTTTGATTTTCCAAAGTTTGTGTATTGTGAAAATGGTGCGTCAAAATGCTTAGCCTACTTTTTATTTAACCCTAAGCATGTTACTCAACCTTTTTCACGGTATTGACTCCTCAACGGCAGGGCTTCTAAAGCCCACCATGGTTTTTCGATAATAACATGAAAACTATGCAAGCTATAAATTTTAAAATTTCACTGCATGTTAGAGCATTTATTTATCTTTCAATATAGCAAAAACAACTTTGGAATTTATTCCCAAAAGTTAATGAAATATACATTTTATTTAAGGTGGTCAAGTTTCTGATCTAAACCGTTTGCTTAATAAGCGTTAAAAGAAATTATAATGGATGTGCTGAATTGTAGTTAAGTGTGAAATGAGATCATGATTGCTTCGCCGTGAGAAGCGTTGACGGTAGTAGTTAAGATAATGAAGAACACAATACACTTATTGCAAGTCGACGAAATCATTCAAGCATCACAAAAACTTTGGAAAATTTTAATTATTTGAACTGATGTAATGATGTAACATAGTTAGATGTTATATGATTAGCTTTATTCATGCGTAGTATTAATTGATGTATATTGCAAAATTGTAACAATTTCTTTATGATTGTGGATAAAACTGCACCGTAAATTAATGCCTCACTGTATCATAAATAATTAAATTATATTTTGGGTAAAATACTGCACATACTACAGTATACTAACCCCGTAAACTTGAAGACAACGTAAGTACAGCGAAGTTGTCGGAAAACCAAATACACTTCATTTTTATAAACGCGCAATTTCGTTGGCTATAAGAATATAGCAATAAGCTGCAAGCTGACCTCGTTTACTTGAATTTTGGCCTATTATCGAGTCGCATTTAATTCAAACCAAATCTCTCATAAACTCGCTGCATTACGATAAAGCGTGTTACGAGTTGACGGGGCCTATCTCCGCATCATCGCGCCCAGGCAACACATTTTCATTCGAAGAAATGCCGCAACGGTGGCGAGCCGTTGGCAACACTGAGTCCAATTTGATTTTGTCTACAATCATGAAGATTTAAACCTGAGACTTGCCGTTCCAGAGACGAATACAATTTTATCAAGATTTGAAACCTTTGAAACAAAATGTTTGCAGCCACAAACTATCCTATTATTTGGCTAACAACGGCAATTGCAATTTAATTTACAGTGTTTTACTGTGCTTTCACTTTGTAAAAAAATTAATAATGCGGTTAAGGTTTTTCTGGCATGAGTTGGAAACTTCAAGTTTTTTGCTCATTTTTAAAAGTTTAGGTTGAACTATTTATACGGTACTAATAAAGAAATTATTTTATCATTTAATTCAATTAAATGCCGCTGAATTGATCACATTACACAAAAGAATGATTGTTTAGGATTTTAAAGTCTCAATAAATTGATTGTGACTTCCGTTTTAGGGCATCAAGCACGAAATTACTCCCAAACGTAATCAAACAAATGAAAACATTTTCATGTAAAGCAAGTAGGAATCGTTTACAAAACTGTCTGATAATGGTTTTAACGAAAGAGATAATAATTAAAGTCAAACTAAAGACAAGTACAATAACTAGAATATGCTCTAATTAAAATTGCTATTCTAGCCCTAATCCCAACCCTAACGTTAATCCTAACCTACACTCAAAATCTAACCCAAATCCTCCATAACTTTAAATAAGAATGAATGAGCGCTCACTCTGTGCTCTTTCATTCTCTTTTTGGGAATTACATAACAACCATAACATGACACTAACCACTTCCAATATTGCTCAATGACAATACTAGGCTAATGCTATGACCTAACAACAGGACCGTGGGTTAGACCTTTTTGGCATAATCAAATTTTGTGAAAAAATTACAGTCTTTATGTTTTAAAAAGCCATACCAGTGGGCTAACCGAAAAAGCACATTATCTTCTATTATACTCCAAACAAATAATATTCATATTTGTAGATGAAGTATATTATCTCAATTTTTTTCTTTTGTGGATTAAGACTACATTAGCTCTAAGCATTTCATTTTCAGAATGTCTGCTAAGTGGCTGCTGGTACCTGACTGAACAGCATCTGAAAGAATTTTTTAATTATTGACAATTTGTACTCGTAGTTTAAAAAACTCAGCCTGCAATTGGTTAAGCTGATCAGCGATGTACCAGTGAGCTAAATCAAGCTTAAGACAATTTCAATTGAATTAAACTTGAAGTAGTATACTCCAAACCCCAAATCTTCGCTGTGTGTAACTACTGTAAAATCTTATTCTTCACGTTAACTCAAGTTGAATGTCTTTGAAATTATTTGGAAGCCAGAACATTATTGAAACCCATGCGAAGCATTTGTTGTTGTTTTTTTTAAAGAACAACATAGATTTTTGAGGATAATTTAACTTTAGAGCAGATGCAGACCTTTTTTATCATTTTGCTTTTAAAACTTTTTAAGATAGACTTTTTTTGCATCTGATTATTGCGAGTTTTTTCAAAAAAAAAAAACTTTTGTAAAGTTTTGAGGAACTCCAGCTTGGGGATTTTTATCTAGTTGATCTGGAAACAATAAAGTAACTGTAACTACATCTTTAGTTACCAAGTTGCTTCAGCTAAGAGACAGCAAAGGGACATTTTGGTCTTCAAGTCAAGCTGCCACTTGCCCATCTGTCTACACACAGTACAGGCTTCACACTGATCCTTTTTTAGCTGAACTTCAAACAAGAACGCTGTAAATACTGTATTTTTATAGTCTTTGTTTTGTTCTGAACAAGAATTAAACCCAAGTCTACAGTTTCAGTAGCAAATGCTCTATCCACTCGACTAATGATCAGTGCAGTAGTTGTAAACTACAATATGCTTGTTAAGATAATTTTGAATGATAAAGCATTGTCTATACACACATAAAAATCATTTTTGATTGTTATCTTGGGATTCTGACTATAAATTTAGCATGTCGTATGAAATGCATGCATCTGATATTTCAAAATCCAAACCACTCAATTTTTTACTTTAAGTTTGCAAAAAAATGCGATACCTATAACTGGGTTGCAGGGATTTAAAAGTTGTCCAAAATCGTTTTGTATAGTACTACATTGAACAAAGAAGGGTTTTAAACAAAAACACATGGTTTAAGCTATACACTTTTTTGTTTTTTATAAAAACCAGTAAATTGAACAAACTTTAATCATGATCACTGTTAAACAAATCAAAAATGGCAATACCAAAAAAAAACAGCAAACTCTGCTGATTACGTCCAAATGCGTTGTACTAGCACGTGTTATTAACATTATTTTTTTCATACTGAAGCTGGCATTATTCTCAAATTATTCTTAAACCTAAAGCAAAAATATAAATCTCGTGTTCCTATGCAATTCTTATTATTAAAAAGCATTTTACTGTGTGTTATTGACATGCCAAGAGTTTAACCCTTTGTTGAAAAATTAAAAAATGTTCTCACTTTTTTTCTTAACTTTAACAGCTAGGGAAATTTTTGACTTATTCAATTGAGCTCATATTTTGTGCAAACTATTTTGAGATAAGTGGTGGCTTTTTGTTACCTTTACATTGATGGAAGTGGCTAGTGTTATGTAACGTAATGCCCATGAAGAGAATAAGAGAGCAAAAAGTGAGCGTTCATTTACTCTTTTTTGTTTTTTAAATTATCGATATGGTTTGGGTTTGATTTTGAGTGTAGATTAAGACTAATGTTAGGGTTAGAGTTTGGGTTAGGTTTAGAGCTAGAACAGCAATTTTCTTATTCTTATTTCTTACATAATGTAATAGAAGCCTCTACCTATTAACTGGAAGACCGCAAGGTTACTTCACAGTCTCCTAGCCAATGGCAACTTGGCAAATAAACCTGTATTATAATTACAATATTACTAAAGCGAAAAAAATTACCATTTGCGATCCGGCTTATACTGCACAACCAATGAGATGCTTTTCGTAGAATGATGAGTTTTGAAATATTATGTGCGATGATTTCCAAAATCGAATTTTGAACGCATGATAAACAAAGCTAATTACTTCCAGAAAATTACCAACTACAGATCATTTCTGGGAAAAATCTATCTTTTACTGTAGGAAGGTCCCTTCTTAATTTTGACTGTTTTTTTGAAGTTCAATGAAATAAAAATATTTACATAACTTGAAAACTTTTCATTTAATTGTTCAAAAAAAAATACTGAAAATACAAAAAATATTTTAGTAGTACACTGTAGAACTGTATGATGCCGCATATACAAATATAGTACGTTAACAAAATCAAAATAAGCAGCCCTTTTTTTACCATGGATACTATTCTGTAGGTCTAGTTAATGTAACGTAAGCCTACTCTGAGTTGTTCCTTTATGTCTTTAGGCCTAACCTTTTTGTCAATTTTGCATGATGATTGAAATTCAGTCATGCCTAAACAATTTGTCACTAATCCAGTTCTTTTGTTTTTGCTTGCGAGAGAAATTTTTGTTTCTTTTGAGGTAGGGTAAGATCGGGTAATTCCGGACAGCCAAGGGTAATTCCGGACATGAAAGTAAAATTGCAATTAGTGCATTTTTGTATTACCTATATCAATGTAGATTATCATTTCGATAATTAAATAATTGCCTGTTCATTTTATGTGCAATAAAACTATTCTGCGTAGATGTACTCTGCTTTCATTTGCAGATTAGGTTAGATATTAATTTTTCCTGTTTTGTACCCAAACATGCTCTCACACCTTGTTTTCCAAGCAAACCAGACTCCTGGTAGGTTTATTTATTCATAACTTGAATTTTTCCGAAAAAAAGTTAAATCCATTCCTATTTCATGTCCAATTCTAACTTGGAAAAATCCATAAGAATATGAGTTTGGGAGTCGAAATGATTGTAAAAGTGAAAAACAATTTAGAAGATAGTTTGGGGGTAAAAAATAAAAAAGCCTAAATTGCTGTAGGTACAAAAATGCCTATGCATTAAAAAGTGACAAGCTGCACTCAATAAATCTGCAATTCGCGGCAGAAAATCACAGATAAATTCATAAATCTGGCGTTGGCGTGGCGCAAAACAAACCAAATCCCCTACTCTACGATAATTTCAGAGTGGTTTTTAACTGAAAACAGCTGCTAATTCAATTGCATTTTGCAGAATAAAGATCTTTATTTGAAGTTCAACCACAATGAAGGTGTTAAAAGGGAAATTTTGATCAACATGGCTTAGGTTTATCCATTTTTATCGACATGGCGCAATGACTAATTTGGCGCTAGACTGGCGCAAATGACCTGCGGAGTGCACAAAAAGTTTCAAAAAAGTACCTAATTATGCTTCTTAGCATATTATTCCAGTTTATAATATTTATAAATATGCTATCAAAGAGTATCAAACTTGCACTTTTGCCTTTATACGTAGATGTCCGAAATTACCCTTTCAAGGGTAATTCCGGACATGTCCGTTCAGACCGATTTTTTCATCTATTTCTAAAATATTTTTTTCGAACCAAAGTGAAAATACAAAAGTCCAGTATTGAAATGCACAAATGAAGGCAGTAGATTTGGAATTGAATGAAGAAGAAAAGTAGGCAAAACGAAAATAGCAGATTTTTGTCCGGAATTACCCGATCTTATCCTACAAGTACGGTAAGCAATAATTTTCTTTGACTTGGCCATCTATCATGATACCAAATCATACATTCATGGCAAAAAACTATGATTAACAGTGGCATTATTTCGACATTTGGAGACAAAATAGTCTTAAACGCTATTCTGCTATTTTGCCTTCAACTCCTAAATAGCCCAGTAGCCCAAACCCTGAACCGTAACGCTAACCTCACTGCCTCAGACCTTAACCTAGCCCTAACACTAACCCCAACTCCTAATCCTAACCCAAAGACAGGGAAAATACTATCGGTATTTTGCCTCTTGAGACGAAATAGCTACCGCCACTGAAATTTGATATAAGTACAAGTTACCCAACAAGTTTAAATTTTTTCTATGGTAGTGTCTGCTGCACTGGTCCAGTTCTCGATACAAAAACGTTGCTGCACCAGCAGCCAGTTATATTGCTTTTTTCTCATTAATTTAAGTTAAATACAGCACTTTGACGCATCAACTCTGAACTGCATACCGGTAGCCCCAGTGGTGTAGTGGTAAGGGGCTCGCCGCTCGCTGGTTAAACTCAACGTTCGAGTTCCATTTGTGCTAAACTCGCTTGGCTTTGTCTCGCGATTGAGCACAATCATGCTGTGTTATTTTTATTTCTTTTTCTTCAGAATGTTGCATTAGACTTAGAGTTACCGGTAGGGTTAGGGTAGCAATGCCAGTTTGAGAGATAGTAACTTGAAGTGCCAAAACAAACGATTGGTGCAGCAGCGATTTCATGTTGAAAACTGGACCAGTGCTCTAGACACTGCCTTTTTCTACGGTGCGTGACATATGTAGGCGTATTTCATAATACAGCTGCGCAAACTTTTGGGGCACAATTTACCCCAAGATAGGTCTGGGAAAAAGTTCCAAATAGGGCTAATTACTGAAACAATAATGAACAATTAAATAGGTAGGCTAATATAAAAACATACCATAGCCTACCAGCAAGAGTAATAGCTGCAATTTTACTATGTTTCATACGGTATGTCTGAAATTACCCTTATTAACTTATTGACTGAAGTTAGGGTTTGGGATCGATTTGGGAATTAGACTAAGCATTGCTGTTTGGGTTACATTTGAGTCAGAAATAATAAAAAAATAAATAAAAATTTCCGGGGAATTAAAACCTTCCAAAAATATAATACCGGTACCGGTAATAGGCTAAATAGCCTACTGTAACTTAGTCCAGAAGCCATTTTTACAAGACAATGCTAAATCATGGCATGGTAAAACTAACCCCAGCACTGCAACACAAACTGTTAGAAATATTACCTCCAACCTTCAACTTAAACTACAGGTAACTCTTAACAATTGCTTAAACCTGTAAATTTTTGCCTGAAACTATCCACACATGCACTAATGCTAGGCTAGTGTAAATACTTGAAAAACTATATTTTGTCATGCTGTTCCGCTTCAGTAATTTTGTTTTTTTGTTTTTCAAATTTGTGAAGGTTTTTAGCTCAACCATCTTTTGTTTTACAAAGAAATTAGACTAAAACATATAAAAATTACTGATTGGTGTTGCTGATTACTTTACGCAAAAGTAAGACATGAGTTTTAAGTAAGGTTTGGTTTTCACCATAACAAAGTTTTTTCAAGTGCTTGCTCCAAAAAATCAAAAAAATAAACATAGATTTTAGACATAATAACGTCTAGGCCTTGTTTATAATTCTGATCCCTATTCAACACTTTTGCAATGAACAACCTAAATCAATAACAAAAAATTGTAGGTAGTTAAGAAAAATTTTATCCAGCAATGTTGGCCTGGGGCTGGCATCCAACGTTGGCCCTGTATTGGTTAAAATGCATAACGCCGATGTTGGCAACCGATGTTGAGCCAATATTCCACCAACGTTGGCTGAATCGTAGTAAAAAAAAACTATTTTTGGCAAATTGGATACCTATAAGTAAAACAAAATGGCCCAGAATCATTAAACAATCGTGAAAAAATTCGAGGAAACTTATTACTTCAATAATTACGGCTTTTGCAAAGATGTTGGAAAAACATTGGCAACATCGGCAAAGCGTTGGCAAATTTGCCGACGTTTTGCCAACCCTGCCAAACCAAAGTCTAACATAGCCATAGACCATTGCCTAAAATAAGTCCACACCGTCTACCAAAATCTGCGTTAGTCAGAACTCTAATGTCCTTGTGGAACTACCTATCTAAACAACCCTCTTTACTCTGCTACACCTGCAGGCTAAACTTGCATATCTACTTTACCAGTTCGTAACCTCATTCTGCATCTCCAAACAAACTTGTCCAATTGAGCGTTGTTTTAATATAGTGACGTAACAATACAATTTTTTTATCAAGCTTTCAAAGAAAGCCGATACTATAGGTGGGCTAGCCTACTAACTGTTCTTCCGGTAAAAGGCACACGATTAGCAGAACGCTAATTTATTACCTTGACGTTTCGCTCAGCTGTAAACGCCAAGCATCCTCAGAAGTTGAGTTGGAGGAGTGTCGAGCACTCCTCCAATACTAGCACAAACAGTACACCTCGCAGATAAGTAACTACAAAATAAATATCAAAAGAACCGAGTAAATTAAGTGAGTTATAGATGATTGTAACGTAATAATGATGAACTTGCGAGCTAGGGCTAATTCAACAAAACGTAACAATTCAATTTTGTAAAAACTTCTTCATCAAAATTTTGTATTTACTGTACCGTACCTCGAGATATGGTGTATTGGTAACGCCTGGGTTACGCCGGGCGTACAATCGTGAATGTACGAGCTTATCTTTTGTTCATTTTAACCAGCAGGCAGCTTATAAGCCGGTACGACTGCACGCCGGGAATGTCGAATATTTGTTTGAAATGAATTAAGGATACGCTTGTACGATCAGATTTTACGCCCAGTGTGGACCGGGCATCTCTAATAAATCTCTAATTCTGATCGTCTCTAAAAAAACCGAGTGTCAAATTACAAACTTTTTGCAGCAGTCTAGTGAGGTAATTGGTTAGTTTTGACTAGGTGTCATGTTTGTGGTACACAAATAAGTTTGTTTAAATGCACTGATTCAAGTGGAGTCAGCATATCAGCTACAACTATTGGTTCGTATAACCAGAGTATAGTATCAACCAAAACAAATATGAAAGCTGGTACAAACAGATTTTTTAAATTGTTTTGAACTAAATTGCTGTTGGTGTTGTAGCATTGTTGTAGCGCATATTTATCCTCCTGTCACCGGACAGCGTCAGACGCTAACTTATTGAACAATCCACGCACTTTTTATTGCATTGACTACTTCGCAACGCCACTGCCATCTGAGCAACGCAAATGCCATCTGAGTAACGCTATTGCTGTTAAGTGTAATGTTCATGTATCCACCGATAGCATAAAAACGTAACAAAGATTTTCATGTACGTGAACTAACGGGATATTAAAAAAATATTTTGATCGTGTTTGTTTAAACATGATTTTACATCTACGTTAATGTTAATTTGGAAAGTATCACAAAGGACTGTTATAGCATAACGTAGACTTATCTTTAAGTGATGCTTTTTGTTCATTTAAGTTTTTCATAACACATTCAATTGTCGTCAACACGGAAACTATGTCTATCAAAACTTTAAAATGAGTTACTAACAGTTATAAAGTTTGCAGTCAACAATTACAAAAAACAGGTCAGCCGACTATAACTGCTAGATATTGCGCATATTTTGTCTCAGGTGCATAAACGTCACTTCATCGGCAAGGCAGTGTTTTTTCCTTGCATTGGTGGTAATGATGTTAGTTGCCTGTAACGCAAGAGGGGTCATTCTTTAGTATCTGGAGAGTTAAGACAATGCGGAAATCTTCTAAAAAACAAAAAATAGTAGTACCACAAAGGATTGTTTTAGCATGTTTTTTTGGTAGAATTTAAATCGAATAATACTAGCACAGCAGAAAGCTATAAAATGCTATGATTACTGAGTATAGCGCTCAATATTTCGTTTTAAAAGCTAGTGCGGCAAATTTTATGTTTAATTTTTCATTTGAATATATCAAAATTTAAAACTGGTAATGTTTTCCTAAAATCTCCGTAATCATTAATCTGTTTTAACCGAGAAACAAAATCCACCAAAGAACAAATAATACCAAAGAAGCATTAACGGAGTTAATACTGCGCTATGCAATTCGTAGAAAAAAGGGCAATAAAATCGATTTTTTTTATTAGATTTTTGGTAAACCTTACGCCAAGCACTAAAAGCCACATAAGTAAATTAACAACCAGTTAGCTCCATGGAAGCAGATAACAAAAAGATTATACTTTACGTACTAAACAGTAGCATTCTTGTGAATTCGACTGCAAAAAGCTCGACATACCGTAAAATAGCAATTGTGTACTGTCCATTGAACACAGTCTTGTATAAAAAATTCTCATGCTTATAGTAGAAAATTTCTCGAGAAGTGTTAAATGAGATTAGCTTTAGGGCTGATTAGTTTGCATAGTGTTAGCATAGAAATTCATGAGTTTGTTTGGCTAAGTGACAGGATATCATCTGTTCACAATTTTAACAATTCAAAAAATAGTGCTGTCCTCGAGCCGAGGACAGGCCAATTTTCGGGGACTTGAGGCCTCGAGGCCAAGGCCAAGGACTTGACCTTCGAGGCCAAGGCCAAGGACTTCAAAATGTGTCCTCGAGGACGTCCTCGAGGCCAAGAACGTCCTCGAGGACTCCACCTCTGATGATAACAATTAACCAAATAAGCAGTTTTACAAGTTTGGTTTTAGTCAAAAACATGTTCATTATTTTCATTGCATATATGTCAAAAATGGCTAACTATTTTTTTGAAAATCAAAAAAACAGTCTAATGGTTGGGGATTGTGTTCAAGTTCCAGACCAATGGTGTGATGTACACAAGCAACCTTAGTCCTCCTTTTGTCGCAAAAACTTTAAACAATTCCAAATAAGTTGTCCTTGATTTTGATTAAAAACACACACGCAATTCTTTATATCTACCACAGTTGACAGTCACAAATTTAACTACATCATGCTAGGGCAGGAGTCAAAATTAATTTTTTCGACAACTTGCCCGTCGGGCAAACTATAACAAATGTTTACTTACCCAGGGAAATCTCAACATGCCCGAAACAAAGAGGCACAGTGCATTTTGATGTTGTTTAATTTTGAAAAAGTGCGTGATTACTACCGAATTTGCATAATATCGTATTTTGAGAAAATCCAGATGTTGTGTGCGATTTTTAAAGCAGAGTGACGTTATAGATACTTTTTTTCTGGGATGGCAGTCGCATTGCACGCTTTTTTCCAAAAATATCACATCAAAGCATGCGAAAGTATTAACATCCATCATCGCATCAGAAATTCAACAAAAAATCTTCGATTTTTGCGAGTCATTGTACCGATGTTTGTCATTATTTCCGTTGTTTTTTTCTGTTTTGTCATGCTGTGAGTCACATTTTAGGCAGAAGTTTGAGAATGTTTTAGCATTGGTTATGTCACAATCACAATTCGTAAGTGAACTAGAGTTTTGCGCTGGCTGAACTTCAGTTTATGCTGTTTTAGATAACAAACTTTAGTTGCAAAATAATCAAAAAAGTTTATCATCAGAAACTAGCGGCGAGTTTATCGCGACGAAAAAATTAAATTATCGCAAATAATCGCGTCTATTGTTCTACTTTGCATTGCATCTCAGTTTTTTTGTTTAACAAATATCGCAGAAGTCATCAATGTAATTGCCATTCATGATTTTTTCAATCATTCGATTTACAAAAATTGAGGGATTGTAATCATTTCACTTGTTACGTTAAAAATAATTCACGTTGCCTCTTGTTACAAACACATTTTGTTTTTCAATCGCAATCATCTCGCAAACTGCACCAGCTAAAAAGCTGAATTTTTTGGAGTGAAAGATAGACAACCTAAAGATCTTAAAAAAAAACGAAAATAATAAGTTGCCTAATATTCAACCTTGCTTTCTTACAGCTCATGGTAGTACTGGTGATACTCAAAATAGCGGTTAACGCGGTAAGTATGAAAAGAATTTTAGCAAAACATTATACGCCAAAAGAATCGCAATACGCGTTCGAGTATCGAACGAATCGGCGTGCGATTAAGAAGTGTGAATTGCGATTAATAATGCGTGTGCGATTAAGCTAAGTGTTAAGTGCGGTGATTACGCTAGAATAACGCAAGATAAAGCTTACTCTACACAGGAAAAAAAATTGGCTCAGTTTAGGCCAAAAACTAACTATATTTAAGCCAAATTTTGGATAATTTGTCCGGCTTGAGGCGAGCCATTTGACGGCTTTATACAATGCAGAAATTGGCTAAGGAAAAGCCAAAAACTAACTATATTTAAGCCAAATTTTGGATAATTTGTCCGGCTTGAGGCGAGCCATTTGACGGCTTTATACAATGCAGAAATTGGCTAAGTAAAAGCCAAAAACTAACTATATTTAAGCCAAATTTTGGATAATTTGTCCGGCTTGAGGCGAGCCATTTGACGGCTTCATAAGATACAAACATTAGCTAATTACGAGCCGATAAGGCGACTAAATTGGCTTCATTCAAGCCACAAAAGGAGCTTTATTTTTCCAACTATCTAAACTTTCCGTCTTTCGGATAGCCATTTATTGGCTAATTTTTAGTCATAAATAGGCTACGTTTCAGCGAACGTTTGGCTTACATTTTCGGCTTTCGGAAAGCCATTTGTCGGCTGCATAAGATGTGCTATTTGCGACTACTGGCTTAATGTTAGTCACAAATAGGTGGAATGTGTGCATTTTTCCAATGCTGGAAAATATAGTACGGCATTCTAATCGCCATTTAATAGATAAATCACGAGAACATTTAACAACGCTATACATTTTGCTTGTATACCACCTTGCGTTTTGTCTCACCTTTTGCAGCTATCGAATCACTTTCTAATTAGTCGGATGTTGGTCGGCTATAGGAAAAATATATTCCAACATGATACAGCGTATTTGCATAGCAGCAAAAGACAGGGATAGAAACTCAAGGTATATAAAAGCAAACATAGCGCTACATTCTCATCTTTTCACTATTACAAATGACGTTTGAAACGTCCGACGATATTGAACAGCATTGCAATTCACCTACTGACCAACATTAAGCCAGCAGTCGCAAATCGCAGCAAGCACATTTACCCATCAGCCAATAGCAATAGCACACCATACAAACCAATATAGATGGCTAAAACGAATTGCACTTTACGAAAAAGTAGGTCAAAAAATTGGCGGAAAACTGCTATATCGATTACCGGTGGGAATGGTGCAAGCCTTCAGCAGCAATTACAGTATAAATTTGGTTTCAAAGGTATATTGGAGGAGCAGCAGCAGCCTAAATCGGCAAACATAGCAGTAATAATAATTTAGGCGAAAGACAGAAAAAACTGTATAAATTTTTCTTTCAAAGAAAAAACAAACCATTTGCACAGACGAAATTTATTAACAAAAAAACCCATAGGTCTTCGTTGAGTTTGTGCACTTTAGGTTGCAAAATGATGAAGACACCACCTGAAAATGGTATGACCATGCAGTTTCATGTTCACTAGGGTGGTTCAAAAGTACACTTTTGTTTCAAAATCAAGAGAATTGTTTAAATTCATGAAAAACTCCACTCAAAAAAATTCAACTCGATTGGTTGAGAATTGGCTGCGCGAATCCACTTTGAATTTTTGGGGGTGCCAAACCAGAAAAACAAACAAACTTTCTAATCTGGCAGCGCATAACTCATGCTTTACCTCTCAAAATGTTCAGAATCGCCGTTGCTTTGCATTCATGACGACCAAGATTGCTTTTTTGCATTTTTTATAAAACATATTTTGTGAAAAAAACAAAAAATATATCAAAATTAAAATTTTTAGGAAAAATTTTTTGCGATTGGCAATATGATAAAAAATTGTTTTAAGTTGTTTTTTTTAAAGAAGCAAAGAACCAATAAAAGCGAACCAAATTTTTTTGGATTATTTCGTTATGACTTTAGTGACCAGACTAAAAAAGTTTCTAGAATTTTGAAAAGCAGTGTCATAGCGCTTTTGCGTAAGTTTTAAAATCTAGTCTAAATTTTGCGACGAGTAGTAAAATTTGGCTTTTTTAATTCTGGATACCTTCGCAACGTTTTACGAACATATTTCCTCGTAACTTTACTCAAGATAAGTTGTCTCAAAGCTTATCGTCAACTCGTTACCTCTTTTGTCAAGTTATTGTCACGAGTCAAGAAACTACATTTTTGAAAAGTTTTCAGTGATTATACAATTTATATGCACAAGTTGTGAGAAATTTATTGTCTTCAGCAGTCATCTTGAACCGCTGAAAAGCTAGAACTGGACTTGAACCAACTTAATTGTCAATTTTCAATTTCTGCATCTTAGGGTAATATGAACTTTTGCAGCAACATAATTTTAAAAAGCTGTGGTAAGAACTAAACAGTTTAGTCAAACCAAGTCAAAAATTTTTTTCATTCAGTATCACAAATTTATCTGTAAACTGGGAGGGTGTCACAAACTCACTTACACTAATGCCCCACATGGCAAAAAGCGAAATACTGTAAGGACGGCGGGATCTTTAAAAACGCGAGTTCGTCGCTGCTGAGGTTTTTCGAATTCTCAAACATTTAGTTACTACGGTAACAGTACTATCTTATTCAAAGAAAAAAAAAGCATAATTAGCGCAAATACAAAATATATCAAAATAATCAATTGAAAGAAATTTACTAAAAATAATCAAAAGCAATAATCGAAAGTATTAAGACAAACTTACGCCAACCAATTCAAAACTTGCACTTCAAAAGCTACGAATATGCTAACATCCCAAACTCTATTCTTATCTCGGCATTCGCTAAACCAAGCTACAACAATAATACTATAGCTAGACTCGTAAACTGCCAATTACGAATAATATAATCTCGAACAAGATCAAGAGGTAAAACAACAAGACTCCAATAATTTCTACACTCTCAAAAAAATTTCAGTTTCTCAAGTTTGTCGCTCCAAGCTTGATAATAAATGAACACGATAATAACTAGAGCAAACGTGGCAAAAACAATTCGAGAAAGCAACTCATTATTATACTGATTATTGCGACAAAGGAAGCAACAAGCACGACACTTTAAAACTTTTTATGAGTAGAGTAGGTATCACCAGTTTGCTGAGTTTCAAATCATGAGAGCCGACATTGCTGCAAGTGCTCCAATCTACGGAATGTAATGGCATATAACTGCGACTAAGTTACTGTTGAGGCCTAGGCCTGGGAAAATTTTATTTTTTTTTTTGCCAATTACGCCTCTACTAAAAGTTCACAGTTTTTATTATAAAAGTCTGATAAAAAAAAAAACAAAAACTTCAGAGATATTAATAAAAAAGTCAGTTATTGCATGTTTCACGCTGATTCGAGTGAAGTGCTTTATCGCTTATTATTATCTTGGCTCTATGTAGTATGTTTGGTTTTATATTTGAACAATTCTAGGGGCACCTTCTTGGTTTTGAAACAAAAATGTATTTTTTGAGCCACTCTAATGTTCAGTTAGCAGCCTAATAGAAGGAGTGCTACCAGCTACATATTACAGACGTTCAGAGTACAGAAAAAAACAAACAAAAAACTGAAGAACTTTGAAACACAACACAATTAGAAATCAGCAAACTTGTCACGGCATAAATTGCAATTAAACATGATAACTGATTAATAAAGCTACCAGTAGCCTATCAATATCAGATCTAAAAACACTGTTTTATCAGTTATGCATTTTTAAGCGCAAATACTGAACTACCAGTAGCCTATAGTCAGAGCTCCATTTAAGATTCAAAATTGGAGAAAACAGTGCGGAATTTCCCAAATATACCGTAAATAAAAATTTGCCCAAAAATTTTACATTAGTTTAATTTAGACAAATTTTGCAATAAAAAAAATGGTTACTTTTGAAACTATACTGGTAAGCTAAGCCTATTGCTTTTAGCAAAAATTGACGACTGTTGATATTAAATTCAACATGTTAAGGTAAGCATACTAGGCTTACCGATATCAATTACCGCCTATACTGATGACTATAGGCTACATCAGGCGTAGTCTTTCGTATGGCGGTGTTTGGAGAATTGCCCTTGCACTCTTGCAGGTCTTGCTACAAACAGCGAATGCTAGAAACCGGCGTGAACAGCAAGCCAGGAATGTTAAAAACGGGGTTGATCTTATACGTCATAGCCAGTTAACTACTGTCCTGACATCAATGCATTTTTCAATCTAAATCTAGACAAAACATCCCTACGCATGCGAACACAAAATGTCAATGAACAGTGAACACCACCAACTCCAGCAATTACTCAAGAATAGTCACTGATTTTTTGCTTTTCTAGGCTTGGTCAAACACAGTGCCATTCACCATTGCAGTTTAGTCGACTCGGCAGCCAGGTGAAAACAGCGGTGAAAAAACTTTATACGAAGCCAAGATATACGTACTGTAATAGTATCATACGTGGATGATCGGGACCAATGAAACGCTCGATGATGAGAGAAGCCTTTTCCACGCCTTTTGAATCTTCTATTGCAACCGCATGCGGATGATTTTGATTCTTAGCCAATTCATAAAACACGATCAAAAACTCGGCATCTGAAATCATGTAGCTAAGAAACTTTTGCATTACATGAAACTCGCTGATTTCGGCATCGGTATAAAAAAATTCAAGAGATTTTTGTATTAACACCTCTCAATGTTGCTTGGATTGCTGTATCTGGTTGTCGACAATCTTTTCTTTCCGTAGTAATTCTTTGATAAGCTAAAACAAAAATGACATTTTTAAAGATATCAAAAGCACATGAATTATTTTGCTTATTGCTGAACATTGAACAAGCTAACTTGATATTCGACAAGGTATACAAAGACCTGTATAAGAAGCCACAGTGTATGAGCTACAACATAATTCAATACACAGAACTAAATTTCTAGCATTTTACATACAATCTTGGCTGCTATTAAACTTCTATTACGAACTTCAGCTTATGATCGCATTCATGTGGCATCATAGTCTTCCTAAGCAAGAAATGAATAGCGTCATTTTGTCTTCGGTAAAACCACGTACGATATTTTATAGCAAGACCGTAGTCTTGATACTGGTGGACTGTGGCCCAGTTCAATTTAAACCCTCTAAACATAAAAATGGCAGCTTGTGTCAGTTGGTAAGCACATGACCGATACCGACAACTGATTTATGTAAAGATTTTGACAAAGCACACTTTGCTTGGCACGTTAATTGTTAAACAAGAACACCTGAAACCTAGAGCATCACAATAACAAACGTTTAGTTGCAAAATAGAGAGAAGTAGACTTGCCAAGCAGTGAGTAGTTCACTG
This sequence comes from Trididemnum nubilum, assembly GCA_963965965.1. Taxonomy (NCBI): domain Eukaryota; kingdom Metazoa; phylum Chordata; class Ascidiacea; order Aplousobranchia; family Didemnidae; genus Trididemnum; species Trididemnum nubilum. Next base: position 5,057,689 of record OZ014487.1, read on the forward strand.
AAGTTCTTTGTGTGCAGTTCAAGAGTAAGAAACTGACAAACTGCAATTAAATACTCATAGTGGCTAATAAACGATTAGCATAGCCTCATGAAGTGGTTCGATATCTTACATTTAGAACTGTGAAACAATAACACATCATAGCCAACTAATCAAAATCGATGTTGTAAGTGCAAAATGATACTAAATAATGCAAACTTTTGAGTATCATTTTTGCATTAGTGATTTGAGATAAAAGTATATATCAGTTATATGAAATTAATCAATCTACTTCATTAAGACTCTAAGGTGGAAATAAAAAGAATTTTGACAACTGTAGACCATCAGTAGCAAAACTTTTGTTCCTTTCTTGCCATCTATCAGCACCAGTGCTGTACGTTTTGTTTTCAAAGTAGCAACTACATTGGAATTATTGAGAAGCACATCCTCGCAACTGAAAAATGTTGAATGCTATTATTCAAACAAAAATTGATTTTTGATGTCTGAATCATACTAACCTGAGTTAAAGAATCAAAAAATTCTTTAAACCTTCTTCGTGTAGAAATTTAAAATTTTTTGAACTCTGCTTTCATTTTTCCTTCAATGAGAAGAAGATCTTCAACAGCTATGCCAGCATCTAAGCAGATATGATTTTATACTCTTGAAAGTAATTTTTTTCTATTGATGAGTAAGGGCGGCAGTACAGCACATGATATACAAGTAAAGTACTCTTTATCAGTCAGCAGAAGTACCCTTAGCGTACGTCATGCTTGAGCAATACAGTTAAATTTCTGAGGTACTGGTACATACAGCGCACATTGTAAACCCTAAAAAAGGCAGTATGGTATGCAATTACATTCTACTCCAAATTTTAGGTAAAAGTGCAGTACGTAGATATTATACCGTAAGCTTGGATGGATTTGGACAGCAGGGTGAATTTGAACAGATTTTGATTAGCAGTTGAGAAAATACTAAAAATTGAAGCAAATGTTTAATTAACAAAGTGGATGCATGGTAAACGATCTGAAGTTTTTTCAGCAAAATATATTTCACAAAAATTTCATTAAAAAAAAAAAAAACTTTTGCAATAGTCCAAATTCACTCTGGTTTATGATATGATTTAAACGTAGAATTTTGATACCAGTATGTTACGTTGTTACGATATAATGAAACTCGCGAAGTAAATAGTACGTAAATTATGAACTTATCATAATGTAGTGCCATTCTTGTTAACGAGAATAAAAACATATGAAGCAAAATATTTAACAAAATTGCAAAAATATAACAGTTTCAAATTTTCAAAAGAATGCTTGGGTTCATTTTACAAGATTGTTTCAAAGGAAGAGTGCATAGCTGATTATCCATATCAGCGTTTAGTACCAGTGCTACAAAAGGTTTGGTTTGAGCAATAAGTTATATATCATTTTTGAAATAAGCACTTTACTTTTGACACACCTTACAATATTCCCTGCAGGCTTAGCCAGAACAACAGAACTGCAACAGCTTAAATGAACAGAAGATTACAGAACCAAACAGTTCTGTTTTGTCTCAGTGCTCTCTCATCAGCTAGCCTCAGAATTGCATAGAATAGAACTATAGCAACCTTATCAGCCATATGCTACAGGTTAAATAGCCACTTCAGTAATTTCAACAGTAAACGATGCTATTTTTGTAGCTAATTTCAACAGAAAGAATAGTATTGCTAGGCTCTTGTATTAAAGACACACTGAACTGCATGGTAAGTAATCGAAAATAGTAGGCTAGTATTTTTCTGGATTATCTGGGCTATTTTTGACTGACCACAAATTTCATGTGTTCAACAAACATTGTCTGGCAAATGCTAAGTTTTATGAATACTGGTATCTAAAAACCCCAAATAAACTTCATGACACCAGAAATTACTAGTTGAATATGAATTTATAAACACAATTTTTTTGTTAGGCCTGGATCACATGATTAAGTTTTTGCACAATTTTCTTGCATCAATCGTGAAAAATGTCACACAAGTCCATGGCATAGTATTGCGGGCACCTGTCATCAGTTATATTGCACAGCCTGTGTGAGAATGAAAATCAGTGTCTAGAAAGTCTAACTAAGTTCTTGCAGGGAAATAGAACCAAGCTATATTTTGCCAGAAAGTTTTCAAAAAGCCGCCATTCTCTACAAAGAAAACTGAGCTTTTAGATGTGCCTTTGAAAATTGTGAACCGCAAAATACGAAAATTGTCGCCAAAGTCAACGCAAAAAACGAATGCGTCACAATTATCAAGCGAAAATGCTGTAAGAAATTTCACGTTTTTGATTTAATCAACAATGACATAATATAACATTGTGCCTGTTTTTTTCTCATATTTCTTTAAAAACCTAAATGTGTTGCCTGCTATTTTGTTCACAATCGCTTATCGATAACCCAATTTTTCCTACTTCGAACTTGAGCTTGGCCTTTTCGAAAATGATTCTGAAAAGTTATTAACCATAACTGCAGTATAGTGTGATCAACATGCCGTCGTGGTTAATTCATGAAATTGATGTTTTAATTAGCAAAATCAATGAAAGGCAGTGCTTGTGGAACACATTTAATTCTGAGTACAAGAATAGAGCAAAAATATCAGATTCTTAAAAGGAAGTTTTGGAAATTTTAGATACAGATCAAATGGAGGTACGCATTTGCTGACTATTTAGTAAGAATTAAACTTTAATAAGTATTCAATGTGTGATCTGGCTTTAACCAAAATATTAAAAATTTCCATCTGATCAGAAAATTCTTCCGGCCCAGCTTTCGCTGCAGCCGAGATTATGCAATTAGAGATACGTTTTTGATAATTTTAATATTTTTTTAGTTAAAACTCGACATGTCCACTGGCAAAAGAGCCTGTTGCATTTTTAAGTAGTTAAGATAAATTTCAGCAGATAATTTTCAGCTATTTCAAGCTGATTTTGTAAGAAACCAAACAAAACCGCTCTTATTTAGTTATTCTTATTTAAAAATAAAAAAAGCTTCAATTTACCCTGATGTCCAATTATTGAGCCCTCTGTAACCGCAAGTACCCAAAGAACATACCTGGTTTAATATAACTTGACCAATCATGCAACGTTATGCACATTTTATTGATCTAATAGATAACATAGCATGAAAAATGCTACGATATACGCTAACAAGTCCCACACAAACAAACTTATTTTGACATTTTCCATCTATATATTCATTTCAATGCAGGTCGAAAAAAGATTTCATAGTCTGCGGACGCAATTTGCGACAGAACTCATATAGCTATTTATTATTGTATAGCTGCAGCTTTTTGCTTTTGGGAATGTGCTCAAATTATTTTGGCAAACGAGAAATAACAATGAATTGCCTGCCAAAGTGCATAGTATTACTATCGCCACTGCAAATTTCAAGAAAATTCCTTAACTACTACGCAATGCAAAAAATACTAGTGACAGCTTCAGCAATTTGTTTGCAGAAAAACCCAGACGTTTCTGTCTGGCAAGAAACTGTGCAAGGAAATAGCGACTAGATGTGACAGCTCCAAAAACATTAACGCAAGAAAATTGTACAAAATCTTGATTGTGTGATCCCGGCCTTAAGAAAAACTAATATCATACAGTACAGTGTTCACATAAGCAATAACTCTTTTCAAAACATTTTGCTAAAAGTATGTAAAGCATCATCAGTTAAAACGCAATCTGCGCTAATTTGAAGAGTAGGCTAGCGTAGATTTACTTTTTGTTGGTAGTACAAAAAGTTGTGTCTACAAAACACCTTTAAATGATAGGCTACGAGCAACTGCTAACGTGTTGGTTAATCTTTTTTGTTTAGACAACTGTACTTATACAATGTTTTACAAAAACTCTATAGAAAATAACATCTAGGAACACCTTACCTTCAACAGCTGCAATTACATCAGAAGACAAACCAATTATTTGTGCAAGTATAGCTAAGCGAGGCATATTTTACACAACTAGATTACCCGAAGCTGCAAAAAAAACAACTACCATACATACTCGCCGATAGGTCGCACTATTAGTTTTGTGTTAAAAAAGTTTAATTTAGAGTTGACTCGCACATAAGTCGCTCTGTAAATCTAGGGATTTAAAAGGCCCTTTCCTTAGCTTTTTTGCACAGATAACTTCGAAAATTACTGCAATTGGTTGTTTTTTTAGCATTGAACTGCATTGCACTGAAATTGCAAAGCTGTTTTTTCTTAACAAAGTGGGAAAATCCAACGCACGCTGAGCAATCGCATGTGCGTGTGCGCTCATGAAACTGCCTCGCATTGATATGTGTGTGCACAAGCGCATGCACCCGTATTTCATGGAACCACAGTGGCAATAGCACATTTCCACTATAATTTGTGTCTATAACGGCTTATTAGCTAAAAAATACGGTACTTGCAATAGCCGAAAACTTTTGATTTTGTTCCGACTTGGTGACGATTTGCACTGTCGAGCGGATTGGTTGCACCTATATTTTTTTTTTAAATAGGCCTATAAGAAAAAGTTGCGACCTATTCATGAGTATATAAGGTAACTTTTGTTTCAACCTTACGGCAAGAGCTGAGAGGAACAACTTTTGCACCAGCTCTGACTAGGCTATCTCATATGTTTCAATCCAGGTTAACGTTAAAGGTGGGCAGTGCAAGTCATAAAATCAATGCTCGTAGGGCAACTAGGCCTACTCCAAAAATTCTTACACTACAAGGATTTTCGCAAGCCCCCCTAAATAATTGTGCTCACAAGCACAAATGTGAAGTTTTAAAAAATACAGTAGCATAATTGTAATAAACTCACTGCTCAAATTGCACTATGGTATGAAACCACTATTCAAAACAAATTATGCACACTACCAATTAAAATTAGCAAACAAAGTAGACCAATTTTTTTTGGTAAAACAATTTTAGAAGAATATGAGGCTCCATATTTATTCCAAATTTAAGAACAAACTAAGAACAATGCCAGCCGCAGCATGAAAAAAGTATTTATTTGTTCTTGTTGTGGCACATATTTATCCTCCTGTCACTAAACAGCGCAAGACGCTAACTTATTGGACGATCCGCACACTTTTCATTACAACAACTACTTCGTGATTGGAGGAATCCGCACCTGCTAAGGGGTTTCCAATGATCCAATGTTCTTGTGGATTTTTTTCAAATTCTTGTCCACTGAACTTGCTGCTTGTTCAAACCCTCCAAGTAGAGATAATCATCGTAAAGTGTCTTATCCAAGGACACAATAACGTGACTAGGGTGCAGGTTGAACCAAGATCATTCGACCAGAGTCATTGTAAAAATTACGCCGTTACCCTCTCTGCTCCGCTGCCGACAAAATGAAGAAATGAGCCAGTAGCAATTGCATTTGTAAGTCAAAAAAAAAGCAACACATTTGTAAGCAATAGGCTACCAAACGAGGTTTGGTATTGACCAAAATAGTTACATTCTCAAAATTCAATTTACTGAGCTACAGATTTTTTTTTTTCTGCACAACTGTTTTGCTTGCTACAGTACGGTAGTAGCCTATGCTTTGGACTTAGCAGGTACCTACAGTACCATTATCAATCAAAATTTCTTAGCCTGCGCAATCTTGTAATTTTACAACAAGAATGAAAAACAACATTATAATACAATCTGAAAATCCAGGCAGAAATTGTTACCTGCAATTAACAGCAAATGATAAGTCATGGGTTTATTTGATAGCCTATTCTATGACATACTGGTATGGTAATTTAAGATTCTGTGGTGTGTACCACACCACCAGTCAGTTGAAGCTGGAAGTGACTACCAATATGCAGTCCTCAAAGTCTACTGACACAGTCTGTAATTCTAAACAAACAGCCTACAAAATACTGTAGAACCTACCAGTAGGCTTTTTAAGAACATTAAATGGCTAAAACTTCAGGGGATCTGGGAGCACACCAGGGCTTCCCCAGACCACCTAGCTGAACTATATCTGCTATCACTCTAATATGCTATATCCGCTGTTTTTATTCACACCATTAGACTGTTAGAGTGCAAGTTATTTGGCGTTCACAAGAACTTTGGATTAGCAATAGCAAAAAGTACCTACCTTGTCAGCTTGTGTAGCCTAGGCTACTGGAAATTAGATCTCACTCAAACCTGAAAAGAGCAACTGATTTCTGCTTAAGTGACACCTTTTCCATAGTGGTTACGCTTAATACAATAGGCATATCCGTACGGTTGCCAGTAACCTTGCCACAAAGTGAATTCGTCACAGTGATTTCGCCTTTTCACTAAGTAATTTCGCTTCTGACCGCATTTCATTTCGTGAAAGACAAAAGTTTGAAAAAGAGCAATTTTATGCTTGACTGATTTCTTTATCTTTAAAAAAAAAAGGAATACATCTGTACATCACTTTGCAAAAGCGATTTAGGTTCAACCAGTGTTCCATCTAAGATTCGAAATAAGCAAAATTGCCAAAACGAAAATTTTAACAGAAAATTTTAACTCGAGGCCAAGGACGTCCTCGAGGACTCCACCTCTGTTAATTTATGGCAACCCAGTAACTTATAGGTGTTAGTGTGTAGTAATTTTTTGCATGTTTTCCACTGCTTACAGTCATATCTGATGTCGTTAGCCAACTTCAAGTTAATGCTGACGAAGAGCCTCCTAAGCTGAAGGATTGGGTATCTAGCGGATGGAGTTTGCAGAAAGATGTGTCGCAAAAATCCCGACAGCTAGTAAGACTGGGGGTCGACCAAAGCTAACTGGTACCAAGCAGGGCCTTCGAGAGGGAGGTACAGGGGGTACTCAGGGGGCCCGAAAGAGTTCAGATGTCTCTGCGTCAAGTTTTGGTGTACGCACCCAGAAGCGTATCTCCTTGAGTGGAGACCCCCTTTTTTTTGCTCTTCACCAAATTTTGGGCAAAATATCAGACTGAATTTGAGGGAAGACTTTTTTTTTTGCTCTTCATCTAATTTTGGGCAAAAAGTCAGACTGAATTTGAGTTAAGGCCAAAAAATAAGACTAAGTTTGGACAAAAAACCAGACAAATTTTTTTGGGGGGGCGGCCCGACGTCGATCTTTGTACCCCCAGGAAAAATTTCTCTCTGAGGCCCTGGTACCAAGTCTGTTGGTGGCGAAACGGCTTGCTTATCGCATGGAGTTTTTAATAATTTTTGTGTCAAGTAAGGCCATATTTTTGCTCGTGCTTTCGCTTTCCATTAAAGCCTTAATTTTTTTCAGCCTGTTATTGCCATTTTTTGGCCAATAAACTTAAATCAAAAATCTTTCATTATGTTCACTGTATTACGCCAAAGCGTGTAACGAGTTGGCAGGGCCCATTCCCGCGTCATTGAACCCGTCAACACAGTTTCTTTCGAAGAAATGTCACAGCGGTGGCGAGCCGTTGGCAACACTGTGACCGATTTGGCCTGCCCAAGATTTGAACCTCAGACCTCCTGCTTCAAAGACGAACGCGTTAGCGCTCGACCAACTGGCTGCTTAAATCACCTTTCATCGGATGGTCAGCGATATGTCTCAATGGCAGCTTTAGGCCTATATAGAATATTTATAGTTTAGTTATTTTTTTTCCAATAAATCAACATATGAAGTAATGCAATTTACACAATTCATAATTTCGAAATGGATCACATAAATCCATAAAACAAGTTGACTGTTATTAACAAAGGTGGAATCGATAACACAAGGCTTGAGGCCAAGAACACAAAAAAGTCCTAGGCCAAGGACAGCCCTTCCGAGGACAGGCCCTCTCGAGGCCAAGGACAAAGGACTCAAGCGCAAGTGTTCTCCGAAAAAAAAGTCTTCTTCAAAAAAGTTTTCAGGCGATCTCCAAAAACAAAGGTCTTCAAAAATTCTTTTCACGCGATCTACAAAATTTTAATTCAAAAAATACTGCTGCCCTCGAGCCGAGGATAGGGCAATTTTCAAGGACTTGAGGCTTCGAGGCAAAAGCAAAGACCAAGGACTTGACCTTCAAGGCCAAGGACATCAAAATGAGTCCTCGAGGACTCTTCTTCTGGTTATTAAATCGGATCTGTAAGCCATATAATGGGTTGTTTTTTTGAACAATCTTGGCTTCATTTCAGTCATACCATAGACTCTTTATTAGTAGACTGGAAACTGACAGTTTTATCTTTTTTGATTTACGGTTCATTTATTGTTCTTGGAATGTGCCGATTCGTTCAATCAGCATGACTTTTTTCTTTCACGGTTCACATGTTCTACAAATATGTGGAATCAAATCGGTCGAATACACGTGACCACAAAAAACCTTCGCAAGTACAAGACCAACCTTTATTTCTTCAATGCTCTCCTCTTTTTCTCCGCGCGTCTGTTTCTAGTCTACTAAATAAGAAGTTCATCGATGGTCAAATAAACTTCATCTCACAAATAGCCAGAGTTAATTTTTTGTTTTGTTTAGTTTTTTTAGCCAATTTTATGGCTTATAAATAGTTTATTGATTTATTTGGCTGTTTCTTTGTTAGCCACTAATCACGTATCACCAAATGCTTGGTCAAATTTTTGGCTCACAAAATCACACAAAAAAATGGCTATTATAAAGCCGACTGTAACGTGTATGCCACACGATGGCTTTTTTTTGAAACAATTTTGGCTAGATTTAAGCCAAACAAACGCAAGCATCAATTTTGCGAGATAAACAGCCAGGAATTGGCTAAACACACAACCATTGGCTAAATGTAAGTCGATGGCTTAAAGATAGCCACGAAATAACTGTAGTGGCTTAATTTTAGCCATTATTTTTATAAGCCAAAAAGCTAACTTAAAATTGGCTATATTTAAGCCAATCAAATATTTGCATAAATTTGTCTTGTACGTAGCCATTTTTTGGCTGAAAAGAAGTCATTGGCTACATATAAGCTATCGGCTAAAAGATAGCCACTAAATGACTTCAATGGCTTGATCCAAGCCATTATTTTTTCCTGTGTACTTGCTTTTGTTTCATTGTACAGTAGCAAAAGCGTTAATTTGCGTTTTTAAATAATATTGCTCGAAGTCGCTTACTTCATACGCTGAGTTTTATTGACTTGCCCATAGGGGAAGTGAAGCCAGAAAATAACTTGCCCGAGGCGATTTCAGCTAGCCTCGGGCAAGCGGGCAAGTTCTAATTTCGAACCCTGTGCTAGGGCCTTTGAACCAGTTTGGCGCACGTTACGGCCCTGCTGTGTTAAATAAAACATGCCTGTGTCAAGTAAAACTGCTGTTTAAAATTATTTTAAGTGTTTTCTTGTAGCAAAAACGCAAATTCGTACTCATCTTTACCAACTTGGCGACTTTTCACAGCAAATTGAACTTCTAAATATCTTTGCAAATTTCTGCAAGTGGTCCAGACTACGTGCAAAATAATACGAAGATTTTGCCAAAAATTGATGAGGTTTTCAGAAAACAAAAAATGGTCGTGCTAATATTTCTCAATTTATTCGCACGAAGAAAACATTACATATTAAATCTTCCCAGACTTTTTTCTGTGTCAGTTTTGCAAAGATTTTTGTTCGAACAAAGAGCATATCATGTGACCCCAGATTGCAAAAAATCATATTCTTTTTGGTGGCAGTTCATCTTTTGTTTCGGAAAAAAAAGAAATTTTATAATTTTAAGGCCAGAAGAGAAAAATAAAAATAGTTTTCTACGGTAAAACAATAAAAGCTATAAGCATTTAACATTTAGCAACATTAGTCAGTTGTTTGAATGTCATAGTTTCAGTTTTGTGTCAACCATGAAATTTATTTCATTCAAAATCAAAATGTATAATATAGTGAAAGATAATTAAAGAAACAAATAGAAGCAAAAAGCATGCTGTCCCACGGTCTCCTAATACAGTCAAACTTCGATACTATGCCACCTCGCTACTATGCCACCCTCGCTACTATACCACTTTGGATCGTCACCAACTAAATTCAATAGAAAATGTATTTACTATGCCACCACTTACCCTCGCTACTATGCCACATGAGGTACAGTATTGCAGTGTATTAACGAAACAATAAACGCTACGAACGAAACAATTAAACGGCTGTGAAACGGCAAAAGTATACAGTATGTGCATGTAATATGTTCTCTCAAGTTATCTACTGTAGCTCAGCCCAAAACTCTGAGGAATCGTCAGCTGGCGCATGTTCTTTCTGCGGATTTCATGCACTTCGTCGTCTAGCCGATCGCATGCTTGCATCACACTGGCCTTCCCGAAACTACTGCACTGTACTGTACATTATACTGAAATACATGTAAATTATAATCGTACAATACAACGTGGCATTACATTGTTACATCACAAGGCTGTTTTTACAAATCCTTGTTACTATGCCACCCTCGCTACTATGCCACTTTCTCTCGGTCCCAAAGGGTGGCATAGTATCGAAGTTTGACTGTATCGCTTTGCAATTCTAGTACAGCAGGACTTTGGCAAATTTTTCATTTCTTCACAAACTATGCAGAAGCGGCAAAGGTCAGTTAATTGGTAAAGGGTCGAGTAAGCGATTAAAAGATTACCTGTTAACCCAGTTTGATTCTCCCACAAGGGAATTGTTTTTCCTTATAACCTTGTACTTGACACACTTTCTAACCTTAAATTAGAGGCTCGACCTGACGGCAAATTTCCTAACAAAACCCTGTAAAAGTTGCCCTGTGTTGGCGTGGCCACACAAAACCAAAAGCCTGCACAAAGCGTGGTTGACACGCATTAATAAGCATAAATCATTGCAATATTTGAAATAAAAAAAGTTGAAGGCAATATTATTTATATCAATAAAATTGTGCACTCTACTGAGCAATTGCACTACATTAGCGTAAAAAGATGTTAGAAAAAAACGTCCTCTAACCTTTTTGATTAATTGCGTTAATTTTTAATTGAGACAATTAGCAAATAAAATACACTATAAAGTTTTAGTAATGCTGAACAATTACAAAGATTGAAATTTAGCTATGCTATACAGTATACACTATCTGTCCAACTTCGACACTTCAAATTCAGTGATTTGTTAAATTGTGATTACTGTTTTTATGTTCAGCAAAATTCTTGCGTGTAGGGTTTACACGTCATTAGCAAAACAGAAACAGCCCAAGTTGTCGGTTTCCTGCTAAGTTTGTGATTGATGATGGCAAAAATCAGCAAGAAACAAAGGTATTTAATCACTTTCATTTGCAATCAAATTGCAAATCTAAAGCAATTTATTAAAAGATGCAGTTTTGCTGTATACATTTTTAAACAATTTTTTTCACCGAATAGCCAAAGAACCACGCAAATACCTCCCTTCTTTTAAAAGTTATAAGTGTTTAAATTTGACTGTGTCAAAACGACACAGTGTCCCACTCTCGTCCCACTGTCCCTATAAGCAGCTGTAATATAGGGTTAAAACTGTCAAAAAGTAATATTTTTTAGGGTTAGGGTTGAGGTTGAAGTAGGGCGTAAGATTAGGCTTAGGGTTTCATTAAGTTTGATAAATTATGTGGCTAAATGATGCACAGGTGGAAATTGTATTAGAATAAAATTGCAGTAGCACCTGATGAGTCTTTAAGACGAGACAGCCTTCTTTGCTTTTAATCTTTCACAGTGATTTTTAAAGTAGTAATGCACAGGTATCAAAATTCAAAACTAGTAAAACACCAAAAAAATAATGTCCCGAACATGTCGTTTCGTCGTTAGGCTCTTCAGAGGGAAGAAGTGACAATAAATCTATTCAAATAGAATAATAAATTTTGAATTATGTAGCTAAATAAAGAATTATGTAGAATGATAAATAATGACAAATAACGATTTATAAATAATGAATTACATGTATAGAGCTAAATAACAGCTATTTTAAACAGAAGTAGCTGGTATGGTTTTCGAAATGGAAATGCCTCCATCGGATAGTTTAGCTTGGGTTTCATGAGTCGCAAGGTCAACATTCGAAGCCTTACGATTAGTTTCTTTGGCAACATATAGTTTCCTAATCTTTTTAAACACGCGCCTGCTCATATGAGAAGAGTAAATATATGGATTCAAAATGCTGTTAAAAGGGATCAGAGTTAGCGAAACAATTTGGAAAGGAGTTATATAGCTCAAATATTCTCCCAAGTTTTGAATAGTTTCGGGATTGAGTGGAACATTCCAAAGAACTAACGAAGCAATACACAACGGTACCCAACACATTATATCAGTCAATACAATAAATGAAATACGTTTCAACATTTTCCGATTCTCATTGGACCGCAAAGCACTTTTTTTATGGAAAAACATAGCTTTTCCATATTTCTCTGCACAGAGTTTCCAGCACTTGCAAGAATTTAAACAAAATTTATCAATGTCAAAAGTTTTAAAAGTAATCATACTGTAGAAAATCAAAATCAAAACACTCACAATAAGATTATAAAGTACAAACGTTAATGTGAAATTATTAGCATCATGATAATTATCCACATTAATAAGAAATAAACTAGGACTGCAAGTATATTGATAATCGTAAATGCCAACTGTACTCCAACTTTCCGTTTCGAAATCCGCCCAACCCAAAGCGGAGGAAAATTTTTCCATAACCTCTTGAGTTGGATATTGTGCAACAGCCTGCAACACTGATGTTGCTTCGGTCGCGTTCACAGTGAAACTTGGAATTGTATAAAGTTGCAAAATATCGGCAAAATACGGATATTCTATGAAAGAGTTCTTTTCGTATTTGTAATCTTTAGACAACCCAACCGTAAATGAAAGTTTGAAAGGCTCCAATGGTATTGTGGGCAAGAAAGCTATCACTAGCCATACAATCCATGTCAAAGCTATTAACGTAATAACTGACTTTAAATGTTGTCTTTTAAAAGGCCTCGTAATACCAACTAAGCGATAAAAACTTATTATGAAAAGAGTCGTAATAGATACTTGACTTGATACAACATTTAGAATGGCAAGGGCATTGCAAAAACCATATTCACTAAAATAAACACCACTATCAACCTTATACCTTATTTCAAACGAAACTACTGTCAGATACACTCCCATCAACAAATCAGCCAAAGACAAGTTTAGTACCAGCGTGTGGTAGATTTGAATTTCCTTGCTTTTGTTCTGAAATTTTCTCAAACTTACGATTTTGTCGTATATCACAACCATATTCCCAACAAGGGAAAGTAACCCTAATACTAAAAAAATATACCATTGTGTAACTAAGGATGAGTTTAAAAAACTTGAGCAGTTAATGTTATTGCCACAATGCAAAGGAAAACGGAAAAGATAGTCAATAGTGTCAGTAAATGAACAGGATGAGTTTATGCAACCATCTTGAAGCTCGTACTCTGAAAATGAGAAATCTCCAATGGTTTCTGTACATGAGTAGATAAACATTCTCCAGTTTACATGATCCAAAAGATTTTCCACGTCTTTTCCATTTGAAATTTGAGTTGAAAGTTGATCAAAGCTTCTTTGCTCATCTTCCGTTGCATTGCAGACGATCAAGTACGTAAATTCCTCAATAGGACATTCATCATCAAATGGAATCAAAGTGATTTTGCTGATATTGCGATTCACTTGATAAAATATTGATCCTTCATTTGCTAAGCTTAATCCTATCAGCACAATATTAAGACTTGAAATTTGAAGTAATTTGCCTTCAAAATAATCCATTTTGAGATGCAATATTTTCATACCTAAATACATTTGGTTGAAGCAAGTCGAAACCGTTTCGAGCTTTTCAAGCTTATCAGCTACGGTAGACAGCTTTGTCATCTGGCTAGGAGTACGGTGAGTTATAGAATCAGTTAAAAGTTTTAAAGTTTTCTGGACTGGTCTTGAAACCTTGACTATTAATAGCGGTGGTGTTACTACATTATTTATATGTACAGAAACAAAGAGATATCTACTTCATTGAGCGCAGACGATAGGTTTCTTATAAGCGCAAATACTGTTGTAGAGCGCGTAATTTTCGAGCCTATTTCATTTTTGGAATCATATAGTATTTAAATTTTAATATTCTTCACTTTTTTTGCTTTATAGCTGGCAGTAGAACAAGTTATAGGTTGCCTTAGAAGAAAAATTTTTGCAAATTAAAATCTGTTTCTCTTTACATTTTAGATTTTCTTACTGAGCATTTTTTAATAAAAATTTAAACATTTATAAGCAAACTGTAATATTTATGTTGTTTTTTTGGAAATTCTTGAACACAGAGTAAGACATTTTTTTTTACGAACAATCTATGAAAAGCTTTTCGATTAGAGCTAAAACAAATCACCATTTTCCGTTACTTAATTTTAGTCAAAAGCAAAAAAAGCATAAAAAGCTAAGTTACAAGCTCTAAGACCTTTTGTTAGCTGCCGTAAATACGGGGTGAAACTTGCATTGTAATAAAAGTGCTTGATATGCTCTTGTGAGATAAATTTACTATATCAAAATGTGAACAGATGATATCCTGTCACGTAGCCGAACAAACTCGTGAATTTCTATGCTAAAACACTACACAAACTAATCAGTCCTAAAGTCAATCTCTTCTAACACTTGTTAAGAAATTTACGACTTTAAGCATGAGAATTTACTATACAAGACTGTGTTCAATGTACAGTACATAATTGTTATTTTACGGTATGTCCAGCTTTTTACGGTCGAACTCTTGCAAAAATACTACAGTTTAGTACCAAAAGTACAATGTTTTTGTTATGTGCTTCAATGGAGCCAAGTATTTGTCAATTTTGCTTACGTGGCTTTTAGTGCTTGGTGTACTTCTATAATATCAAGGTTTACCAAACATCGAATTTTAAAAAATCAATTTTATAGCCTTTTTTTCTACAAACCTTTTAGCGCAGTGTTAACTGCGTTAATATTTCACTGGTATTATTTGTTCTTGGGTGGATTTTGTTTTTTAGTTAAAACAGATTGCTGACTGCAGAGGTTTTAAAAAATATAACCAGTTTTTAACTTTAATATAATTAAATGAAAATTTAAACATAAAATTCTACCACACCAGCTTTTAAAGCGAAAGATTTAGCGCTATACCAGTATTCTATAGCATTTTATCGCCTTCTGCTGTGCAAATATTAGTTGGTTTAAATTCTACCAAAAAAAATAGTTATGCTCTAACAGTCCTTTGTGGTACTATCACTCTTTTGAAAAATATAGAAGATTACATCATTGTCTTAACTCTCCAGTTGCTAAAGAATGACCCCCATTGCGTTACATGCAACTAACATCGAAACCGCCAAAGCAAGGAAAAAAATACTGCCTCGCCGAAGAAGTGACGTATACATCTGAGATGATACTGTATATGCGCAATATCTAGCAGTAGTTTGCTGACCTATTTTTCGTAATTGTTGACTGCAAACTTTATAACTGTTAGTAACTCATTCTATAGTTTTGATAAACGTAGTTTCAGTGTTAACAACAATTAAATGTGTTCTGAACTTTTTAAATGAACAAAAAGCATTACTTAAAGATAAGTCTTCGTTATGCTATTACAGTGCTTTGTGATACTTTTCAAATTAACATTAACGTGACTGTTAAATCATAATTAACCAAACACGATCAAAGCATTTTTTTAAATATCGCTCTTTATGTACATGGAAATCTGTTTTGCGTTTTTTTGCTATTGGTGGATACATGAACTTTACAATTATTAGCAATGGCGTTACTCAAATGACAGTGGCGTTGCTTAGATGGCGCACTATGGTTATGACAGAAAATCAGTTTTGATTATATGCGAGATGCAAAATGAAACTTCGGAAAAAATTAATAAAACTGAAAATGGTCTTTCAGTTGGACCTCAGTATAACACCACTTTAAAGGGAAAAAGTTTGAACAAATGGCAAAGTAAATTGCCATAATTGTACAGTAATTTAAGAATAGCGTCTTTGAACTTGCAAATTTAGTTTGTTTTAAATCAAATAAGTGCATCGATGCAAAAGATAGAAAGTTAATAATCTGCAGATAAAAGTTAATCTTCGTGAATGTATACAACCTCAGCAAAGCTTTCAAAAACTTTCTTTTATTGAAAAAAGTTTTGTGAAAGCTGAAAGTATAAGGTAAACAAAAACCACTGGTTGCAATTTATTTCAAAGTCAGATTAGTTCCTAACCTTGCATGTACTACCTACAGATGTATAGTTATTGGCTCTTTTATTTTGGGATTTTCAGCTCTATTGTGTGTATAATTTAGTTTAAAAACAATTAAAAAAAAGTCTGTTTGTACCAGCTTTCATATTTCTTG
Source organism: Trididemnum nubilum (assembly GCA_963965965.1). NCBI lineage: Eukaryota > Metazoa > Chordata > Ascidiacea > Aplousobranchia > Didemnidae > Trididemnum > Trididemnum nubilum. Next base: position 5,073,819 of record OZ014487.1, read on the forward strand.
TGGTGGATGCTATACATTGGCTATGCAAAGCAGTAATTAAACCGGATACGCTAAACCCAGTTGAATCGGTGCATTTGGGCCAACTTATTTAAGTAACACAAACACGTAACCTACTCAAAACTAATCGATTATTTCACTAGACTGCAGCAAAAAGTCTGTAATTTGATACTCGGTTTTGTTTGAGACAATCAGAATTAGAGATTTATTAGAGATGCCCGGTCCACACCGGGCTTAAAATCTGAGCGTAGGAGTGCATCCTTATTTATTTTAAACAGAAATTTGGTACCCCTGGCGTCCAGATTTGCCGACTTACAGCATAAGCTGCCAAGGGTTAAAATAAACAAAGGACACGCTCGTACATCCACGATTTTGCACCCAGTGTAGACCGGGCCTTACCATTACACCATCTCTATTACACCACCTACTAACAATTTCTTCAAAATGAGTGTTTGATTTGAGACTTTTTTAAAAGCAGCTTGACTAAAAGCATTGGCCTACAGCAAATTGGAAAAAAATAGGTTTCCACATTTGGTTCTAACACATAAAGATTGTTTTTATTTTTTAGATTTTTAAGGCATATGTGTAGTAGGGTAGAGTGAAAAATTTTTTTGCTTTTCTTTTGGAGCACAATAGTAATAAAAAGTTGCTCCTTGACAATGCTTTTAAAATGGTACAAAAATTATTCAAAAATTTCAAAGTCTTTAGGTGCCCCCAGAGCAGTAAAAAAATCGATTTTTTGCTGACTTTTTCAAATTTTTGCATTAACGGAAATCGTAATGAACGCACTTGCCACGCGCAGTTTTTGCATGCAATTACCTTAAACAGCCTTTTTAGCCAAATTTATTTGCAATAAAAATTTTTTCATTCGTAAATCGAAAACTTTCAGGTCCCCAAAAAATATCTAAACTTGATCTTTTTTTTCTATTTTTTGCACCAATTTTAGTTAAAATTTAACAATACAATAAAATAAGATACTTTTTGCAATAAGAGTGTTTACATACTAAGCTATAAAACGGTGCTTTGAAAAAACTTATTATTCTTAATTTAGCTAAACACTGAGGTCCGGTTTACTACACTGGACATAAAATTGTGATCGTGTAAAAGGATATTTTTAGTTTATATTTAACAATAAGTCGGTACGCCTTGCGCACTGCCTTCCCATCGTGCAAGTTGCCAATTGGTTAAAATAAACAAAAGATACGCTCGGTTAAAAAAAAAAAATACTAAGTTCTTTTAGTGGCTCCGTCAACGTGAAGAAACAGATAATGCAAAAGCAGTTCATTAATTGGCAGTTGACACTCTAGCGAACTACAAAGGCCGCTGCGGACTAGTTTCTAATATTTGGATTACTCCTTTTTTAACTTCGGTATTTACTACTGTTCCATCGGAACCTATTGCTTGATTATGATGCAGTTCTATCGATTTAGATTTCAGTTCTTTGAGTAATTCTTTTTTGCCCTTTAATATGAACCACGTTCGGGAGCAACGTGAGTAGAATAAGTTGAGCCTGGCTCAAAAAGAAGTGAAATGTGTTCTTTTGTGGTGATTGTTGATCTAACTTGCCATCGGTTTGATCTTTTTTTGCACTGTAGTGAAATATTTCCTACAATCAAAATGATATTTTTTACCAGAAAAAGGATCGAAACTGTCACTGTAACTTGTTACTTTATCACTGTTTTTAAGAGAACGTCACAAAATAGTGTACGTGAAGAATTTTCACGTTCTTACATTTCACTTTTTTTTTAGCCAGGCTCTAATTACTTTACTCACGTTCATAGGCGTAGCCAGGATTTTTGATTGGGTGGGCCCAAACCACAGATCATATGCAATGACGTCATCAGAAATTTTCAAAAGAGGAACTTTTTGGAAAAATCTGAAGCCGTGGCCTGTATTGGCTCTTAACCAAGATTTTGTTAAAGGGAGAGAGCTTACACTAATAGTTAAAACGTGCAAAAGCGCAAATGTCTAATTTGGAAGATGTGTTGAGTAAGGTAGTGTAACTCAAACGTATTAAAGACGGAGGTTTGGGGCAAAGCCCCCAGCCGTTGGGCAATCTTTTGTAATTTTTTGAAAAAAAAAGCTATTTATTGCTATTGGATCACATTTCCATGTGTTCAGAGCCATTTGAAAGAACTAGGTTTTTAACATTTGAAGGACCAATTGTAAAAATTAAATTGTTCAATCCTCTTGTACTTGCAATTTAAGTCCAAAAGTCGTTAATATCTTGCATTTTGGAGTTAAAATTTGATTGTGAGTGATTTGACTCAGGTAGGAGGAAAAACGGTGCATTGCCTCGAGCAATATTTTAGCAGTAAATAATAATCCACACGAAGATTTTCCTTAGAGATTTTTGTTTTGTCGTGAAATTGACCAGTTATAGGAACCCATGTACGCCCAGGGGACCCAAGCTTCCTCAATTCAAATTCAATAATTTTTTCAATAATCATTTTTCCTGAATAATTCTTTTTTAACCCTATATATACCGGGCTATTTTTACACCCTATTTGTACCGGGGGGGGGGCAAATTTTCCTCCCTATCTAAAAACAGATTGGTAAGTGATAGAAGTAAGATCCTTTGCATGTTAAAGCTATTTTTCGTAAAATTTTTAAAAATAAATATTTTGAGGTTCTGACGTCATGTAAATAATGATGACGTCATCAAAACCAGTAAATCCTTATAACAGCATGCAAATTTGTCTAAATGTTGCAAAATATTATTTTCAGCTGGGACTTTTGTTGTTTTGAAGTCATCTCTGATAAATCCACTGTAGATGATGACGTCACATACATGATGACGTCATCATGCATGATGATGTCATCTTTAATACGTTGTGTTTATTATTATTTGTAATTTTTTGTAATTGAGATATTGCATAATTCACAAAATTTTGGAATGTAGCGGTATTATTTTCATTATACCATTCAACAGCTAATGAAAATGAATATTTTTTTTATGCAAATGCAATTTATTTCGAGAAACAGCAGAAAAATCAATATTTTTGAATTATGACGTCATCAATGACGTAATGATGATGCAATGTATTTACCTGTAAATAGAATATTATATGCCAACTAAAGATTAGCATTGACAATGAATACGCAGTACAATGAAAAGAAAAAACGCACTGATAAGCATGCATTGTGCTCAAAACTGCACAAAACTCCTTTGGTGTCTCTAACAAAAGCAAAAATGACGTCACTTCCGGTTGTCCCACTGACCCCAAACGTTCTGAAAGTGTGTGTTATTAAATTTGATTCAAAGTCAGGGTGCATCAAAGCAAAATTTTTCTTTAGCTTAGGAGCTATATTAAAATAACTAAGAGGGGGGCAAATTTCCCCCCCGGTACAAATAGGGTTAAAGTGTTTTGTGCTTAAAACATGGTGAGGTGAATGTAAAATGTCAGCAAAAAGTGGTACAATAGATGGTTACGCTTATAAACCATGTTTTTCCCGGCCGGATTTACATTGCGTTGGGTCCCTCACACTTTGGGGATTTTTGCTACATCTTCCTGCCAAATATAGAGAAAGACCAAAAAATTGTCTTACCATCTGAGCGCAGGTCCCTGGCACTGTACCATATGGTAAATCCGGCCCTGGTTATTGCATTACACTCATAGAAAAGTAAGGTGAGGGCCAAAGGTAGCAACTTTTAGAACAAAAATCCTTAATTTCATCAAGCTTATACATTTAAATTGGTTGGAAAAATTGAATTGAGCAGGCCCGGGCCCTTTCGTTGTCAATATTCTTTGTAAGTTGTGTTGTACGAGTGTACAGTTGTACGCAAAGGTGCTAAAAGAAATTGAAACTGAAAAAACAAGGCGGGAGCCTGGCCCCTGGCTTCGCCTATGCTCACGTTGCTCTCAAAAGTAATTTTAGTGAAACGCCAAAAAAGATTTACTCAAAGAACTGAAATCTAAATCGATAGAACTGCATCATAATCAAGTAATAGGTTCCGATAGAACAGCAGTAATTCTGAAGTTAAAAAAGAAGTAACCCAAATATTAAAAACTGATCCCGTACACGAGCCCTAAAATACACGAGTTCTAATGGGCACTAGTCCTAAAAGAAACCAGTCCTAATGTGCACAAGCCCTAAAAGACACGAATCCTAAATACACGAGTCCCAACGGACATTAGTCTCAACGTGCATTAGTCCTAAAAGACACCATCCCTAAAGGACACGAGTCCTAAAGGACACGAGTCCTAAAGGACAAGAGTCCTAAAAGACACGATTCATAAAAGACACGAGTCCTAAAATACACGAGTCCTGAAGGATACGAGTTCTAATGGACACGAGTCTTGAAAGACACGAGTGCTGAAAAACACGAGTCCAAAAAGACACGAGTTCTAAGCTTCGGGGCAAGGGTTTAATTATAAAATATGCTCTAACTATATAATAAATTCTAAAAATTTGAAATACATTACAGATTGTTAAGAATTCATCGCTTTGAATCAGTACCAGTGACGTGCGGTGAGGCACAGTTTTTTTTCACACACATGTTTACCAAAAAATTATTCATGACAATAAATAACCAGCAAATAACAGTTTTCGATAATTAATTATTAGTTCAATCTCTGCTGTTCACTTGATAATAACAATAATAATAATAACAGAAGTTTATTTGTCGCCACTCGCGTCAAAAAACAAACAAAAAACAAAGTCAAGGATTTGACAAGCAAATTAGGTACACGAATGGAAACTGGGAGGCTGCGAAGGGACCTTCTCGGTCTTCGAGTCGAGCAGCCACCCGGATTGCTTTTTAACGGTTTAATATAGAACAGACGATTAGAAGGTCGTAACCAGGTTGAAAGCTGACCAGTTAACCGCAAATGTTCAAGATAAAATCAATTTATTTCTTTTAGATAAGCTTGCATTAAATGTGATTTCAATTTAATTTTAAAGCGTGACTTGGGTAGATTTTGAATTTCAACTGGAATTGAGTTCCAAACTTTTACACCTTGATATTTGATACTTCGCTGAATCCTGTTACTTTTATAGCAAGGTATATATAAATTGTTGGGGTTAGAAGAAGATCTTGTTGTACGAGTGTTGACTTGACCTACCTTTGCGAAAAAATTAGAGAAGGATTGTGGAAGGGTATTATGCATAAATCTATGTACGAATTTGGCAATTTCAAGCTTATATAAGTCGGGGAGTTTTAAAATGTTCAGTTTTGAATAGTATGGAGTAGCCCTATCGAGGTAATTTCCTCCACCGATTAGTTTAACCGCTTTATTTTGTAATATGTTAAGTTTTTCTATGTAAGAAGGGAAAGTTGAACCCCAGGCAACTAGTCCGTAAATCAAATAAGGATGAACCATAGCATAATATAATTTTAGAAGCGCATTTTGAGGTAATACTGGTTTTAGTTTAAACAAAATAGCTAAGGACCTAGACAATTTATTTTCAATAACTTCAATGTGCTTGCGAAAGTTCAGGTTCAAGTCAAGATTGATTCCTAGATATTTAACACTATTTTCAGCCCTAATAACGGTTCCATTAAGTTTAATAAAGAAGTCAGTTACATTTTTGTTCGATTTTGGAGAAATTGCAAGAATGTGACATTTTTGTGGATTGATGGTCAATTTGTTAGAGTTACACCATTTATTTAAACAGGAGGTCTGAGAGTTTAAATCATTTTGTAGGGTCAAGAGGTTTGAATTTTTTAACATAAGGCAGGTGTCGTCGGCAAAAAGTGTTGTAGAACCCAGGACAGCATTAGGTAAGTCGTTTATATAAATCAAGAAAAGTAAAGGACCAAGCGTTGAACCTTGAGGTACGCCGAAGCTATTATGCTGTAAATCTGAATTGACACCATTAATTGAAACAAATTGTTTTCTTTCTAGGAACGATTTTATTAGTTGAAGACTTGGACCACGGATACCATAATGCTGTAGTTTAGCAAGAAGAATTTGGTGACAGACTGTATCAAATGCTTTCGTTAAATCAAGAAACAGTATTCCCGTATAATTGTTTGCATTGATATTGTCGTAAGTGGCCGTTAAAAGTTCTAAGATTGCATGAATAGTAGAAATATTTTTTTGAAACCCATATTGTTGTGGGGCTAGGACATTATTTTTTGATAAGAAAGAAAAAACTCGTTTATATATCATTTTTTCAATTACTTTTGATATGCAAGTCAAAATTGAGATCGGCCTAAAGTTGCTTGGATTATCTTTTTTCCCTTTTTTGTGAATGGGAATAACTTTAGCAATTTTGCAGTTATCAGGAAAAATTCCATTTAAAAAAGCATAATCAATTAAAAAGCATAGGTAAGGAGCAATGATGGGTGCAGCCACTTTCAGAAAATAAGCAGGAATGTTGTCATAACCTACAGCTTTGTTCGCGTTGAGGGAACCAATGCAGGTAATAATTTCATAAAGTGTTGGAGGTTCAAAAAAAATAGAATTTGGAACACGATGTCTTAAATATAACGAGTAGTCTACTGTTTGAAACAAAGAAACTTTTTTAGCTAAGTCTTCCCCAACAGAGCAGAAGAAATTATTGAATTGATTCGCTTTTTGGAATAGTTTGGTTGGATCGTAGTTTTGTCCATTAAACATTTTTTTTGATGTGTCAGTATTGGGTAAGAGTGATTTTAAAGTTTCCCAGGTTTTTTTTTGATTTCCACTATGGTTCAGCAGTTCCTTTTCGTAATAAAGATGTTTGGCGCGGGTTTTCATTTTTGTCAATTTGTTCGAAAATTTCTTATAAAATATCTTTTGCTCGGGATTTCCATTTAAAAAATGAGTTTTATACAATTTGCGTTTCATATTAATAGAACTCAGAAGATCTGTTGTCATCCAAGGTTTTTTCTGCAGTCTTTTTTGCTTTCGAGAGACCTTTTTTAAAGGGGCATGTTTGTTGACAACTTGCCATATTTGGTCTACAAACATGTTAAATATTTCATTAAAGTTTTCGTTAGTTATAGAGGGTAATTGGATGAAAAAATCATTTAAGTTATTGTTCATATTATCATTGAAAACATTCGGATTAAATTTTGATTTATCGCGATAAAAAGATTGTCTAGACTCCGATTTTCGAGAAGATCGTATCGCGTCAATTTGGCATAATATAGGGTAGTGGTCACTAATTTCAATTGTCTTCACGATACCAGGAATGATGCAGTGTTCATAATCATTAGTTATTATGTGATCTATAATTGTTGCCGAGTTATCCGTTATTCTAGTTGGTTTTGTAATAAGAGGAAAAGCGCCACAAGAAAGCAACATATTCAGAAATCTTTTAGCTGATGGGGATCGATTAATTGAGGAAGAATTAATGTTTAAATCCCCCAGAATATAAAAAGTTGAGTTATTATTACTAAATTTAGTCAAGCAAGTTGACAATTCTTCAATGAAGACATCAACGTCACTTGTAGTAGGGTGTCTATAAATGATCCCCACTGTATAAGAAGGTGCTTGATTGTTATCAGAGACAGAGATCCACAAAGATTCAGCGTTGGCTAATTCATATTGCTCTGAGGAAACTTCGAATTTCACACTATCATGAATGTACATTGCAACGCCTCCTGCATTGGTTTTGCTGTTTGCATGAATAAAGCTGTAGTTATTTAATTCAATATTAATGAGAGGTTCATGCTTAATGCGGGTTTCAGACAAACAGATAATGTGAGGAGGTTGGTTTAGTGAGTCAATAAATTCGTAAAACAAGTCAAAATTTTTATGCAATGAGCGCACATTGACATGAAGTAATAACAAAGTATTTTTGGGTTCAGGGTTTAAAGTTTTACAACTAGAATCAAGATATTCACATTTTCTAATTTTGCTTGTTAAATCGCTAAAAATATTGTCAGTAAGTTCGTCCTGGTCACGAAAAAAGGGAGTGGCTGCCCGACTCAAACAAAGGAAATCCTGCAGATCTCCATCATCAGAGCTTGCAAGCGCCATTGATATTGATAAGCTAGAGAAACGGAAGAATCACAGTAGATCAAATTACAGCGAGCACACGCGGCTGCACACTTATAAAACATTGGAACTAAACCGGCAGTCAGTAACAGCCACTGTCTGTACACATGTCCACCTTTAGCACCGATTCATTGTGTTTCGTATCCGCTCATAAACTGTAAGGGAAAAAAAAAAAAAAAAAAAAAAAAAAAAGGCAAGCTTATAGTTACTAGAAATAATTTATAATCAGGCTCAAAAAGGTAGGCATGTTAAGCGGCGTGAACAAAAATCAGCGTGAAATGAGCACTGGGCACTATGAGAAAGCACATGTGTACACTAAAACGTTAAAAAAAAACAAAAAAACAAGACAAATCAGACATCACGATAGATTATCGTCAAATCAATGCACAGGTAAGAGTCAAACTCATAGCTGCCAACGTTCTATTCACCCCATCTGCACTAAACAAACATAACTAATAGACGGGTTAGAAAAAAAAAAAAAAAATTTAGCGAGAGCTAGGGTCGACTTTATTGTCATTTATGAAAAGGCAGTAAGATCCATTTGATACTCCCCATCTGGTTCTATCACCAGCTTCACGAGCCTCTTTGAATTTGGACATTAAATTCATTTTCTGTTCATAAAATTTCTGCGGCAAGTGTTCTGCAACAAATACTTTCTTAGGCTTCATTGTTTCTGTTTTGTAGTTTGTCCTAGCTTCGTGGTCAAACCGTTTCAGTGCTTCATTATAGGGTTTCAGATGCTTAAGGTTTGCCATAATAGTTCGTTTATCCATTGCATTTGCCAGCTTTATTATAATAGGTCGGGTCACTCTTTTACCGCTTCTCGACACAGGGTGTTGTGGAAGACGGTGAATATCGACCAGTTGAATTTTTGTCGGATCTACTTGGAGGCCATTTAATAAAAAGTCATTAAAAATTTCACAGGTTTCTAATTTCGTTTCATTTTCGGTGCTTTTCTTTTCTTTTAGGCCATGGATTAGGAGGTTTAATCTCTTGCTATACGATTCACGCATTAAGGCTTCTTTTTCTAGTTTATCGATTTTTTTTAGCAACTTGTCATAATCTTCTTGATCGGCTTTATCGTCAATTTGATGTTTTAAATCTGTTAATCTCTCGGCTTGCTCATTAAATTTTTCGTTTAACGTTTCATATTTAAGCTCAAATTTGTCCAATTTAGCTTCTAAACAATCAATCCTAGTTGTTAATTCTTGAATGGCTTTCAGTACTTTATCCAACTTTGCTTCCATTTTCATCATGCAGTGAATCAACACAGTACTACAGCAAACTACCGGCTGATGAAGCTTTGCCTGAAAATTTGCAGCCAATTTGCAGCTTGAAGCCAAATTATTTCTTGAAGTTTCGAAAATTTATAAAGATAGTCTAGTATTTGACTTTCAATGTGGACATTATTGAAGTTTTCGTGCTTCCTAAGGCTTCTTGGCAAATTCTTTAAGTCACAAAAACCCGGTTTCAATCCCAACATTATTATTTGTTTGTTTGTTAAAAGCATGAAACCAAAAATAACAATTTTTATGGCGCAACCACTCTTTTCTTGAGTACGGTTTTATTCTTTCTTAATTGAGGGGTTCTTGAGTATTGATGTTTCGAGCAAATCTTTTCTAGCTCTAACTTCAAGTGTAGATTAAAAACTTAGTTAAAAAAAGTCTCTTAGCTTTGAGACTAATTTTTTTTCCATTTTAGTTTATTTCCTCGTATTAAATTGTTTCTATTTCGCTAGAAAATTAACTTGTTCAATTTCGCAATGAACAAAAGATTACAAAAAAAATGCTTTGACCTTTTCTCATTCCATGATGTCATATATGAGGCGCGCAGCGAAATCAGATGTAAAAGCATTATGCGTTGTCCGCAATTTATTTGAGAAAAAAAAGCATACTTTTAGTTTGTTTATTAAAATTTGCTGGGCTGAAGTGAGGCACCATCGACATTGCCTTGCCTCGCATATTTGAAGCGATGCTCAATGGCATGCCGTATAGGGATAGCAATTTTACACCGAATAGTTTGGGCGTTTTAATGTGAAAAACATAACATAAAAGCAGTGAATACCAAAAAAAGTTAATGTAATAAAGATTAATAAAGTTTTTGATGAACAGTTTGATATGCATCGTAGGAAAAGCTTTAATTATACACTTTATTTTTATTTTCCTTTGTACAATGCCTCCCCTGACCGCACATTCCTGTTTTCAGCCTAGCAAGACAAAATTTTTGCTGCCTTAAAATCGTCGCACTCAAGATCACCAATTCTAAATAGCACAAAAAGCTAGCTACATTTTATATCCAATAACCTCTAGATGAGTGTCTTTACTATTCCATCTTGCCCATGCCATGAAAACCTAAACAAATCTTCAACACGCTATTGCAATAACTTGAGCCCTATGGCTATTTTTATACTTTATTGTTTTATTTGGCCTGCTAAACAGCCCACGTCTTATGAAAACTGTACAAAAATAATCTCAGTATTGAGTTGCTGTAACTTTGTTAAAATATCTAAAAAATCATAGAGCTCTGAGTAGAAATGGGCATTTTAGAATGCCTAATCCAGAAGCATCCAAATCCCAAACTATCCGGAATGCAAATTGAAATATAAACCGGATAATTGCAACCGGTTTTAAATCAACGCAATTACTTGGATAAAATAGGTTGCAGTTAATTCTTACATAAAGGTGTAGAATGCAACTAAGAGTTGAACATTTGAGCACTCAATGTCAGTAGCGTCGCCGAGGGGAAAAGGCGGGGAGACTATTTCCCCCCCCCCCCATTAGTCTGTCAACCGAAATGCAGAATAAGAAAAACATTACGCTTTTTGCACTTCTGACGCTGTTTTTTTTTTGCACTGGAATGAACTAAAAAGTGATATAAAGCAACTTTTGAAACGTATATTCAGGAGGAGAGATGATTCAAACTTTTGAAGCACATAACAAACATATATTCTTTTGAAACATATTAATTTAACAAAATTAAAACTCATAAATCAATGAAAACTTTAAATAATGACCAAAAATACAATAGTACAACAGTACACTTGTACAACAGCAAAACGTATCGACTTATTGTTAAATATAAACTAAAAACATCCATTTATACGATCACAATTTTATGTCCAGTGTAGTAAACCGAACCACACTGTTTTGTTAAATTAAGAGTAGTAAAATTTTTCAAAGCACCATTTTATAGCTTAGTACACTGTTAAAATTTTTGGGTCCAGCCGACCCAAAACATACTGGTCATTGACCTTTGACCCAAAATTTTTGGATCGTGGTAAAAATTTGGGTTGCCAGTAATTTTGGGTCAAAAAATTTGGGTCAAAGAAAAATTTTGGGTCAACGTTTTTGGGCCATTGCAAAAATTTGGGTCAGAAAAAAATTAAGGGTTAAAGAAAAATTTGGGTCAGCGTTTTTAGGTCATTGCAAAAACTTATAGGCAGTGATGCTATTCAAAATTTGCGAGAATAGAAACTGTAGTCGGTTCTCTAAACTCAGCAACCGGTTTGTTCAAGCCTGTTGTGCACGGTATCCATACAAGCAATTTTTTACAACTGTCCCTTAAAAATTTGCAACGGGTTTGCGGAACCTGGCTGAATAGTACCAATGATTATAATAGAGAGTGCTACTCTTTTATTCCTTTGCAGTCATGATCAATTACAAAAGACAACTTTCGATCAAACAAGAATGAATTTGGGTCATTTTAATCTCTAACAAAATTTTAGAACAAATGAAACCCAAAACTCGTGAAAATTTAGGAAATGCCAGCTTCAACTCAAATCTATTGGATCTTATATATGAAAAGAAGAGTGTAAGTGAAGCAGCATAAAAATCATTAAAAAATAGCAAAAATCAACACATTAAAAAACAACTCAAAACTAACTTGTTGCTTTACAATAAATTATACTGTTATGTAGATCATAAACGGAAAGTTTTCGAAGTTTGGCGAAGATAAAAAATGGTAGAATACCAGCATTGTATTAAGCACATTTTTCACGATGCAGTACTGTACCGTACTGCAGTTATTCACCACACAAACTTTGAGTTGTTGTTGATCCTTATTGCTCATCGCATACAGAATTTCCGATGGCTTGTCGCGTTATTACTTTATTGAAAATTTGGGTTAGGCCGGGATCACACGATCAGGTTTTTTGCACAATTTTCTTGCTACAATCGTGTGAAAGGTCGCGCAAGTCCATGACTCACTACTGCGGGCACCTTTGGTCAATTTAATTGAACAGCCCGTGTGAAAACGAAAATCACCGTCTGCAAAGTCCTATTAAGTTTTTGCGGAGAAATAGATCCAAGCTCTATTTTGCCCGCAAGTTTTCAATAAGCCACCTTACTCAACGAAGGAAACTTAGCATTTAGCCGTGCTTTTGAAAATATTGAGCCGCAGAATACAAAAATGACGCCAAGGCCAACGCAGAAAACGAATGCGTCACAATAACAAGCGAAAATGTTATAAAAAATTTTACTTCAAATGATTTAATTGGCAATGCGTGAATTATAACATTGCCCCTACTGTTTTAGCATATTTCTTCAAAGACCTAAGTGTGTTGTCTGCTGTTTTCGTATTTGTTTACGATCGCATAACCATCCATAAATTGCCAATTTTCTTTAGTTTAAACATGAAGTTGAACTTTTAATAAGCAAAATCGAAGAAAGGCAGTGCCTATGGAACTTTTACAGTACTGATGTAGATCGTGAAACTTAGACGTTTATTGTTAAAAATTTATTAACGAATGATGCATATTGCAAAGTAAAGCAAAAACTTCTCAATGCAAGATGTTTTTTTACAACTTGCTTTTAACAAAATCCGAAGTTAAATTAAAAAACTCGATGTTTTGCAAAACTTGTACTCGAACTCGAAAAAACAAAAAGGTAGAACTTGATTAGCTGAGATTGAACTCACGAAAATCTTTCAAGAGTACATCCATCATATGGGATTTTCTGTTAAAATATTAAATTGCATTTCACACTTACATTTTACGACTGGTGAAGTACAAAAAACAAAAAAATATGAGTTAAATTAATTGGCGCTCACTGAAGAACCTTTTAATCCACTAAAAATAGAAAACATGAAGTTATTTTTTATCTGGTTAGCCGACTACAGCATGCTGTTCCGGATATCGGATAACAAATTGCCGTTATTGGTTATACGTATGCTTTAACTCCAATTGAGATCAAGTGAAGGTAAAATTTAGCTCAGTATAATATGGTTCAATAATTTTTCATTTTGAATTAATTTTATTATTTCTCGATAATTATTCAATTTATCATTAGGTTTTGGTACAAATATCAGAATATTTTCCTCTGACGAAAATTTAGGGAAAAAATTGATATTTATGATAATGACCCTTTTATCTATTCACATGCAATCATCCTCGTCAATTCATTTTGAACCGGGTTTTTCCCTGTCGACGGAGTTGGCCGAATTTCGTGTGGTCATTTACTTTAACATCCCTTGCCATTTTCTTTGATCACATGCAACCTCTTTCACCAGTGCAGTTTTCTTCATTTCATTCTTTAATTTGTCTTTTCATGTTTGGTGTATAAATATTGTTTACTGTAAGTACAGCAAAGCTTTTACAAAACCACTTCCGCCCCCTAACAAACTCCGACTTAAATAAAAACACGGCAAAGGGTGCTTCTGGTGTGGAAAGTGTACAATTGCGCGCTGTTTTGATATGCGTTTGATATTTGATCAATGCATCTAAAACAATAGAACTATGGTTCATTGCTAAATGATCAAAATTTTCATTTTTTTCGTAGGTTAGAACTAACAAAGAAACTCGTGTGTGATAGCAGAAAGGGTGTAAATCTGGATCGCAGAAAGGGTGTAATAAAAGTATTATAGAAACGCTTCTATTGTAAAAAATTGGTGCGACTCTAACTAACATGTATTGTAAAAACCTACCAGTAGCTGCTGGACAATTTTTGTAATGTTTTATCAACACATATAATGGACGATTTTGACGTTTTTGTCCGAAATTCAGTAATGAAAACTTGAGTAAATTTAGCATAAAAGAAAAAATATTCTGTATGTAGCCCTTTTAACCATAGGTACTGTACATTGCGGATCAAAAATGCTTGTAAATTTGCTGGCGATTCCAAATATGCTGCATGTTCATTCTCCCACCGTCCCCCTTAAAAAAATGCGATAAAAGAAAGTAATGATAATTTTAGTGAGAAATCGGGATTGTACCAGCTGTTTGAACAATTCCCTTCTGTTTGCAAATAATTAAGTAATCTACATATATCCGGATCCAAATAAAGAAATTTTTTTTTATCATTGATCGTTTTAGTGTTTTTATCATTAAAGATCTTTTGGCATGAAAACAGCACTTCATCTGCGGGGGATGCCGAGGCCAATGTCACTTTTTAATAGGCCTATATTGATATGCCTTTGCTTAAGAGTATTGTAAAATGTTCTACAAACATGCCGGGACTTTTCTAAAACGGTGGGTAGACCTGCAATGTATTAACCCTGTTTTACACATATTTTTGAAAAATGACGGTATTTTTGCAATGGCTTTAGAGGTGGTTTAAATTTTGTACATAGGTTTGTTTTCTAATATTGAATCATAAAATGCCTACATCAAGGTAGTTACGTCACAAAACGTCTTATCACGTCATTTCAAATATTGGCCAAAAAATGCTTAAATTTCGAAAAATGACTTCGGGAAACCTCAAAAAAATTATTTGTGATGAAACTTGACTCCAAGTCAAATAAACATGAAATAGAAATCATTTGGTGAAGGGATTTATCACGAAAAAACCTACAATGGGCAAAAATGTCCCCCACCCAGAGCTGGGCACCCAACTTTAAAAGTAGCGGCGCTGCCGCTGCCGCTATTTGGCAAAAAAAGCAGCGGCGCTGCCGCTTCAGAGTTGTAAACGGGCCGACTAGTTCAGACCTAAACCCGGCCCGAACCCGAAAATGTATGCCCGAACCCGGCCCGAACCCGAAAACTTATTTGAAGCCCAAATCGTGACCGAAAAAACCCGAAAGTTACGTAGGTCTGAAAAATTTAGCAATTTTGCCAAGTTATTTTGATTATACGTATTTTTGTGCATCTAAGACAAAAAGTACGTCTCAGGCCCAAATTAAGCCCGAAATTTTTGTCAACGTTAGGCCCGAACCCGGCCTAAACCCGAACCCGACCCGAAAAGCCCGGCCCGACTTACAACTTTGTGCCGCTTATCGCTACTCAAACAAAAAAGTAGCGCCGCTGCCGCTACTTGCATGCAAAACAGCGGCCGCTGCTCTTGTCGCTCCCGCTACTTTAAAAAACAAATAGCAAAAAGAATGATGGCATTCAAATGCGGCATCTTATGGTGAAACTTCAACTTTATTTACGAAAGTTAATATTCTTTAAAGCAGAATAACGGGACAATGTGAAGAGCTTATACAAAAAAACCAGAGCCAAGATAAAATGAAACATTCTATTTACGAGACGTTTTGACTTAAACTAAAGTCATTATCAATCTATAAAAATCATGACGTTAGAATTGTTGAAAGACTATTAATATAGACCAAAACGATAAATCAGAGGTAGTAATTAATAACCGGGTCAAGGGTAAAATCTAAAAGAATCAAAATCTAAAACTAAACCAAAGTAGAAATGGAAAAACATTACAATAATTTGCCACAGATAACCCAAATTTAATAAATTTAGGCAAAACTAAAACCCTCTAACCACGATGGCAAAAAAAAAAAAATTACAAAACTTAGCTTGGATATTAGAATTCCAAGTTATTTTCTTATCAAGTCATTAACCTGGTTATTAACTTATTTCTCTTTTCAAATCTTTACCGTACTGTTAATAAAATTTGGCGCTAAAATGAAATATCTACGGGTCAAACTGGCAACTCACTAACAGTTTAGAGACAGGACTAATAACTGAACCAATCAAGTACACTTATGGAACAGTAAACTTTTTAAGAACTAAAACATTCAACAAATCAGAGCTCTAAAATTTCTCTCAGAAATTAAGGTTGCTTACTAAACCTTGCACTTTTGCATTTAATTCGTAAAGGTAGTTAAGTGATACTCAAAAATACTCAGTAATTTTGATAATATGACATCAGATTATCAAAATTACAGCAAATTTTTGCGTTTATGATATGACGTCATATTATCAAAATTACTAAATATTTTTGCGTATCACTTGACTACCTTTATGATTTAAATGCAAAAGTGCAAAGCCAATTTTGTTCAATTGGCTTTTAATGCTAAAAATCTAGTTCTTTCAAATGGTTCTGAGCACATGCAAAATGTGATCCAATGGTATTAAAGTAGCTTTTTTTTCCAAAAAAGTACAAAAAATCGCCTGGCGGCTAGGGGCTTTGCCCCCTGAAGCCGTCTGTGATACGTTTGAGTTACACTAGGTTACTTACACACGTCTCCCAATTTAGATATTTTTATTTTTTAATTTTGGTTTAAGCTCTCTCCCTCTAGAAAACTCTTGGTTAAGTTCCAAACCAGACCACGGCTTTTGATCTTCCATTCTACGATATCTTTGTCCCAGAAAAAGTTCCTCTTTTGAAAATTTATGATTTTTGATTTGGACCCCCAAACAAAAATCCTGGCGACGCTCATGCACGGAGAGCGGGGGGAGGGATGGCAGTTTGGGCTGTGCTCCTCCCAAGTCACTGTTTGTGTCCCCCAAGCGAGAGTAAACTTCTGTAGTAGCACAAGAGGACCGGCAAACTTTTGCCCAAAAACAGGTCACCACAAACGCTTTTCAATGAAACATCAAGACAGATCGAGTGAACGTTATCAAGTAGCATAAGATTGTGCAATGATGAAATTTATTTATGTTTTTTGGTTTTCTCCAAATCTGAGGGTAAAATCCATTCCAAAGGAGGATAACAGTAGAAGCTAGTCATGCAAACGCTTACGCACGAGCTATTGCCTTTTTCTCATACATTTGGTTTAAATACGACATTTTGTCTCTACAATGCTGCAAGCTGGGCGGTCTAGTATGCAGGTACCTGGAAGGAGATGTACGTAGCTATCTTTTTTTGCTTCAAAACCTTGCATTACAGTTAGGGTTAGGGCAGCGATGCCAGCCTGAGGGGATAGCAATTACGTAGCAGCAGCTTTTTAGCTTACGAAAGCGACGTACCGTTACGCTTGAGTGCGGCTCCCTGCGTAAGTTTTGCACGACTAGCTCCTCGTGAGGATAACATAGAATTTGGAGCAATATATTTACCAGATTGCTGCCGCATTCTGAATGCGTCTAGTCTCGGCTGCGTAAGCGTCCCCCCAGAAGTTTTTTTGCCCCCCTAAACACACTATTCTGGCGCCGGGCCTGTTACTATACTGTTCTACTTGCAGTGCACAAACTACACTGTGGTCTGTGACCAGATAGCCAACAAATCATCTTCATTTGTCCTACGAAATGTTAGCATTTTTGGGAAATATTGCAGAAAACCGTTTTTGCGATTCGCAGGTTTTTAGCAATTTATCGAACTGTAATTATCACATTTTTGTTAAAGAAATACTGCTCAAAATCAGCTTTATTGAAATCGGTTTTATCAGTAAAATTGGCCCACTACTAGGCCACATTATTTGTTTAATTTTGGTTCTGAAAAAATAGGACCACGTACAATATAACTCGCCTCTAAATATACGGGCGACGAAAAAACGTCACAAAGATAACCTTGTATGTTCTACTAAACTAAAATAACGTGGTAACAAGAGCCAAGTGAAAACAAGCGGAGAGTAAAGACTCGAATCGGTAACGTGTAAAAATGTGAATTGAAAAAATCTTGGAAGAAGTTTGTTAGCAGTAGCGGCAGGATATTTGCTTAAAATAGGGTGCTGAAGCGCTGTCGCTTTTTCGGCTAAAAAAACAGCAGCGATGCCGCTTGTCGCTGATGACGAAAAAAAGCAGCGGCGCTGGCGCTATCGCAACCTAAAAAGTAGCGGCGGTAGTAGCGCCGCTGGTGAACAGCACCACTGTGCCCATCATTGCCCCCAACCCAGTATAAAATTGGAACAAAAAAACAAACAAATCTTTTGTCTCATTTTTTTGCCATTTTTGCAAGAGTTTTCGGCAATTACGACGACCCTGATCACGTGCTATGGATTCGACCCTCACTCTAGCTACGTGGTTGCGTCCTTGAATTAGACATCTTGTGATGATTATCTTTGCTTGGTGGCTTCGAACAAGCAGCAAATTCAGTGGACAAGAATTTGAAGAAATCCACTTGAACATTTATCACTGGAAAATTCTAAGCAGGTGCGGATTCCTCCCATCACGAAGTAGTCATTGCACCGAAAGCTGAAAAGTGTGCGGATTGTCCAAT
This sequence comes from Trididemnum nubilum, assembly GCA_963965965.1. Classification (NCBI taxonomy): domain Eukaryota; kingdom Metazoa; phylum Chordata; class Ascidiacea; order Aplousobranchia; family Didemnidae; genus Trididemnum; species Trididemnum nubilum. The sequence goes on from OZ014487.1 coordinate 5,092,066, forward strand.
AGTTAGCGTCTAACGCAGTCCCATTACATGAGGATGAATGCAACCGCAACAACTGCAACAATAAAATATAGTCTATTTTTACGTGCTTATTAATAACGCAAAAGGGATGGGAACGCGCTTAAAGTGCATCTTCTGCCCACTTTGCACATTCCTAAATTCACTGCTAGATTCAAAAACTCATTAGACGCTTCGAGATTACTCTACTGTACTATTATAGCACAATGAATAATTTTGATTTTATTGAAAAAAATACAATTTTGTTGTAAACATAGAGACTTTTTTCATTAATTTTTCCTTCCAATTTTTCTTTTTCTAGTGATTGTTGATGGAAAGTAATTGCTGACGCTGACCATTTCTGTTTGTCAGAATCCAGCAAAACCCAAATCTAATAATACTGGGTTTAATACTGGAAAAATTATAAATTGTAACTTTTTGAAAATTTGAAAGGATTAAAGAGGCATTCAAGTCAATATTTTTGGTGTTAATTTGCTGCAAATGCTGGAAATAAGCAAAAATGCATCCTCGCCAAATTTGAAATTTTTACGTCTTACTGTTTTTAAGATATTGCAGTTCATATTTAACAGTTTTCCCCTGACTTCAATGTTGGCATTTTGTCAGCAATTGTGACAGAAGAATAACGTTTGGAAAGTTGGATTACATTAAACTTACTTGAAAAGAATAAAACTAACGAACAATTCTGATTGTCTGCATGTTTTGACCAAAATACTGCCACAAAATACTTGAAAGCTAGAAATAAGCAGAGACTTTTTGAAACTTTGTTTCTAGTTAGCAGTTCTAGCAAAGTTTCTACGCGGGGGAAGCCTTTCTAATAAATCTAGGCTGTCATATCTTGGGAACGGAACGTCGAAAAAAGCCCAAGTTTGGTAAAGTTGGTTATAACATCAGCAGGGATATTTAAATGTTCTAGATATCCCTGTAGCATCAGTCAACATTTTGCAACAGAAAACCAAGAAAAAAAATTGGCTTGAATGCCTCTTTAAGAGAACTGCTGCCGGCAAAAAAAAAAGCTTTCTGAAGTAAGTGCAATAGTACTGCTGTAACAATAAAACTAAATCGGAGTTGACCTCGTCTTTTGACCTAGCTCTTCCAAAGATGTTGTATTTCAAACTGTTCGTCTTATCTTTGAAATTTTCATCATATCAATTTATTTTCCATGAAGCCAATTTACTTTAAAATCACAATCAATGCACAAACAGAGTATGAGAATGATAATTTTCTGGCAATAGGGGGAAAGCGAAGTAACCAAAGCGAAGCAGCCAGTCTTCTAATCTACTTCCACCTTAATGAATAAAATGATACAAAGACTAATTGAATTTAGAAAGTCTTGGACAAACAACTTAAGTTTTTTGTTAAACCAGCAAAAACGAAATGCAGAGAAAAAAGGACTGGGAATTCCGAGATTGGAAACCACTAGTCTATAGTGTAGCCAATACATTGTATAATTGTTATGGTATAGTAGATCATTATTGTAATTAGACAAATTGACAATCGCCGTAGAAAAAGACACAAAAGCTTGGTTGATTACTATAAAAAATAACTTACTACCAAGTATTCTTAATCATTCATGCTGAAGCTGGCAATGTTTTTGATTTTCAAGCTAAAACTAGACTCGTATTCTTATAAAATTGTTTAGATAAAAAATTAGTGTTTCCCAGCCTTTGCCTTCCTGCATGATCAGTATGCTATTCCCTGATAATAAAGAAGGTGAAAAATCCAGCCAATTCTGGCCGATAGTTTACAACAGTTAAATTAGAAACATAAGTTTTTAAATATTTTGTTCTCATTTTGAGGTTACGTTGCAAAGATATTTAACAAACACAAAGTGGTATACCCCCTAAAAAGTTGTTGGAAGCCTTGAATCTGTTTTCTTAGGCTAAACTTCTAGGAAAGGTAAAACTAAGTAATACTTACTCTTGCAGTTACATCACAGCATGACCTATCCAATTTTGGTAAACACTCTCTCTTTTTATGGAATTCGCAGACTGGTAGAACAAACTCAGGATTTCAAAAACTTTTTAGGGAAATATTTTTTTGTTTATGTTGAATATCTTTGTACTTGCTGCCCCACATGAGAACAAAAATTTCAAAAATTGTATTACAATTTTAACTATTGCAACATACCAGAAATGGCTGAATATTCCCTTTATACAAAAAGTAAAGCATGTGTGGCTTGGTTATTCAACGTGCACAAGAAATCAGTTCACAACAATGAGCACGAGGTAGAATTTGTATCTCTGAAAGAAATTGGTCAAGAAGAATAGAGTCAGAACCTAATTAATTCATTAAGAACAATGTACTGAAAAAATTAATGATAAGCTATAAATTGTATCCAGAGTCTTCGAGGCACAATTAAACCTTTGATTTGCAGCCTAAGATTTTATCATTTATTTGGTTGTGCCTCGAAGACTGTTATGATCTGGTTAATTGCGATTCTTTGCCTTTCTACGCTCATATTCATACCGGTAATCCTAACTATACCGACGACGAATAAAAGACGAGTGTCGATTCCGAAACAGTATGTCTTAGGCTATTAATCAAAGATTGGATTGTGCCTCTAAGACTCTAGATATTGTCTACAGCTTATTACTATTTCATTCAGTATCATTTCAATAAATTTATAAACCATGATTGTTGATTTGTCTGCTGCAGTTGCACAATCCTCTTAAAAACGTGTAGTAACTTGCCAGTTACATCAGCATTACGCAATTGAACTCTCATGATTCTGCCCAATAAATGCGTTTTTTTCTAGCATTATGATTAAACAGTCGTGGGCAAAAATTTGTATTTTACTCTTTCAAGAATTATGATAGTCTTTGAAACAAAAAACAATGATCAGTAGTACTTACATCTTTATTTAAATAGTTGGTTTGGCCCGGATGCAGTAAAAAAACCGCGCGATCTTTGAGTCATACTATTATTGGTTAACATCCAGTGGCGTAGCGTAACATTTCAGATAAGGCATGCAGTTATGATGACGTCATCAGTTTTGATGACGTCATTAATTATCAGGCAGTGAAATAAAAAAACAACTTAACACTAATAAATGTCTGGTATTGCAACTAGGCCTCCTCTCTCCAGCAGGAGCGCCGAGAGCCGAACGTAGGCCCGGGACCAGCTAAAATATGACGAAATTCAGGTTTTGTAAACTCCAAAACAGACGGAAAAAATGCCGCAGTTTTGTCCAAATTATGATGCGATCTCAAAAAAAAAGTTCTTCACCGGAATTCTAACGGTTTTTTCAGTCAAAATCAGGTGATCTCCAAAAAGAAGGTCTCACATGCTCATTTCTAAATGTCATTTGATGGGCCCGTTTCGAGCCTTCCTGAAGCCCATGGGCAGCCTCATGGGCCCCCCAAAGTCCATGGGCCCCGGGGTCATTATACCCCCTGCCCCCCCCTCTCGGTGGCCCTGCTCTCCAGTAGGCCTACACATTGGTGTGTACTGTACCTTTACTGTCCCAGTACAAGTCTTCCTTGTGTTACTACAGACAGTGACAAGTCTAGCAGTTTCATATGTGCCAGTAGCCGGTTACCGGTACCATACTAGGCTAACACTAACTGTAAAGTAGGCTTAATGACATTGAAGCAAAAACATTAATTGCAGAACTAAGCTAAGCCAACTTGCTGAATAGCAAATACATAGCCTACTTTCAAAGCCTCTTCCTCATGTCATTACGATATATCATAGCCTGCTGGCAACAGCCAGCGATGCTATACAATATTAAGCAGGCTAGTGGGCTCAAGGCTAGTCCAATGTATATATGGTTAGGCCTGGCCTTGTTTAGTTTATTTAAGAACCAGTAAAGAACAAGCAAAGTAGCAAAACTACCAAACGGTAATTTATTGATAGTCCTAAAAACTTTTTTGCAAACCAAGTGCAAATTCTACCACTAGCTTTTAGCTTAGGCTAACTAAATACTAACTGAACCAACTACAGGTTACTCTTTGTTTAAATTGATTTCACATATTGCTTTCACTTTTATAGCTCAACATTTAGCCTAAATAGTGCGAACAGTACTCACTCTGACTTACAATACTTAAAGCCAATACCAAGCGGCTACCACGGCTTGGTTTTGCCGCTTAGTTATTCGCTTTTTTCATATTGCTAAATCACATAAAATAAATGGCAACACGCATGCAATATTTAAAATTGCATGCTTTGGCGCATTGTTTGTGGCCTATCGTAAGCTAATTTACTGTGACAAATCTAAAGTCAAACTAGAGACTATATTTTACGAAAACAAGAAACTAGACGGATAAAAGAACTTTTGCAGCAGACAATGCGTCAATCAAAGCTTTCAAACCTATTTAATTTTGTTCCTAATCGTATCGAAACACAGTGATCTTTTCAGCCGTTAAATGCAATTTGAAAATTGCATGCGTGTTGCCATTATTTTTTGTAATTTAGCAATATGCTGAAAACAGGCTAAAACTGAAATCAATGATTTAAGCAAGACTATATATAGCTATTTTGACTTGGAAGTGAATTCCTGTAACTATGGCAACTTAGTTTGATTTTGTTTTAAATTTTTGCATGTAACTTACTTGTTCAAATTATTATTTTCTTTTTTGGCTAAGTGACTAGGCATGCAATGCATGCCTTGCATGCATGGAGAATACGCCCCTGTTAACATCATAGGGGGGCAACTTAATGCAAAACGTTAACCACTAGTCCGTTAACAAACTTCACACTTCCGTTAAAGTTACTCCGTTATTTTCAGCTTTAATTAACGGAAGGTAATGATGTCCGTTAATTAGTTAATAGTTTTTGTGTAAGTTACATTTCTTTTTATTCACTCTCTTCTAGAACACGTATTGACGTTGTTGAGCTGATTGTAACGAAATATTTATTGCTATGGTGGTCTTTGTTAGTTTTGAAGTTACATTTTACAGTCTAATCTAATTTCAAGATAAAAATAAGTTCAAATGCACTAACGAAGCTGCGATCGGAAAATCTGTGGAAATTGCGAACAGCGATAATTAATAGACTTATGAGGATGCAGCTTATTATTTGCCACAAAAAAAGCTCCTTTCTTCTCTTTCTTCTATAAAACTCGAGCTAATACGCAACAAGTGCTGCCAATGCAAACTGGTTTGTCCCAGTACGATAAATGAATGGTGCAAGATATTAATGATAAAAACCTTAACGGAAGTCAACAGAACTTAACGGAAGTTAATTTAGTCCGTTAACACGAAAAAACTTTTCAACGGATTAAAGAGTAAATGAAAAAGTTAGCTTCGTCATTAACAGACTTGTGCCCACCTATGGTTAACATGCATGATGGAGCCTTCACACTGTCTATTTTTAATGCCAAACGTCAAACAGAAAAACTGTAAATACCAATGTTACATTGTTACAGCCTTTGGTTCAAGCTGAATGAGAATCAAACCCAATTCAGCGATTCTGATAGCACCTTTGTATTTACTGAGCAACTGATTGGCAAAACTTTGCTTTAAAAAGCTTTTTTGTTCTTTAGCTGCTTTGTTCGGTCGAATGGCTTTGTTCAATTTAAATCTTTGATTATACTCGCTTTTTGTATCTGGCCGCCAAGCAGAGGTAATTGCGTTTTAATCTAGAACCATCTAGAACAGCGGTTCTCAATACATTTTAAAGCTTGCACCCCTTCGGGAAGTAAAAATTATTTTCGCACTACTGCACAATTTTTATAAAAAAAGAAACTAACTAAACGTATGTCATAATTTGAGGATACTACACCCAAAGCAGGATTTTGCACCAAACTTCGACTTAGACAAAAATAAGTTCTTGACGGGCTGAAGAGCTAAATTTCTCCCGATAATCAGGTGCAGATCATACAAAAAAAGATGTCCTCCTTGCACCCCCAAAAATCCCATCTCGCTCCCCTGGGGATGCAAGCATCCCCAATTGAGAACGCTGATCTGGAACATCAAGTAGGAATTTTATTTTAGTAACAACAAACTGGTCAGTGGTCACTAACTACGGTTCTAATTGAAGTAAATCAAGCAACCAGAAGGGTTGCGGTAAAACGACGCGTTAGCTCTTCCAGCTGCACACATTACACCGCGTGTGCTATGTTATTACTAACTTTGACTACTGTTTTTGAAAGCATTGAACAACTTTTTACACTTCGCCGCAATCAGAGACTAATCTCAAGAGGAGAAAAATGTTGAAGCTTACGTGCAAAGACAAAAAAGATAAGAATTAACAAATAAAAAAGAAAATACATGAGGGTAATTTCTGGCTAATACATAGTTTAGAAGCTCAATTGATGGCTTTTAATGCTATGCCGTCGCTACCGCCTCTCCCACTTTTCTTACACCCTTGATAAACTGTACAGTGTAGTGGTCATATTCAACTTTTGCTTACTGCTTCTTTGTATTGGTAAGGGGAGGTTTCTCTATCTAAAAAATATCATTAAGTCACTAACATCCACGATTTTGGGCAATTTTATAGCGGTATCATCAACTTCTAAAATGACATCACCAGCACCACAATATTACAATCACCAACTCTGTCGTTATTTGCATGATTATTTTTTGTGTGATGTTATAGCTGAAGCTGCTGACAAATCATTAGTTTAATGATAAATCAATGAGTTGGTATAAAACGTCTGGGCTGATGATCAAAAATTTCCTGCCTCCCGTTTCAATTATTGATTTCCGAACTTACAAAGAGTCGTTTCGTTCTTGGGAAAGAATAAGCAAGCAAGTACATTTAGTTTACAAAGTTACTTGCAGAGTTTCCATTGGGGCAACGCTAAAAATTACACCCTTCACATATTCATTGAAAGCACGATTAGCTTCAGGTACTGCAAACCGGAATATTTCTGCAAATTTCTTAACATTATGCTCATTTCACAAAGTTGTCATCCATGTGATGTATTAATGTTTTGCGATTTGTGCATTGTTCCTGAAGTTTTTAAAGAAAAGTAGTAATGAGTAGACGTATCAGCCTAACCAATACAATTCAAATGCATAAATATATACTTTAGTGTTCTATATGGCTTTTTTGCAGATACAAACTGTCAAAAATTTTTGGCAAAATGTGTTCTATGCATCACACACCTTATGCGTGAGGGCATAAAAATTGCAAAAGCAAAAAAAAAACGATATTGTATAAATAAATTCACATTAGCTTATACCTTTGTATAGATCCTCATTTTGTTCCATTTGTTTGATGGATTTTGTTGGATTTCTGAAAATAACGATGGAATTATTTAAACTCAATTTAACATGAATTTCTCGCTGTTTCAGGAAACCAAAAACTAAATGGTCAATCAACGTTCTGGATACGAACAAGATTGGTTTTTATGTTGTGATGATCAAGTGCAGAGGTTATTTTGACAAATTTGAGTTTACGTTTGGTATTTTGCTTTTTGTGTGTTGCAGTCGCAGCATTCATTCACTGCATGTATACGCATTCATTCATAGCACTGCATTTACTGCACTTTGCATTCACAGCATCACCACCAGGCCCAAATAGGGAAGGAACATAGCCATCAGTTCATACGTAAAATTTGGAGAAAAGGGATTGGGGATAGACCCCCATAGAAAAGCTTCTTTTGAAAGTGACACTATTAAAAGAAGGCCTAGTGTTCTTATAAAATTGTTTTAGAAAAGGGTGTATATGATTAGTTACGGTAATTTGTGCGTTTTTGATTTCTTTTTTAAGCTTTGCTATCCAGTGGTGAAGTATCTTTGTAAAAAACATTGACTTCTACTTTGGAATGCGGAGTCTTTGCCGCTGAAAAATCTTGCTTTTTTTTACAAAAAAGATTGATTTTATATTTTTGCGTGAAATTTTGGCAGCAAATTTTATTTTGGAGGGTCACCGCTCAAGAAATTTTTGATTTTTTCGTTAAGAAAATCATCCATTTTGAGACGTTTCAGAAAAAAAAAATTGAATTCATCAAAATAATTTAGTGAAAAATCACGGGTATGTTTTGAAATTGATCACAGAGAAACTTCAAAGCAGATGCGGTTTTGTCTAATATACAGCGACACCGTTGTTTCGTGACAGCCGGATAAAGCAAAAATAAATCATCAGCTGCAGCATACAATCAAAACTCTAAATGTCGTCTGATGTCTTACTTAAACCCCTCTACCTTTGAAGATTCATATATTGTACCAACTTCTTAAGAAAAAGCGTCAACGCACCTTTTTTTCAGAATTAGTGACTGCAATACGTCCTGGTGTGCTTGGGAAAGACACTTGACGCATATTTTCCGTAAGGGGCCAAGCAGTCTACCCGCAGTGAAGGCCCAGCCATAGGAAACACTTGCAAACAGAACCCAAAAAAGTGCTCGGCGTCTTAGGCGTAGCTAGGATTTTTGATTAGTGGAGCCCAAACCGCATAGCAATGACGTCATCAGAATTTTTCCAAAGGAATTTTTAATGGGACAAAGATACCGTAAAATGGAGATTTTGTCATTGGTGGCAATTCAATTTGCCCCCCCCCCCCCCTTGGCTACACCTGTGCTAGGCGTTGATGTGGTGAGACAGACGCAAAGTGTCTGGTTCATACGAATGATCGATCGAGTAACTGTAGCAAAAGTTCATGACTTATGAAAAATGTTGGTGCGGATGAGTATGACTTCGACTATTTCATTCACACTTTTTTAACGATTAAGAAGGGACGCGATCCTACTCTGAATAGGCTACCAAAGACCTGTAGAATCAGCTCCAATTTTCAAGATATCGCTTTCACTCGAATGACATAAACATAAATAAAAATTAGTTCACCTCAAACCACTCTTAATTACTTTGCAAGCACATTATTTACGCTTCAACCGACCTTTTTCAAACTGCGCACCAATCGCCAGAGCCAGAGAAAAGCAGAAGAGTGGGGCCTGCAGCCAAGCGTGACCAAGCAGAGAATAAAATGAGCGCATTTGCACAGTTTTGGATCATCTAGTTTTATGTCATTGGTATAAGTGTATTTGCAATGAGGTGTTACGATTAAAGTCAGAAATATCCATTCAAACATTGTTTTCAGAACATGTACAACAAGATGTAACAATCATAAACAAGAATCTGCCGAGGGGTAAATCCTTAACTCCTGAAAAAATTTGTACTGCATTGCTTGGTACAGTTAGACTCAAAATAACCATGAAACCTCACGCAGCTTGCTACGTGTGGCAATATAACACAAGCAACTCGTGCCTGTGCGCCGCAAAATTTGAGACCGCGGGCTGTAGATTGCATATTGCGTCCGAATTAGGTAAGAAAACTTTGTGAACATGCAGTGGAAAACATTTTTAATCATTGAAAAAGATGAAATAAGCAATCGATTTTTTTGTAAAACTTTTTCCGTTCTCCTACGATCTATCTGCTTTTGAATTCAATTTTATTAAAAATTTTAACCCCGCCCTCTGCCGACAAAAAAATTTTGTATACAGCTCAAAGATTGTACAAAAATGACTCTTTCTCATTGATCTTTTTTCTAGAGCCGCTTTTCTATAGCGTCAATCACCACTCATTTCTTTTTCTAAAACAGCTCCTTTTCCTGCACTATCTATTCTGTCATTCTGACGATTCTTCTTGACAAGTGTCACATGAAAAGTTTCAAAGTCATTAACATTTTAATCAAAGTAAAACTTTTTTGTTTGAAAAACCTTATTTTTTATGGAAAAAGCTTTTATTTAAAAACAAATGTGTTTTTGAAAGTTAAAATATGTTTTAAAAGAAAAAATTAAAAAAAACTTTTCTGAGCAAAAAACTTTTATTTGAAATAAAAACTTTTATTTTGAAAAAAGATTCTTTTTTTTGAAAAAAAATTTTTTCTTTGGAAAAAACTACCTTTTCTTGAAAAACATTTTTGAAAAAAAAACTTTTTTTTGAAAAAAAAAATAGTTTGGAAATTTTTTTTTTACTTTTAGTGCCTAAGAGTTCTGGCGCGTTAAAGTCTTGGCGCTTAAAAGTCCCATCGCATAATCGGCGGCGCATAAACGTCCCGCGTATAAATGTCGAGGCTTGAAGTCGTATACCGCAACTTGGTCACGCTGTTGCGTGGTGGTGGTACTACCCAACCCTTCCGAGGGATGGGGGCGCGAAGGAACTCCTCGGAGGCCCAACAGTCCGGCCACACACCACGGTCTGGACCATAGATCAAGAATAGAGAGAGAGGAGCCAAAGATAGATTTGCGAAGGGGTTCAGAGGCAGGACAGTCGAGGAGGAGATGATTGAGGTCCTGTGGAAGGTGTCCACAGGCACTACAAGCAGAATTCTCCTTCCGACTGATCTTGTGAAGATATGAAGATAAAAAAAGACTGTGGTCATGGCAGTGAAGACGGGAAAGCTCACAGCGACCAGGGCGAGAAAGGAGCAGTTCCTCCGAAGAGACTACGGGGATTTGGTAGTTCATACAGGAGTAGGAGATGTGACATCTTCAATTGTGGTACTGAAAATAACGGACTTTGGCAACCACTGGGGGGAGAGAGCATGGGATTGCCTCAGTGGGCAGGGAGGCACCAGCATTGGCAAGTAAATCCGCATTTTCATTACTGCAGAGACCAGCATGACCGGGGACCCATTGGAAGCACAAGGTGGTGTTGTTGGAGAGGAAGGAGGCGAGGGACCAAACACTCCAGAGGGACTCAGGCAGGAGATAAGAGGGGGATGATTGCTTCATTGGATAAAGACGCTTTACGATGATTATCTCTTCTTTGTGGTTTTGAAAATGCAGCAAATTCATTGGACAAGAATTCAAAGAAATCTACTGGAACATCAGTTGGATTACTGAAAACTCCTAAACAGGTGCGGATCCCTCCAACTGCAAAGTAGTAACCGCAATGAAAAATGTGCAGATCATTTAATGGTCAGCATCTGGAGCTGTCCAATAACGGGAAGAAAATATGCACTACAACAACCTATCAACCGTTAATATTAATTTAAAAATGGAAAATTTTCCAAATTCATTACTACACAATACTCTTTTTTGCCCTAGAAATAAATATTTTAAGAACGCTAAACATTTTTGCTTAAAATTTATAAACAAGTAGAGAATAATGCTATCCTTGCTATAAAAAATATAAGAACATAGACCAGTCTGTGCAATGCATTTTTTGGTAAGTAGTTACCAGAGTTTTCTTGACTTTTTTCGCTATTGCCATTGCTGATTTATTTAAATATAATTTCGATAAATACGATCGATGAAAATAAAAACTTTTATTCAAGCAAGACTGGATTTGTGTCACTTTATTATTCAATGAAATTTAGGAACAAATTACAAACAACTAAGACTCAAAATTTGTGAAAATTTAATAACAGCCTGCCTCAACCCAAAGTTCTTTGGTCTTATTAAAAGACAAAATGTATTACAAGCTGAGCAATTCCAAAATCAATTTTTATACGCACTCTTTCTTTCTGAACATCACAAGCCTGACGCCAAAGATGACACAAAACGAAAAACCGACACCAACTATCAGGATATAAATTAGAGCTGACCAATCTGAAAAAAAATTCAAAACTTAAAAGGGCACACAAACTAAAAAGGACAAATTATGTTTGATTAGTCATTCAACAACCGCCAAGTTGATTGAGTCATACTAATCGTACCAGGCTTTAGGGGTCGGTTTCGGGCAAAAAATTTACAAATGTGGGGCATAATGTACACTCAATAATATTGTCACAACTGATCTGCAGCTAGTAGTTTTAATCGCATACGAGAATCGCACAAATTTTTTCGGTCCTTGTTTGGCTTCAAATCACTTTTCTTAGAAGTGTGATCAGGCTTATGTTTTCGGGTTCGTGCCTGCCTGTTTACAACTCTAGGTCGAGTAACACGTTTGCCTCTCTCGAACTGGCTGTACCTCATTCGGCACCTCAAACAAGGACTTGAGATCGATTCAGGCCGGTTAGGTATGACGCAATCTTTCCTCAAGTCACCACCGCAGGACTAGTTCATGAGAAACTGCTAAAAGGAGATTATCTGCTTTTTTGCACAATGGCTGTCGCCGCTTCATGTTTTTCATCAAAACTAGACTCCCGCTTTACAGGTATTGGAGACTTGCTAAGAAGATGGTGATGTCTACAGGCCTCTTCCAAGGAATAAACACGCAAAACAGTCGGGCCAGTGACAAAACCAGGGGGCTAAGGGGCTTCAGCCCCCCTTAACCAAGTTACTTAGAAAATTTAATTCAAATCTGTGTTCAGACCAAAACCCAGCCAAAATCCGGCAAAGACCTTTTTTGAGGAACACAATCATAATTATGAGTTTTTGTACCTCTTAAAAATATTTTTCTCCCAGGCTGAAAAATGTTGATTGCACGAGTAGTTCTATACCAGTTTGCTCTGCACGCCACTTAAATGAGACTTTTTCCCCCTTAGTAAAATCTTCAACAGCTTCTAAAGAAGCTGGGAAAGTCTATAGTGTATGAAGCGAAACAGGGCTAACTTCTTTAAAGACACTGAAGTAACTTTGTAATTATTACAGTAGGTTGCCTCCAGCCACACAGCGCATTGGTTTTTGCTAGAAAATCAGGTTTTGGCTAGAAAAATCAATTTTCTAGAAAAATCTAGAAAAATCAGTTTAGAAAAACTAGAAAAACACTCTGGTTTTGGCTAGAAAATGAGCAAACTAATGTCTAGAAAAGCCGGCATGATTATTGGTGCAAAGATTTTGTGGCCCGGGCCCCTCGATGAAGTTGAGCAAAGCCAATATTTTTTGTTTTTCGTTTATCCAACTCCAGAACCAACCGAGAGTCTTTGCATTATCAAAATTGCTATTACAATTGACCGACCTGGTTTGACAAGCACGACATCAGTCTCAGTATTGCGGGTATGTGGAGTCGAGGTAAACATTGCTGCAGAAAATATACGAATCAAACATCATATATTTCATGTGGTTGGATCACGTCGAAAAAAGGCAAGAGCTTACGGCGCGTGGCTCATCCTCGCGATAGTGCATCTGCGAACAATGCAATTTCTTTTGCGGAAATATTGCAGCGGTGTCGACTCGTTGGCAATACTGTGTTAAATGAACTGGTCTGAGATTTGTACCTTACACCTTTCGTTCCAGAAACGAACGCGCTAGAGTTCCATCAACTGGCCAGTGGAACATATACATAATGTAGTTGAAAATATACAATTTACACACGACAGTTCAGTATATCAATATATATGAAAGCTCAATATTTGATATTCGTGAGCAGTAAACCCGTAGTGAATCTGGTCCAAGAAATCCAAATTACCAGATGCTCTGGAACAGAAAATCTGAAGTTCGGTTACAACACCGGTTGGTTTTTTTCGAGTCCACGTATTCATGCCCATTTTTGTGGTTTTGTTGTCAACTTATGGCTGAGTTATACCAAAAAAATGCCGAATTTCAATTAAAAAAAAAAAAACGAACCAATCAAAGACTTGACGTGTTCATCTAAATAACGTCACCAGCATATAAACTTTTTGATTGGCTGGTTCTTTCCTAATTTAAGAGTTTTTACCATGAGTTAGCAAGAAGCAGGTACCGCAACCAAGAACAGGTCTTGAAAAGGGAACACGCAAAACTGCTTAATGTTGTCAATATTACGGTTTCTCATCGCTGCAAATTTAGCCATGTCGATCGAGGATTGACACATTGCGAAGGAGAATTACTAGCCGACAAGACACACGCTTTAGTCCAAATTGATATAATAAAATTTGCACGATCACGGAGCAGGCTAACCCTAATATACACCAACTTTAATATCAAGCTTATTCTTAAGCTACCCTTTTGACCTTGAGCCATTGATTTAAGAGCATGCAGTTTAAAATCAAAAACGAAATAAGTGACCAATGACCAAGCAGTAGGTTACAGAACCATGACTGAAACTGGCATCTTTTCTTATGCGAAGCAAAACTTTCAATGCTGCCAGATTAAAATGATCTAAAATTTCCGTTCAGATTTTCAAAATTCAACAGCCTTTTTTGTAGAAAAAATTGAAAAAAGTTAAATTTTTAAATCAAATACCGGTTACCTAAATTCACGGTGAAAATTAGAAAAAAGTCTACGTCTTTGCTCTACCTAATTTTCGGCCTACAATATGATGCGTTTCCTAACAAGGTCTTCAAAGCGTGTTTAGAGTTTTTCCTGTTTCGGCGATAAAAGTAAGGACAGGAGGGCAGTTTCTTGCAGTGCAGTCTCTGTTTTTAAAAATCATCCTCCCCCTCTAAAAAACGAAAATGCTAAACTATTTTTCTCAATATTAAAAATTCTGATAAAACCCCTAGTTCGAGCTAAAAAATCAAGTCTTAAAGTAAACTGCTTGATTTGGATACTGCACTTACAGCTAGAAGTTTTGTCTTCAGAACTGGTAGTTTCACTGCTTCTTGTGGTTCGTAGTGACGTCGAGCCTGGAACTACGGAAAAAGTTGTTGTTGTTGTTGTTTCATAAAATTTATCTTTCTGTTACCGGATAGCGTCAGACTCTAATTATTCTTGAATGATCCGCACGCTTATTGCGGTAACTACTTCGTGTTCAGAAAAATCGATCGGCACCTGCTTAGAAATTTCAGGTGATACAATGTTTCTGTGGATTTCTTCGACTTTTTGTCCACTGAAGTTCCTGCTTGTTCGAAATCACCAAACAGAGATAGTTATCGTAACGCGTCTTACCCAAGAACCCAGGAAGCGGGCTGAACCCAGATCATGTGATCAGGTTTGTCATAAAAACGACCCCTTTACTCTCTTGGCCACACTGTCGACTAAAACAGAATTGTAAACAAGCAGGGGTGCCGAAACCCGGGGGGAATAGGGGGATATATCCCCCCCAATAATTTGACTGTATTCCCCCCAATAGTTTGAGTATGGTCTACATTTGCATCCCCTCAATAATTTGCTCTGGTGTACATCTGAGCGTAGGTGTCCACTTGAATTCGGGAAAAAAAGTGTTCTTTTCGTGGTGAAGACCTTTTTTTTTGGTCTTCACCTGAAGTTGGGAAAAAAAGGTTCCATTTGTGGTGAAAGCCTTTTTACTTTTTTGGGTCTTCGCTAAATGTGCTCACCTGAACAAAATCGTGATCGAGGTTCATCCCCCCCAATGTTGAAAATAGGGTAAAATTGGGGTAAATTTGCAAATTATCCCCCCAATGCTCAACAAAGATCGGCATCACTGTAAACAGGCCGAGTAGTTCAGGCCCGATTGCCCGAACCCCAAAAAATATTTTAAACCCAACCAGGACAGAAAAAGCCCTAAAGTTAAATAAGGTTTAAAAAAACATGTGGTTAAATACGTTTTTGCTCAAAATAACTTATCTGCTATATGGTAAATAAAACGCCTTATTGCTAAATTATGACTCTATAATAATAATTGTGCGCCAATAATTTTATTGATACTTAAACGAAGTTTTTATTTAGTGTTGCATAGTTGTTTTGTTTACGTTTTTAGAGCGCATCTGAAACACAGGGTACGTATGAGGCCAGAAATATTGTCAAAGTTAATTAGAGCCCGAACTAAATCCCGATATAAAAAAAACCGGGCAGACGTACCGACTCTGGACTAAATGTTGAATATTTGGAAAAAAAAGTAGGTGCTAATGCTGTGCAGAGTCGTCGCCAAAGTGAACGAAGTGAAGGGCAGTAAAATAGAATGAAATCAAAACTGATCTTCTATGGCTACATTCCTACAAGGTATACGTAATTTATAAAAAATCTGTCTTCATGTCTAAAAACGAGACATGCAGTATATGCAGACGCGCAACCAAGATTATGCTGAAAGGGCTATTGAACTAAAGTTGTAAGTGTGGCCCGGTTTTTCGGATGGGGTTCGCGCATCAGATAAAAAAATGTGAAACTTAATTCGAGTTTGATATTCGTACTTTCCCTGTGTTTTAGCCTTTTAGATGCTAGTAAGTGTAATATTAAAAAGCTTTTTATTAATATTAAAAAAGCGAAGTATTAAGTTTAATAGTAAAAAACTTAGCAACCCTGAATGACAACTTCTTTTAATCAATTCAATAAGATTATTATTTCTCATCAATAATTTTTACATCACCATTTAACAGCAATTACTAGTTTTATTACAAACAATAACTATTACATTTTCAAAATTGCATTTTCAGATCTAATATAACCAGGCATTTTATAGGATTGATCAGTCGTTTCGTTTCATTTTTAAAACAATTCCGGAATAATTTACTGCGAGCAGTAGTGGCCTTAGAAATGTGCAAAGTGTGCAAATGCACAGGGGCCACCCCACTTCTGGGGGGCCCCCCCATTTGACCTATCGCGCGCAGAAAAATTTGATTATGAAAAACTATAGCAAATTATGATAAAAAGTTTATGCATTTGTTTTAAGTGTCATTACATATGTACCCCCTCCATCAAGATGCACTTGTTGCAAGTGTTATTTCACATATCCCCCTTTCCGAGACAATATTACTTTCAACTTTTAAGTCAGATTTAGTAAACAGATAATAAAATTTACTGGTAAAGTCAACTTACCACTCTTTTTTTTGCTTGCTACTGTTAGGCTATTCAGGTCATATGCGTAACCAGGGGGGGCCCAGGGGCTCCCCCAATTGAAATGCTACCCATGATAAAAATGTCACAAAAAAGACTGTTGTTTCTTCAGCTTCAGTTTCTTTTAGCATCTTTGCATACAACAGTACACCCGTACAGCAGTAATTAACAATTGTATTGAGCCAGAGGGCCCTGGCCCTCTCAATTTAATTTTTACCAACCAATTTAAATGGGCCCCCTACAATAATAATTAAATGGGCCCCCAACAACAATATTGATCCAGGGGGCCAGGGCCCCTTAATTTAATTTTTGCCAACCATTTTAAATGGGCCCCCTACAAGAATATTTATATTGCCCTCTAATTTATATGGGCCCCCAGCAATAATACTATTTCAGGGGGCCATGGCTCCTTCAATTTAATGTTGCCAACCAATTTAAACGTATAACCCGAGTGAAATTAAGCGTTTCTATCCTAAAAGTTGCTAACTGAGATTCTCATCTAACCTTTTTATGAATGTAATGCAATAACCAGGGACGGATTTAACACATAGCACAGTGCCAGGGGCCCCGCACTAAGATAAGACTTTTTTGGTCTTCACCTGTATTTGGCGCGAAAGTATTGCAAAAATCTCAAAGTGCCAGGGGCCCAACTCAATGTAGATCCGACTCGGGCAATAACATGGTTTGTAGGCATAACTATCTATTGTACATTTTTCAATTACAATTCACCTCCACCTCGCCAGTTTTTATGCAACAAAATGCTTTTGAAAAAAATTGGCTTCAGTAAGGGAATGCTCATTGAACAAATTTTTGAATTGAGAGAGCCTGGGCCCTGGCCGTAGATGTACTCCTATAACTAGTTGTTTTCAAGACAAAACAATAATCTATAAAGAAAATAATCGACTGAATTGTTTATTTACTGCTAAAATATTGCAGGAGGGAATGTACTTTACTTCCCTCACTAATAAAATTTAACCCCAAAATGCAAGATTTTAAACGTGTTTTGGACTTAAATTGCAAGCAAAAGGAGGACTGAACAACTTAATTTTTTCAATTGGCTTTCAAATTTGAAAAATCTAGTACTTTCAAATGGCTCTGAAAATGTGCAAAATGTGATCCAATGGTATTAAAACTACTTTTTTTTCCAAAAAATTACGAAAAATCGTCCAGCGGCTGGTGGCTTCGCCCTCAGACCCCCATAACCTCGGGCGGCTGGAGGCTTCGCCCCCAGACCCCCGTCTGTGATACATTTGAATTACAGTACACTTCTTTACTTAAGCACGTCTCCCAATTTACACATTTTTGCAGTTTAACTAGGCTATTGGTTTAAGCTCTCTCCTTGAACGAGTTCCTAGTTACATGCCTACACAAGGCCACGACTTCTGATTTTCCATTCTGCGATACCTTAGCCCCACCAAAAAATTCCTCTTTCGAAGTTTCTGATGACGTTATTGCATGTGATTTGTGGTTTTGGCCCCCCCTCCCAATCAAAAATCCTGGCTACGCCTATGACTCAGGTAGTCGTTTTTCCACTTGTTTTTTTTTTCAACTGCTTTCAGCAACTGGCAGTAATAGGTTTTTGACGAACGTATACAGTATATCATATGCTAAGCAGTATAAAGCATTCAAACATTATTGCTAAGTACTCAAACATATTCTGTAATAACACAAGCATACTGAAAGCAATTGCTGAAAGTTTACGTTAATTTACTGCAATTAATTGAGTTGATGATCTAGATTAGAGGAACTTATGAATAAACATTTGATTTAATTAGGGCTGCAATAACATTGGTCTTCTGGTCTTGTTGTTTATGAAATGCGTTGTTGCGCTTAATTGCAAGTGCAGATAAAACATGGTAAAGTAGTGTGTAAAGAAAAGGCCCCCCCCATTTAATTTGCACAGGGGCCCCCCTTTCCTAAGGCCACCACTGACTAAGAGTTGTGGATTCAAAAAAAGGCCAAAATTTTTTAAAGTAAGTGGTAGGTAACTTAAGAATTATATTAAATGTACTGTGTTGTGGTGAAAATAAAAACTGCAACTGTAAAGAGGATTGGTTAGTCATTTTAATCTTTAGGTATAGTATCTTCAGTTGCCAGTTCTTTCGGCAACAAAAAGTGAATGAATTTCGGCCTTCTAGTAAAGCTGTTATCTGTACATTTGTCTACAACACACGTGGAGGCTGCGCACTATTTTCTTTTATTGTTGCAGGTCAAACAGGTTGATTCGAAAACTGCAATATACTGCAAGATGCTTTTGCTATCTTCTGGTCATAGCAATTTGGTGAAGAAAAAAGTATCGTAGAACATCGATTAATCGAACCACTAGGGAATTGGGACCAGGGGTGGTTCAAAAAGCTGTTTGTTCGGATAATTGCTCAAAATGCAACCTTAAAAAAAGCTTCGCATACACATGACTGTAATTTATGGTACAAGAGTAAATGATTTTTGCACCACCTACAAATACTGTAGTACTCGATGCCAAATAAGAGCTATTATCTAGGTGCAGTAGCGTACGCAGGATTTTGAAAAGGGGAGGGGAACCAGTAACCTCAGAAAATTTGAGAAGAAAGATCAGAATCAGTCCGATTTTTTGCCCAAAATTAGGTGAAGAGCAAAAAAAAGGTCTTCACTCAAATTTAGTCCGATTTTTTGCCCGAAATTAGGTGAAAAACAAAAAAAATGTCTTTACTCAAATTTGGTCCGATTTTTTACCCCAACTCTAGTGCAGGCCTAAAACAAACGTACAAAACATACCCTTTGTGTAATCAAAGCTTCCGCCCAACTTGCAAAGGGGGGGCCATGCCGCAATTTTGCATGCTATTCTATGTTAAATATACTATCTTGGCAACCCAAAAGAGGGGGGGCATGGCCCAATGGCCCCCCGCCAAATACGCCCCTGTCTACGTGAAACGATTCAACAGGAGCCATAACGTTAGACTAATGATTTCATGTTTAGTAAAATCATCAGAAACATTAAATCTCTGCAAAAAAGCAAATGCAGCATACATCAAACGAATAAGTTGTACTAAACATGAAACTAATGGTAGCACATTACAGCTCGTGTTATAATTCATTGTACATACTTAGCAGTATACTAAGCATCCATTTTTCAAACACTTTTTTTATCTTTGAAGCCATCTTCACTATCAAGTTTAGCTGCATGTTGAAAAATTGCTTCTTTCTGTTTTGAACTGTCTTTTGCTCATAAATGTCATCTTCCAATGACTTTTTGTAAGCATTGTTTGGATAATTGGCGTTTCGAACGATTTGCTTTCGGATAATAGACGTTTTACTGTTAATTGAAAATCCGTTTTTCGCTTACCTCCGCTGAAACCTCTGCAGTCAAGCAACCTAGGAGCAAACGTTCCAGTGCTGTGGCAAACAGCCACGTAGGAAGTTTGTGATGATCCAGGATAAAAGAATCCATCGTTACAGACAATGTTAATCCTGCGTCCATCAAGAACGATGGTTTTTCCACCAGAGAACGCATTTGAAAGAGGTGGGACTCTGCAAGCTGCAACCCATACATATAAATACCTTTGCACATTTCCGTTTCATTGATTATTTTTTTGAAATAACAAGTAACGGCGAATGAAGCCAAAATATTAGGGGTAAACCTTATACTGAGATTTCGCTTCGGACAAGGTTTGAGTAAATTTGGTGAGTCATGCATTTCATGTATTACAACTTAACCAAATAAAAAATGGATTCTAACGTATAAACGAATCAATCCCAACATAGAGTAGAAAAAAATCGTAGAAAGACAAAAAACGCAAACGTCAAACAATCGCAAATAAAACAATCAACTGTTGCGATGTTATATATTAGACATCCGCAACGCAGCCGAGAGTATAGATCAAGCACCATCCCAGGATACTGGGATATACAAGCAACTTCGTTTTTTTCAATAAGATATGAGTATGACTTTCAGCAAAAGTTAAAGTTGTGTTCTTTGTCAGAACTCTTTGGTAACGCTGTCTATTTGAAACGCGGTAAACAGGATGTTTTAAGGACCAACGTAACTTTTGTATTTACAGTTTTACAGCAATTTTTAAAACATTCTGCTACAAAAAAATTACTTTGGTTTTTGAAACATCCTGCGCGCTGCGTTTCAAATCAGAAAGAGATCATCACCAAAGAGTTTTGTCCAAAATACTTCTGACGAGAAATCTATGAACATTTTACAGTAGAGTTAGTTTATTTTTAATTTTTTACCATGCTAATAAATCAACACAATTAAAACAACTAGCATTAATCCGCTTGCAGATCAAAATTAACAAGTTTCCTTTTACTTCAGTGTTCCCGTTTTGCCAGTTCTGTGACAGAAGATTAACTTTTGGAAAGTTGGCTTAAATTTACTTAAAAAGCATCTAATCTACAATTCTAACCCTTTACTTTGTTTTGATAACTCTGCAGAAAACATTTATTTAGAGTTACAAACATGCAACAAACCTTTTAAATTTTGTTTATAGTTGGCAACCTGACAAAATTTCTGAGGGAAAAAAGCTTTTCTAAGGAGAAATCTAAATTGTCATATCTTAAGAATGGAAGGTCGTAGAACGCTCAAATTTAGTGAAGTTAATAAGTCTTCAAATCTGAAGTTTATTATGCTCAAATTTCGTGAAGTTTGTTACTGCAGAGTGACATCGACTCAGCTAAAAGTCATATTTAAATTCTGCACCACCTTAAAATTGTTTAAATGAGATATGAACAAATAAATTTGTCTTGTCTTTGAATGTAAGTGTGACACAGCAATGATATTCAAAGTATTTTTCGTTTTGCATATAGGCCTAAGGACTACAGGAAATCAGAAAGGCAAATTGTTTCTGTTGCATGCATTTGTATGCAAAAATAAAGAGCATAAAGGGCAATATGCGTTATAGACTTATAAATGGTAACATGCGTTATAAATTTGACTGAGTCACGAAATATCAACAATTTGAAACAAGCTTTTTCGAACTATCATGCTCATTTGAAAATTTTGAAGCAGACTGTTTTTGACGTCATTATTTTTATCACCTACTGTATAGGTTTTCCATAACTTTGCAAAGCGCTTGAATTATTGCCAAATTATGAATCTAAACTTTCTGAAACCTTACTAATCTCCGACTTTTCGAGCCAAAATAAAATGGGTTGAAAAAAAAAAATTATCCAGTAAGGGTACATACTAAACGACTAAATAGTGTTTAATTTTGACTGTTAGTAAATGAATGTTATAATTTGCTTTGTTTATATGAACACATATCAGTTAGAAGTAATTTGCGTTTTCGCATATTTACTTTTCATGCTCAGTTCTTGGTTTTGAATGGTGCCTATTTTTATGCTGAGTTATACCAAAAAATGCCAAATTACAAAAGAGCCATGGCAATCACTCTTTTATTGACGTATCTGTATCATTGGCAAGGTTCTTTTACAGATTGGCACTTTTTTGGCATAGCTCAGCAAAGGCGCCAAAACCAAGCCCAACAAAATTGGACATGTAAGAATGCTCAATTTACCGAAAAAGCGGTTAATTAATTGATGAGATACATTTCAAAATATACCGGCCAGTAGGTCGAGCGGGAACGCGTTGGTCTCTGAATCGGGAGATCTGAGTTTTAAATCTCGAACCAATCAAATTGAACTCAGTGTTACCGATGGCATAGACACTGTAATATTTGGTGACTATGCCAACGGCTTGCCACCGCTGCAAATTTCTTCGATTGGAGCTATTTTGCCTGGGTCCAATAACACGGAGATGGGCCATACAAACTCGTTACACGTTTCGGAGTATTGCAGCGAGTATAATGAAACATTTGATATCTATGTATTTTTTAATTGACTAATCTTCTTACCTCTCCGGTATGACGCAAACTGATTACTGAGCTCGCCTGCTCTGCGACAAGTTGCGTTGGCTTCAGGGAGTAAGTCGTTCTCCCTTAGAAAACCGGTTTCGCAAACCATCTTGACAATAACTCCAATGGGAACATACTCCGTTTCCACAGACAAATTTGCATTCAGTACAAAAGGAATCAAGCAGGCTAAGCAACAGAGATTTGTTTTTTTAAGGTTTTCAAAAATGAACAGTTTCGGAGTTTAGCGTCAACTTTGCTGTATATTAGAGGAGGTGAAGCATCCAGCTGGGATTATGTGCAAAAATTAAAGAAACATCTAAAACATTTCTTCACTAAATTTCAGCTTTCTACGATCTATCGTTTCTGAGATATTTCATTTCAAAGTTGGCAGATTTCCACAACAGTGCAGCCATTTAAGATATAATTTTCTAGAAATTGGGATATACTATTTCATTGTAAAAAAAATTTTGTTGTAACACTAATTCATACTTAAGCCTTGCACTCAGGACCTTTCAAACTGCTGTAAAAGATTACAATAAACATTATTTTAGGAAAACTGGAATTTTAACTGACAACACTGTTTGGGAGATCTTTGCTTTGAAATAAAATATCTCAGAAACATTAAGTCATAAGCAGGTAAATTTTGGTAAAGATATGTTTCAGATTATTCTTTATCTTTTGCACATAATCCCAGCTGGATGCTTTACCCCCCTTAACTACATTGAATAATAATAATTTTATGCATTTTCATGCACATCATAGAAATTTTGAAAAAGTATAATTTTCAGCTTTTTTTCCCAAAAACGCATCCCATAAGATAAAATCATGCAGCGAACTCTTTTTTTTCATTTTTACACATACCGTTATATGCTAATCAATTTCAAAAACTATTGTAGATAATGCTTTGCTGGTGTTAGTCTTTTTGACGCGATTTACTACTGTACCGCAGCATAAAAGAACTGCACAGTGTATGATCTGTTCTGTGGTCACATCTGAATTTTTATTTATGAAGTCAGAATTAACTCATTAAAAAGCGGAATTGATGTAACCTATCGCTGTTACAGTTGGGGCTTAAGTTCGCCATCGCTCATTTTTCTCCTTTTATTTTTTAACTGTCTCAAAATGGATCTTGTACCGAATCACGACAACAAAACCCTGAACGGACAAAATCCCGATTGGACAAAAAAAAACTCAAACTGGAAAAAACACCGAATGGACAAAATTCCGAACGGATAAAATTTTAAATTAGACAAAATTCCTAAATATGCACAAACTTTGGAAAAATAGGCTTGAGCAGTGGCGTGTGCACCAAAATTACTAAAAATAAAATACCGCACGTTTTGTAGATGTCGCAAACTGAAACTAATTTGCTTCAACTTTTTCATAAACTTTTTGGAAATTTCATTATTGAATTAATGAGTTGACTAAATAACAAAAACAGAAAAAGAGTTGCGTAATTGGAACACTAGGCAGGTGCGTGAAGTTTAAGTTGTAATTGTCTGAGTTTCCTAAAATGAGTATTTTTGTTTTTCGCTGAGAAAAAGCGATTGCATGGAATGAGTTAAGGAATTTTTAAAGATTTTAAGCATTTTTTAACCAATCATAATTTTGGAGTCCAAAAAAATTATAATGGAATCCAAAATAGTAATCCAGTAAGCTATCAATCAAAACAAAACAATAAATCTTTAAATGAACTCGATACCCGAAATACATGAGTTAAGAATGAATCGCAGAGTCACAATCATAATTTATAATTTTACAAGAAAAAGCAAATTCAAAAAAAAAACTTTATTGAACTTTTGGTCTGGTTTTAGTTTGCAGAAATGTTATGGTATTAATTGTGCATCAGGAAATTTCTCAAAAAAGTTGGCTATCCTCAAAAAAGATTCATAACTTTTTAGATAAAACATTAATTTTCCCTGAAGAAACTTTTCTCAAAATGCTTCAAATTTTTGAATACAGCTATATTTTACTCCACCAATACCTTCGACGCATTTGATTATCATTTTTTGAAATAAGCCTGATTCAAGGCAAACTGTTTTCACTCTTTGCTCAAGTGTTCCTTGAAAGAAAGTGCCATCCTCGCACTCCACAACTACAGTTTCCCCAATTGAAAATAAATTCTTGTCTGGTGTAATTACGGCGTTGATCCTGCTTGAACTTGGTATTTGGCAATCTAAAACACGAAAATAGTTACCAAAAGTATTCGCATGAACCCGTTTAATTGCAAAATTAATGCACGCTATCGCTGTAACAGCGCGGAATTAAATTTGCTCGTTTTTCTTGTCTTATTTTTTAACTGCGGGCGAAAATCTCGTGTCTGAGATAAAACAATAACCAGTTCTCAATAGAATAAATATATTAAATACGGTATGCGTAACACGTTTTTTCTTTCCTACTTGTAATGTCTGTAAGTGTAATGAAACGAGCATTTAGAATGAGATAAATTAAAATGAAAAAATGCAATTAATTAGAATAAAATATAGGAACAGCCGCGTAAATTACTTTAGAACCCCAAATAGTTGTAAAAGAGCTTTGCTGTAATTGCCTCAGTTTTGCAAGAGGTATTTAAACGTATTGCGCACTGAGAAAACAATCAGCTTAGACCAATAGATACGCTTTGCGCATTGAATGAGTTAAAATCTATACACTACAGTATAAGAAAATGCACTTACTGGATTTTTTCTCAAAATTGGTTTTAAAAATAATGGTTCTGTTTCACTGTCGATAGTTTGCTTGCGATAAGGTGCGTTTTTCTCCGGAAGCTTCTCAAACGTTCTCGAACAT
Organism: Trididemnum nubilum; assembly: GCA_963965965.1. Classification (NCBI taxonomy): domain Eukaryota; kingdom Metazoa; phylum Chordata; class Ascidiacea; order Aplousobranchia; family Didemnidae; genus Trididemnum; species Trididemnum nubilum. The sequence continues at coordinate 5,117,122 of OZ014487.1, forward strand.
TTGACAAATATTATTGTAGAACTACGCGTATTTTCGTCATGTAAAGAAGGCAACTTATAATTTAAATTTTTTAACATGTTGGCTCTGCATTCACTAATAATAATTTGCTAGCAGTGGCGTAGCCAGGGGCGGGGGGCTATTGCTGCCCTTTGGCATGCCGACCAAAATGCAGAATGAGAAAAACACTACGTTTTTAGCACTTTCAAGACTGTTTTATGCACTGGAGGTGACTAAATAGTGATTTAAAACATCTTTTGAAACATGTGTTTCGGTTCTTTTGTTTGTGCACAATCCCTTGCCATATATACAAAACAAATCATTGTTTTAAATGACTTGATTTGCCAACATTGTTAAATCTTAGTGTAACGGCATTCGTGTTTTTGCTACTGACTTAAGTTTCCAAATTAGCAACGTGCAGTGCTTGGAACCTCATTTGACTTTCTTCGCAACCGGGGTGGTCATTCCGTACTGTACTTATTATCGTGGTATCGTCCATCACTTTGACAACCTCTAAATTCCGCTTAGCTCACTTTCACCTTTTCCTTTTTTCTTCTTTCCTGGTTTGGCCGCCGAGCTAAGTTTGTAATTTCAGAGTTTGGCAAAATGATGATGAAATGTTTGCAGTGTAAATAGATCGTACGCACATTGCCGCCTTTGCAGTATTGGTCTATACGAATTTTAGCGTCTAGGTTTTATCTTTAGTTGACGATTATTTTAGTGTTTTAATTTTATGTTTCATTCTATTTGAATAAGCTATTGGATTAACACTGATATTGAGTAGCTTACGTGATCTGCTATTGGGCTGAGTTCTGATTTACCACTCGTCTTTTGGGAACTCAGAGAACTATTTGGATTAGCCAGAACTACTTTTGCTTGCCACCGGTTTATCTTTTGTGTGGACCTTACTTTGTAAGTGTAACCTATCATTTGTTTGCTACCGGTAATCTATTATCTATTGCATTGATTGGAGGCTAATGTCGATCCATAATTGTGCATTTCGCTATTGGTATACTGTAAACCATTATGTAAACTAATTAACTGCGTATCTAAACTATTTGCGTTTTACGGTAATTATTTTGCTGATTCTTAATCTGCCTGAATTTGGATAATTTGCCGTTTTAAACTATATATTGCATAACTTTGTGTATCGGATTATTGCATTTTTTATTGCTTTTACTAACTTTGTGTTTATTTTTTTTATGAGGAATTACAAAACTCGAATAAGACTCCAATAAATTCATTTGCAACCCTGGAATTGGAGTGTTGTCCGTAACAACATGTATTCAGGGGGGTAGGGCTAATTTGTCAAAAACAAAACTAACAAATAAATAAAAACTTTGAAAAATGGTCAAAAATAAGCAATCAAATTTGATTGCAAGTGTAAAAATGCTAAACATAAGTGTCATCAACAAATATACTGTAAACTAAGAATGGGGGAACTATTCAGTATTAATTACCAATCATTTTTCTCAAATCTCTTTTCACTAGCCCTCCCCCCAATTATTTTTCTCTATAAACTGTATACGAAATAGATTACTCCATGTGAGTTTTATTAACCTGTTCGATTTTATAATTTACCAGCATCAAAATAAGAGAACTAAAATTTTACCATGGGGCACTTCCCAAATAGCCCATTTATGCAACCAGTTTTTTATCTTAACGGACTAAATTAACTTCCGTTAAGTTCTGTTAACTTCCGTTAAGGTTTTTTTCGTTAATTTCTTGCACCATTCATTCATCGTACCGGTACAAACCAGTATGCACTGCTGGTAACAGCGTTATAGCACAAGTTTTATTGAAAAAATAGAAAAGAATGGAGCTCTTTTTGTGGCGAATAATAAGCTGCAGCCTCATAGGTCTATTAATTATCGCTATTTGCAATTTCCAAAGATTTTCCGAACGCAGCTTCGTAAGTGTATTTAAACCTATTTTCATCTTGATATTATGTTAAACTGTAAAATGTAATTTCCAAAACACAAAAGACCGCCATAACAGTAAATTTTTCCTTACAGTCAGCTCAACATTGTCAATACGTGTTCAAGAAATTAGTGAATAAAAAGAATTATATTCAAATTATATTCAAAATAGTAACGAATTTACGGACTTCATTAACTTCCGTTAATTAAAGCTGAAATTAACCATTTAACTTTAACCTATAAACTTTATGAAGTTTATTAACGGACTAGTGGTTAACGAAGTTACCGTTTTGCATTTACTTGCCCAGCACCTATGCAATTCATTGCTTTGCCTTAGATAACCCCTTGAGAATCCCGTGAGGGTCAAATAAGTTGTAGGGTTTCACTCACCCTTTCTCACTGTAATTTAAATTAAATTAAAAAAGATAAAAAATATCAGAAACAATACCAGTATTAAAAATTTAAATGATGTTGTAACAGGCTGCTTTGCGGTTCTTTAGGAAAATGGCAGTAATTTTTTTCCAGCAAAATAAAATGCTTCCAGAAGGAAATTATTTAAATCTGGTGCAGTTGGGACAGAATAATTATTTCTTGATTGAACAAAGTTAAATAGCTTTGTTGTAACACTGACCAGCACTTTTTTGTTGTTTCAGCAACTGTAAAAAGTCAAAGAAATAAACAAAGTACATTGTAAGCAATACCACTTTTTGTAGAACGTGTTCTTACATGTTTCGACGTATGAAGCCACGCTGACAGGCTTCTAAGTTTCATTAGTCGAGCAAACCACATCCACTACCGTTTTGTTAGATCCTTTAAAGTGAGGTCCAGACATTTCGCACATGTAGCGCACCGAAGTTCCAGGCAGAATCGTAGTTGGAATTGCACCCCTGCTAATGTGACTTCCTGGTTCCACGTTTGGTAAGGCGTTAATGTTGCATGCTGGAATATGAAACACGGTGCCGTATAAAATATTGTAATTATTAAAATTACCTTTAAATAATGTGTTGGCCCATTTGCCACCAAGGGTCTATGTTGATGGAATTTCATAAATTTCAGCATTTACCCATGTTTAAAAAAATGTTGATTGTCAATCTTTTGAAACGGTACTTGATGATATATTGCAGTAAAATTAGAGCAAATTCAACACTAAAAAATTACCGAAAAGGTTAAAAGCACAACAGTCTGTATCGTCCTCATTAGTTCGAATAGAGTGTTAGTTAGTCTATCGTTCCTCGGAAAAAGGTAAGATCGGATTTGTGTTTTAGTCGGTAAAGATTTGATTTGTAGCATATAGTTTCATTCGGTGAAGATTAAATTAATAGCTTTAGTTTCATTGGGTAAGGATTATTCAGCTAAGATTTACTTATTTTGGCTAAAATTTGACTGATTAATGGTAAAAATGATAAACATAATCGATAAAGATTTATTTATTAATTGATAAATTGTAAAGATGTATGTTTTGAAGGTTTTTATCACTGGTGATATTTGGCCTTGCTAGCCTTACTGATGAGCCCTGAGAGTGGGAGAAACTGCTCTCTAAGGCATGCTAGTGAAAATTATTTTGAATTGAACTATTAGAATTATCTCTTGTAATATTGTGATTACTTAATATTTTTGGAAAGAAAAAAAATTGTGTCATAATTTGGTTAATTTGCGATTGTTTGCCTTTCTACGCTTATGCTCATACCTGTAGTCCTAGCTATACTGAGGAGGAATAAAAGACGAATGTCGATTCCGAAACAATATGCCTTAGGCTGTTAATCAAAGGTTTAATTGTGCCTATAAGACTTTGGATACTGTCTATAGCTTATTATTATTTTGATTTTGTTTTTCAGCTGATAAAGCACAAGGTACGTATCAGGCCCAAATTAAGCCAGACATTTTGTCAGTGTCAAGTCCGAATCCGACCCAAAAGAATCGGCCCCATTTACAACTCAGGTGTGATCTGACAGACGCATTGTGTGTGCTGGGTTATACGCATAAATGAATGGATGATGATAAAACTATCATTGTTTTCGAATCTTCAGATTGTACAACTCTACCCAGCACTTTGTATCCGAACAGGCAAGGGGCGTCACCAATAACGTGATTGGCTAACATAGCTAGCTCAAACTTTGATAGTATTCACAGGGTCGCCCCCCAAAACTGCAACTCCATAAAAATACTGCATTCAATCCTACAAAAATCCTGTAAACTTCTAAAACTTATAGTAGATATTAAACTTTAATCTGTGTACATTGTACAATCAATCTCCGAAATTCAGTCATTATGAAGTTTAAGTCATTCTGAGATTTGTGGGTTCGGTTTTTATTCAAGTATTTTTTGGGGTGAGAAGTCCCTCTGTAGGAATTAGTGTAGATGCTGCTTACTTTTGTTATAGATGCAAATAGAGTAAGCTTCTTCGTCACAATTTTTGCGTTCCCATACCAAATTTCTGCCAACGTTATCGTATATCACAGTAAGACCGCAACCAATAATTCCTTGCATATCGTTAATATAAAAACCATCCTCATGGTTTTCCGTTTCTCCCCAGTACAAGTCAAATCCTTGACCAAACCGGCAAGAGGCATTAACAAACGCGCGCTCGGCGTAAGAGGCACTGACTGAAAAGCTAAACATTACCAGCATCTAACAAATACATTGGTATTTATTCGTTTAACCCATATCACCCCAACCCCGAAAAAATTGATGATTTTGATATTGCAGGTTCTTTAAGTCACAAATAGATCATAACTGAAAAAATTTTTTGAAAAAAAGTTTTTTTAAAGATTTTATAAAGAAAACAATTTTTGTCAGTTTAAACTGACGCTGGCGGTAGGCGGGTACGTGTAGAATGTTATAGCGCTCAACTACGAGCACATGATGCGTCCGTTTTTTTTTGCGCGTACGATTCTGATTATTTGTTTTGCACTTTGTTTAATGACTAGTGTAAGTAAATTATGTTAAATTATATTAATTGTCGCCGATAATATGCATTCATGCAAATTATTACTGCAATATATTGACGTAGATATTAGTATACAACACAAAGGAATTGAAGAAAATTCAGTCATTTATTCAAAATGAAAACTTTCAAAACACTCAGGGTGCAATCCAACATTACATTTAATGCAGAAAAATTTGGAAGTTCCTTTACATCCATTTTTAGCGCAGCGTCTTTGCGTTCCTTTCCTAATCCAGTGGTGATTTTCTTCGGCCATTCGCACATGATTCTTGGTTGCCGATTTTGGGTATAATGCAACCGAATCATTTTTTGTTTTATAGTTTTTGTAATAAGTTTCCACAATTACCCGGCGAAACTCCAAAGCATCCATTCTGCTTTCGCCTTCATTCAATTGTTTTATGCGGTAAAGCTGATAAGCGTTGTTAATAGCCACATCTATGCAAAATCGAAATAAAGGCCACCACCATTTTTTGCTTCGCAAGTTGATCATGTACGCCGCAAGATTTTGATCCAGTCGATCTACACCACCCATGTAGCGGTTGTATACATGCACAACTTTTGGTTGGGGAATATCGATTCTTTTTTTCGCTTCCTGGCTGTATCGCTTGACCTTTTGTACAGGATCCTTGCCTGCAAATGTAGACAGAACGTTAACAACTTTATTGTCCTTCCAACGAACAGCTGCCATGTTGATATTAGCATCAACTGCAACATCGCTAGCACCTCGAGCTTCTTTTTCCATCATTTTGACGTCTTTTAGTGGTGGATTTTCCATCCTACACAACCGTACAGTTCCTGTAGCTGCAATCGATTTCAGTTGAAGGTACCGAATTAGCTTTGTGCTAGTAAAAAAATTATCCATTACGGCGTGATAATTCGATCCCGGGTGAGGTGGTAACATTTTTAGCAAGTGAGCCACAACTGCGGCACCCAGCCCAAGACCAATATCACCATACTCCGTAAAAGCCGCGTCTTTTCCAGCATATGGACGAAATTGGATGCAGTATCCCAATGGCTTGGCCATAACCCACATTTTATAGCCAAATTTGATGGGCTTGCCATGAATATACTGCTTGGCTCCATGTTTTCCAAAATATGGAACCATGGACTCATCGACGCTGACGTGTTGCTCTGGTATGTAGTTTTCCAAACATTGTTTGTTAAGAGAATCGAACAAAGGTCTGACTTTGGAAAATTTATCATTTTTATCCAGATGATCGTTATCACATAAATGCAGATATCTTTTGCATTCTTCAAATTCTCCTCTAGACATCATGGATGACACCAGACGATTGTTCGTATCATCGCGCGTTTGCCAATACATATCTTGCCGGGGTAGACTGGCATAGCCACTGACAATAATAATCGCCAAGAACGCTTTTAATTTTCTTTTGGTCATAATAAAATTGTGATTGCCTTTTTGTCGTGCATATCTTGTAGATTCATCACATATCCGTTCCAGCTCCTCATTACTAATAAATCTTTCAAATAATTGATGTGGCAACAAATTTTCATCAAACGTTGGAGGAGGTAAATCCCATTTGTTCAACAGAGAGTCCGAATTAACATCTTTGTGTTGCCATTTTGGTTTGTCTTTGCTAGATGCATTTTTGTTTTTTGTAGACTTGGATGTCTTTTTTCTCTAAAACAACAGACATGATTACTTCAACAATAACTTTTATTGTTAAAAGGCAACGAACATAGTTCTTTTATCGGTATGGAACAGCCGTCTAAAAGATGCGAGGTCTGCGTGCTCGTCGGCAAAGTACTTACGTAGGCCCAAACATCCTGACAAATGAAACATAACAGGACGAGAGCTCAACTTTAGCAACAGCTGTTTTTGCAAAAATAATCAGGCCACTGAGTAATAATTATAGTATAGTCAAATGTAAAACTAACTTTTTTGGATTTGGGCGGATCAGTGGTGGATTCTCTGCTCGTCTGGTTTGTTGATTCCAACTGCAAAATATAGCTAATTATTAGTAACATATCAAAGCTAACTATAATTCTTAGTTACTGCAGTTTAATAAAAAGAGAAAAATACCTTGTACGATTTTGCTTATTTGAAGTTATGACAATACTGCAGAAAGAAAGTTGTAGCACTACTTTATACACATGTTGAAGCTTTTTTTCTATAAATTTTTGAAATATTGTTCCAAACGCTGCAATCTAAAATCTCTAGACGTACCTGCTCACTACTTCCAATTTCGCCCAACTCTACTTCAGCTCTTGATAGAAGTTGGTGGGGACTGAGGTTATCAGGCAGTCCGGTCATGTCACCTCCATCATCTTCTTCAGTTTCATTTCCATCATCTTCCGGAGGAAATAAAATAAGACTTGGATCAGTTACCAATTCAGCTGTAGATCCGTTATTTTTTAGCTCTTCCAATGCTTCTAAGGCTTCATAAACATTCATAATCTAGTAAATATTACCACGGTAACACTGTAAAATTACCTGAAGAAATACTTGCGCAAAATTTAATCAAAATATCTCAACTTCAACAATGAAACCATTTAAATTTACTTTATCTTAACTTTTGATTCACAACGCAACTTCGCTTGCAATTGCAATTTGTCACACTCGGTAAGCGGCTACACTCATTTTACTCGTAACAAAATTTTCTCGAAAAATGCAAGACCCACAACTGTTATTTGACAAATATTGTTTTGTACTAGAAATTAGATCACTTCATTAATTGTCCGTGGTGAGAATTAGAGAAAAGTTGAAGCTAAAACAAAATTGCGGATTAACCAGTCATTGTTCCAGAAAAGGATTAAGGTGCAATAAAACAACCACAAAGTTCCAATTACTTTTACAAAATGAGGATTACCTTTTATAAAAAGATTTCCGTGCAATAAAATAACCACAAAAGTTCTAATTTATTGTTACAAAATGCGGATTATCTTTCATCGAAACGATTTAGGTACAATAAAACAAACTATTACAGATTGCTTAATCTCAAAATCTAATTATCGAAAAAATTTCACACGTACCCATTTACCACCAGCGTCAGTTTAAACTGACGCAGGAAAATTCCCACATAAAGCAAGTCAAAAACGTTTTTTCGCAAGTTTTCAGCTATTGTCATCTTTAGGTATAAATTTATTCTTTGTTTTTCAAGGTTAGAAAATTTTGCTCTCTCACGGTAAGTTGCAGTGACGTCATCAATAAATGACATGCAGCAAAAAACAAAAATTATGCATTTTCTTGTTATGTTTATTATAATTTTTTTTTTACGCAAAAATTAAATAAAAAAATGTTTGGAATTAAAAGTCTAGGATGTCATGAAATGACAAAATTAAACATTACTCAATTTGATGTTGTCAACCTATCGAAAATCAATTTTTTCCAGCGTCAGTTTAAACTGACGCAGGCGTGATATGGGTGAAACAGATCATTGGTCGAGTGGATCGAGTGCGTGCTGTTGAAACGGTAGCCTCTGATTCGATTCCCGGTCGAGTCACACTAAAGACTATTACAATTGGCATTCATTGTTTTCCTGTTTGACGTTCAGCAATAAAAAGTACAGTGTGAAGCCTTCATCGGGTGTGTTGGACAAGAATCTAAAAGAAGAAGAAGCATATGTGCAATTTGATTTCTCTTTAATAGCTAAAATCGAGATTCCATAAAACCTCTATTTGAACGCCACCTCTATAGTATTTCAGCGCCATCTCTAATAGAACGTGAGTAAAATAGTTAAAAATAGAGCGCCACCCTCTAATTGAACGCCACCTTTAATAGAATGCCACCTTAACATTCATTATGCTAATTAGTATCAAAGATTCAGCCACTTGACATTGACGCGCAAGGTGTTGAAAATGACCAAGACGGCTACAAAAGCAACGTGTCATTTGATTTTTATCCGTGAATTTTTGACTACTTATTAGTAACTGTGTTACGTTTGATATTTTTTCTTCTTCTCTAGGTGTTAATTGTGTTAGATATTGTTTTTAATAATTAAATTTATCTTCTCAAATTTCTAACCAGCATGCCGAAAAATAGAATGCTACCCTCTGATTAAACACCACCTCTAATAAAACGCCACCTCTAATAAAACGCCACTATAGGGAAAGGGTTGAAAAATAGAGTGCCATGGTGCTCAAATAAAGTTTTTACGGTGTATTTTTGAATTTTTTTGTTCCTATAATATTGTGTTGCGGTTTTGAAAACAGTTTACAAATACTTGTTTGAAATACTGGTAAATTACGATATATATATCGCGTATTATGCGGTAATAATATGACTTACTCCTATACCTTGATAAAACTAAAAACAATTTGTTGCAATCGGGGGCCGTAGGAAATTGCCCAAGTTTTGAACCGTGGTCTGCATTAAGAGAAGCGCAGTAGTGTTTGGATTCATAATAGTTTCTCTTTCTATCCCCTTGTTCGACTTCATAGTGCTTGTCAAGGTCATCATTTCTTTGGTGTTTTGTGCCTACGTAGCAGGATCTGACATTTGTAGTTTTTGAATTTTTGTGTACACAGTAGGATCTGACTTTTTTTTTTCTGTACCTTTCTGTATAACGTTATAATTACCAGTATATTGAAAGATACTTTTCACCTGGTTTCATTTTAAATTCAAAACAACTTTTTCTGCATATTTTGTGGCTGATTCTAAATTTGCTATTTTGTCTAACTAGTGTAGAATCTTTCATTGGTTTGACTGCTTAATAATGCCAGTTAAATGTCCATGTGAAATATGTTTAAGACCTTGTAAAAGGAACTAGTGTGCTATTCAGTGTGATATGTGTGATGGATGGATTCACCTCAAATGCACAGTCATTAGTCCCCTTAAATTTCACACTCTTTGTTCTTCTACTGAACCATACCTCTGCCAAAATTGTTACAGTGAATTGTTTCCTTTTCAAACCCTGGATGATAAACAATTGTTAAATGAAATGAGAAATGATGACAAACTAAACTTTGATATTAATCACACAAATAATTCGTTTTTCCCAGCTAAATGCTTACAGGCAGACAACAAGATAAAAGCTTACTAAATGATTTAAATTCTGGCTTGGTTGACTCAAAATACTGCTCACAGGCCGAAGTCAATATTATTAACAAAAAGTGTAAATTTTCTTTGCTTTGCGTGAATATAAGAAGCTTAAATGCAAATTTTGATAAATTGAATGAACTTTTAACAAATTATGATATCTTACCTGATATCATTGCTATAAGTGAAACCAAACTTAAATTGTTACAGGGATACAATGCAAAGTTAAGTGGGTACCATTTTTACCACAAAAGCACAACTACAAGATGGGGAGGAGTAGAATTGTTTATTAAGGAGTCTTTATCAATTTCAATTTGCAAGGAGTTTGATTTAAACATTCCTAACTGTGAAGATATGTGGATTCAACTAGATTTAGGGAATAACAAAAAATGTATAGTGGGAGTAATTTACAGACACCCTAAACAGAAATAATCAGAGTTTTGCAAGAGTTTTGAATCAACCATTGAAAAATTGAATAGTAGAAAATTGATGTATTATATTGGAGGAGACTTCAATGCAGATTTGTTGAAAAGTAACTCTGATATCAATATTAAAGATTTCATGAATTTAACGTATAGCTTAGGCTGCATTCCCTTAATTACACACCCGACAAGAATAATCACTACAAGCTCAACTCTTTTAGATCATGTTTATACAAACAATGTAGTGGGTGAACACAAAACTTTTATTCTGGTGGAAGATGTAAGTGATCACCTGCCAGTAATGGTGTGTTCTAATTTAAGCCTGCCCAAGAGTGAAAAATCAACTGTCACCCTAATTAGTGACACAAAAAATTTTGAAGTAGAAAAATTTCTAGACAAATTAACTGAAGGAATGGAGCTATTACGTGATATCAAAGAGGAATGCATTGACAACTACACTGAAAAGTTTATTGACATTTTTCATAAGACATTAAACATACATGCACCATTACGAAAACAAAGCAGAAAGAAAACAAAACTAAAAAACAAACCATGGTTATCCAAAGGAATCCTTATATCAATCCAGCAAAAAAATTAATTGTACAAAAGAGCCCTTAAATTAAATGACAGTAATACATGGGCACATTACAAAGTCTATAGAAATAAACTGACTCATATTAAGGAATATGCAAAACGACTTTACATTAAAAATTTAGTGAATGATAATAAGCATGACACCTCATCGCTTTGGAAAATTATAAATAAAATTATTCACTTGAAAAATGTGAAGAAAAATAACATTCCTAATAAAATGTATGTTTCCAAAAGTGAAAGTGCACAAGGTCCACAGGCCATCAGTAACTTGTTCAATAAATATTTCTCAGAGATAGGAGTTAACCTTGCATCTACAATCGAAACACCAGCTATAATTGATGGCAAATTCAATGCCACATCTTTGATTCAGAGTAGTTGCAATTCGTTTTTTCTGGAACCAATAGTTGAAGAAGAAGTAGTAAATTACATCAGAGCTATGAATCCATCAAAAAGTACAGGAAGACATGGAATTCCTGCAAAGTATATAAAAATATCAGGCTCTGTTATAGCTCCAGTTCTAACTAACATTTTTAATGCATGCATATCAACAGGATATTTTCCAAAAGTGTTAAAAACCGCTAAAGTTGTTCCAATTTTCAAAAAAGGCGAAAGAGAGTTATGCAGTAATTATCGCCCTATTTCTATTTTAAATCCTTTTGCCAAACTATTTGAAAAGTGTCTGCTTGATCAACTAAACAACTATTTTGTGAGCAATAATTTGATTAGTAAGGTTTTATGGTTTTAAGAAAAATTGCTCAACAAATGAAGCCGTTTTAGATATTTACAATACGCTACTTAACAATATGGATGAAAAGCTCATTACATGTTCTATTTTCTTAGATTTAAGAAAAGCATATGATACCATCAATCACACAATACTGATCAAGAAACTAGAAAAGTATGGAATTAGAGGATTACCTTTACAGTTACTAGCAAGTTACCTGACTGACCGTCAACAGTATACAATTGTAAATCAATATAAATCCAAGTCAAGAGAGGTTATTTCCGGTATTCCTCAGGGATCAACTCTAGGTCCGTTGTTATTCAATATTTATATCAATGATCTTCCACTTGCCTCAAATTCCACAATTCATCTTTTTGCAGATGATACAAACCTTACTCTCTCCCATTCTAATGTTTCAACACTGCAACAAAATATTAATGATGAATTAGTCAATGTAAGCAATTGGTTGAAGTTGAATAAATTATCAATTAACTTTAATAAAACTGAGTTTATGGTAGTGACAACAAAACAAAATAAACCTGAACTCAAAGTATCAATAGATAATAATCCAATTAAGCAATTACATCACATAAAGTATCTAGGTGTTCTCATAGACGACAATCTAAACTGGAAACAACAAATCAAGGAACAATGTTCAAAAATAGCAAGGGGATCTTGGGCCCTTAATCAATTAAAACACTTTGTAGATGAGCAAACCTTAAGATCTGTTTACCACTGCCTCATATACTCTCATCTACAATACTGCATAAGTAGTTGGGGGACTGCTTCAAAATCAACATTAGCACCTCTCTTTATTCTACAAAAAAGAAGCATCAGATTGTTAACTGGAAGTGGATATCGTGAGCATACTAATCCTTTGTTCTATCGAGCTAAATGCTTAAAACTCAAGGATATTTACTCTCTGGAAACTGCAAAGCTAATGTACAAAACTCTCAATAATGTATTATCTTTGGCAAATTCAGATAAGTTTAACCTAACAAAAAACTGCTATACACATAAGACAAGATTGAGCCACAAAAACAACTTCTTTCTTCCAAGAACTAGAACAAGATTAGGGCAAAAGTCTCTATCATTCGCAGGAATTAAAATTTGGAATGAAATTCCAAGCAGTATGAAAGAAGTTTCATTCTACAGATTTAAAACAGCTGTTAAAGCTCATTTTTTATCAACCTATGAAACCGATAAAAGCTAGAATAACAGCTTTCTATCAGCAATGCAGTAGTAATTACAGGAATCATAGTTGCATATTTATGCTTGAGTTCAACAACAACCTATTCTATTGCTTGAATAGCATGAGATGGTGCATTCATCTATCACACATTTATTACAATACGTCATCTCTCATTTTGATGTGCCCTTGAATTATTAGTAATTTTGCAATAACTGACTGAGGTTGATATATACTGGTATTGGAAATTGTACCAGTACTAATGACATATTGGCAAACAATACAAAACAAAGCAAGGAGGTTTTTTTTTACTCCAATTGCCCACTTTAAATTCTATAATACATACATAAGCATTATGAACTTTATTAATTTTATTGCTATCCAATCTGTAATTAAAGCATTTTTATTTTTTAGTATGCTTAGAGTTAGAACAATTCTAATGTTGTCTTGCATTTTCTTTACATGGTGACTGTGAGTTTTGTGTATACACTGTACAAAATGTACATATCTTTGCAATACTTTGTTTTAATTTTGCGTAAAATTTTTTATCATAGAAAGTAGCAGACTGAGAAAATCTAGAAGTTGCTTTTTTAACCTTAACTTGGTGAGGTGGCAGTAGACTTAGATGACCTTTCGGTCCTTCGCTGTCTCCTCACCAAGTGACTAAATATCGCTTTGACTCTGCAAGTTTGTGTGTTGGTTTTAAAGGAATTGCGTATTTCGATGCTTTGGTGATAGACCTAGAGGAAGTTGCAGTTTTTTCGTTGTGATATGACGTCACTTGGTAAATAAATAAATATGATAAATATGATGATGATAATCAGGGGTCAAATGTATTGTGGTCGCATCTGTAAAATAGTAGCAACCTCGGCTTATATCTGATTAAGTAGACTCAGCAGGCAACGCAAAATATCACATTTTTCCATTTTACATGAAACAGCAGCATTATTTGGAAATTCCTTAAACTTTATGAAGACTGTGCAGAAAAAAATGTCTATTCTTGTTCACAAAAACATGCACAAAATTTGTCATTTTTGTTGAAGCTTCGAAAAAAACTTGTACTGGTAAGTTCAACCATATAAACTCTCTAGTTAGCAACAGTTGCGCCGAGAAAACGAGAAGAGCGTTAAAGAAAAAAAGTTTATTCTTGTTGCAAAGGTTTTTTGGTCGCGTGTATTTAATTGATTTGATTCAAGATATTCATAGAACAAGTGAACCGTAAAGAAAAAACGTCACGCTCATTGGATGAATCGACATATTTTAGAACAAATGAACCGCAAAAAAAGACAAAACTGTCAGTTTCCAGTCTATTAATAAAGAACTTATGGTTTAGCATACTAACCATATGGCTTTTTCTAATTAACTACGGATTTTTAAAGAAATATAAAGTTTGATTACCTTGTTGTTTTTGCTTCCTTGGTTGCATTGTTTTTACTTCTTTTCGGTTTGTTATTATTTTTGCCGATGCCGCATTCGTTGCCGCTGTTGAAAATCTTGCTTCTGTATTTGTTGTTGTTGCTAGAAACGTTTCTTTTGTATTTCTTGATATATCTATCTCCGAGTTTGATGTCAATAAAATCACTTCTTTGTTCGCTGTTGTCGTCAGTTCTGAACCAAATATTAGTTTGTAAATTCTAAGAGCAATGAATTGGTGATTATAAGAGTCAGCAATTTATTGATTTTAGAATTAAAAAATGAGAAAATGCCAGTTTTTTTTGTGATAAATTTCAAGAATGCTATAACTTTGAGTTAGCAGTTTAGATCTAATACACCAAGGTTGGGCAATTTTGGCCCATGTATAAAGTGCCTGTGCTATTTTATTGGTACGAAAGAACAAAGGGAAATAAATCCAATGGCCAAGTATATGCGTAAAGGAAAAGCATAAGAACTTAAACATATCTTCATTGAAGATATTGAATGTAAACGCTTGGTGGGACTTTATTCAAGCGAAATGATGGATATGAAAGAAGACTGCGAAGAGGCTGCTTCATATCGACCTGCTGCCTCCACAAATCTCTTTTAAACTCAGAAGCTGCTGTCCTCCACCCACATTTGTTTTTACTGGTAGCACTGAAATAAAAATGCTTTTAGTCTTAAAATGTCACATCTCAGATCAAAGTTTGTAAGTTGGCCCGGGCTTTTCAGTTCGGGCTTAAAGATTGACGAAATTTCGGGCTTAATTCGGGTTTGATATTGCCGTGTTCAATACAATTATTATTACACGATTATTATTGCCTTACTATTTATCGGCAGTAACTAGTTTTATTTTAACGCATACGAGCAAACCGTGCACATTTTTTTAACATTCAACTTAACTTTTAGGGCCTGGTTTTGGCTCCAAAATCGCCTTTGGGATTTGGGCCGGTGCTAGTCTGCCATTTTACACAACTCACTCTGTTTCGGAAACCCTAGATCGTTACAGAATGCTAAGATCTGGTGAAAATAAATTTAATAGATTTTTTGTCTAATGGTCATCATTCTTCATATCTCTCGTTTTTTAAGTTTAAGAATGTTATTAAATGTTTTTGTGACATCATCACTATGACATGGAAATTTTATAATTCAAACCCGTGTACGAAATTTGAATCGCCTATAAAGAGTGTCTTTTCGCCAAATGTCTTGATTTCGCTAAAAATCTGCGTGACGTACGTCACGGTGATATGCCCTGAAGTCAAAAACCATTGTTCCTGCCTCGATTGCTTCTGGTTTAGATTTTGTCCCTGCTGTTTAATGCGTTAAATCAAAGTTAATAGCTGTGTAAAATAAAGTTGAACATAATACTGTATGATGAGATTTTTTTTAACATATACACTTTAACATTCAAAAATACACCAATCCTTGATAGTGAAGATATTTTATTCGTAAAGGTACATGGAGATAGCAGTGTTTGGCACAAGAATTTGGTTCAAAATAAAGAACAATAAAAGTTTAAGCTGATTTTTAAACATTTTTGCTCTGAGGTGAGCGGATAAATTATCTACGTATTTTTTCGTTCATATACATTTACCTGAACTGCAGTTCATTTCTTTGTTGAGTAGAATCCTGGACAAAATCTCGAAAAACAAATCCTGAACAGACAAAATGTCGAATTGGACAAAAACCTGGAATTTTGTTCAATTCGACATTTTTTCCAATTGGGGATTTTGCCCGCAAAAGAATTAAACTATTTATTTGTCGGTACGTGAAATAAAGTTTCTGTTTCTGCCTATAAACCAAGCAATTTACGCTTCCTTAACCACACCAACGCCAAACACTCTTTTTTTGATTCTGTTTGTAAGCCAACTTTTGTCAACCGCAAGGCTGGCTACCATAATATACAGACAGTTTGGCCCCAATCGAAAATATGCGTAAACTGTCTTTAAACAATTTTGAGGTGGTGCAGAATTTGAATATGACTTTCAATAAAGTCGATTTCATTTTGCTTTTACAATAAACTTTTCGAACAGAACTCTTCAGTTGCGATCTCTGTCAGGTTTGGTATGTAGTGAGCAGGATCTTTTAAAATACAAATTGCGACATGATCATAACGTCACAAACTTCAAGTCTAAATATAGCAATTAAGAATGGTAAACAACTAAGTAATCCGGTGACTAATAGAAGACGGTAGAATATACTAGAAGGGAATTATCTCGAACATTCCCAATCAGAAAAGCGGCAAAACTAAAAACAGTCACGTACACGTTAAAACACAGCAAATAATTACATCTCAGGCATTCAAAATTATTAAACGTGACACATAAAAACGAAACTTTCATACTCAACTTTCTCAGCCACATTACTGCTCTTTGTTACCAGTTTTCTATTTTTTGATGCAAATTAGTATTAACAGAAAAACACCTAAAAAGGTAATAAAAATTTATTAGAAATTTAGCAGGATAACTATAAACAAATTAATAAATTAAAAGCAAAACTAGCATACGTAACAAATTTGTTGATGTTGTTTAGCAAGTTAACGACCTGGCATCGCTTTCGTTTCTGGAACGGGAGGTCTGAGGTTCAAGTTTCATGCCGGTCAAGTTGGACTCATTGTTGCAAATGGCGCGCCACCGCAGCGGCATTTCTTCGAAATGGGCTGCGCTGTCCGGGCGCAATAACGCGGAACGGGGCTCGTTACACAATTTGGCATAATACAGCTATAGTACAATGTAAGATTTGATTTAAGACTTGATTTGTTTCGCTAGTTTAATATTAAAGATAAAGCTTTTATTTTGAACTTCCATGCACTGATAAAAATCAGGTTAGCTAGAATGCAGAACGCAACTTTCAAACGCGAAAATATTTACCGATTGTGTTGAAAAAGAATATACTGTTATCTACCGTATTTATAAATACTTTATATCTTATTTCTCAATGTTTGCAGGCTCTTCAACCCTGCCATTTGTAAAGAGTTAATTTTTTTGCGTTTTTGTCCTATGTTGGTTCATCCTTTGGTGACTTCATAATATTCTATTTTGGGTCATTGTTTGTGTTAATGTTATAATAAGGTCAAGGCCGGGTTTATAATCAACAATCTGAGGTCAAAAAACAGCGATAAAAGGTCAAAGGTCAATAATACAGTACGGTCAAGGATCGTGAGTGTGATGCCGCAATGTCTGATATAGTGTATGATACTATAATAGTATCAAGGGTCAAACAGTTAACAAAAGATCGTAGATCAATACACCACTATTAAAGGGCAGGGGCTGAGAGTACGACGTTTGCAATGTTCGTAGTAGCTCTATGACACCATAATAAGGTTATTGAAATGTGTGAAGTGTTGTAATCTTCGTGTAATATCACTTCGTATAATATCTCATAATTTGTATATTATCACAAGTCAAACACGTCCTATCATCCTCTGAATAAAAGTATCAAGTTCCTGATATTATAATGAACACAACTGAAATAGGGCGCAGGAAGCGGATGATGACGTTATTGAGCTTTCTGTGTAAAAGTTAACTAAATGGGCTTCAATAATGGTAAAAATAGAGCATGGGAAAATTTGGTGTAATGTGAAAACCAAGTTCGAAAATATCCATGCTCTCAAAATTTGGCAACAGACAAATTCAGAAAAGTATATAAAATCGGGTATCACCACACTCTCCGCTGCGCCCTGAAAAGATTTTGGATTACATGCAATGAATATCTACACATCAACACAATGAAAACGAAATAATATAGTAAATTACGCTTTAGCAATCACACAACTTATCGATACAACTAAAAATGAGCGCAAGCATTAGAAAGGAGACTGTGAGTGAGGGAAATGAAAACAAAGCTCAACCAAACCTAACCCACTAAGAAGCAACCGCACCAAGGCACGCGAACAAAAAGTTTATAAATGGGAATGCACTAAAGAGAGATGGATGAACGCTTATTTGTATTCGAGCTAAATATTCATTCAATCATTTGAAACAATATATACCCGGAATAACGTCACACAATCAAAGATGTGCTAAAGCCTTTTTTACAAGAACGATTCGGCAAGAACAAGCATGATCAAGGTAACGTCATTTGCGACGCAATTGATAGTGCAATGGAATAAGGATAGTAACACTTGCAAACTGTCAAAGTCAATGTACTACATTATGGTACGTTTCACAGCAGTATGTCATACATATATCGTCAATTTAAGCAGGGATAACTCGTACAATTGTTTGTTGATCAATCACCATCAAAGTCTTCATCGATTTTGTTCTCAGCACAGTACTACTTACAGTTGAAAGTTTTAATAAGTGCAGACTTCAGTCGTTTGAATGTTCAAGATAATATTCGCTTTTAGTGATCTGGTGGTAGCGGTGCTTTCACAGTAGATTGGCTGGCCAAAACCACGTTTCCATGCGTACATTTCCCACAAACCATCAACGAATTCTCTAAACACAAACAAAATGCAAAATTCGAAACAATAACAGTACAGTATAAGCAGTATTATAACAAAAAAAAGCATTAGATTCTTGATTAGATTTGGTCAAACACAGAACACAAATTAATCCAAATTTTTTTCGAATAATTACATGATTACGCTCAAAAATTCTACTGTAATTATTATTTTTACAAGGTACGGGTAGAGCCAAAAGTATCTCTTCGGGAAGAGCTATTCAAAGGCGAATCTTGATTATCAGTGATGTCAGCACTAGCGGAAGGTCGTTTTGCTCTTTATTTAGTAAGCAATGTCAACGAAGAATGTTTAGCAGAGCGAAAAAGTTCAGGAGCGTCATTTTAAAAAAATTTAATTGTTAAAACAATTGTCCAAATAAAAGATAAAACTTGAATTACAGTAAACAAAACAGTAACTATTGGAGAAGTGATTTCGCTTAAAGCCAACAGTTTGTATAAAGCCAACGCTTAAAGCCAACAGAAGTGATTTCGTTCAAAGCTAAAAGTTTGTAAGTCCGTAGCTACTTCAGACATATTTGCGCTTTCATCTTCGGTGGAAATCATCATGTTGATAGCATTTTTAACTTCATTTCTATCTACTGCTGTTTGTGAAATCACAGAAAGTAGATAATGCAAATCAGTCAGTCCATTTTGAGATTCCGCGAATTGTTCATGAATGATGGAGAAATCTTTAGCAGTGAAATTTTCTTTAATGACAGTGAGGGGTACATGCAATTGCGAAATAGGCAAGTCGAAATGGGTAGCAGTGTAATTTTCGAATAAAACGTATCTAGAGTTTGTTCTAAAAATAAGAGTTCTACCAGGATGAAAATTTTCGTAGTAAGTTGGCTTGCCTTGGAGGATAAAATTCGGGCTAACAAGCTGGCCTGTCCCGGGTGTACCAACTTGGGGATGCACAAATTCGACCAAAGGCAGCAAGGAATATTTTTTATCATCATCTAAGGCTAACGAAGGTAAAACCCGTCATACAACTCGGAAGTAGTTGATTTCAGTTAGGACGTCGCCAGATGCGATTCCAAAGGAAGGTCGACCTAATGCCAAAGACAGGATCTCAGTAGGAAACAATCTTCCAATCGTAGTGGAAATGATACCCAAAGCCGTTTCAAGTTGGCAATGCAAAAGCCGATTTTGTTCATCAAGACTATAAGCAAATTCAGCTATCTGGTCTTCGACTTCGGTAAAGAAAGCAGAGAACTTGGAGTCCGGATATTGGGCAGATAGATTACGTGAAGGATGGGAAGAGTGAGCGAGAGTTAAATGTCCCAGATCACGACAATGCGAAGATGATAAGTAAATACCATTCATAGTACGAACAATTTGAAAGGAAAACAATGAGATGCTCGCACGGGGCATTGGTTCCATCGATGAATTGAGATTCCAAGAGAAGGTATTTCAATACGATAAAGAGAAGAAGAGTTATAATGCAATCTGATTTTCCTTGTACCAAGAGATTGAGTGACTGGACAGTTGCCTTTATTGGTAACATCCCAAACAACTGTCATAGTTTGACTTGTGCAATGTCCAAGAGAGATATGTCAGTTTGTCATAGGTAAGACCGGAGAAGAAAGAGAATCAGCGAAGAAATCATACAAAATAAAACTTTGAGTCATATAATGATTCCTGATTACACCAGATCTGGCTGTAGGCCACGTATACTCAAACTTAACGTGGTTAGTGGTATGAAGATTCCGGCCTCCGTTAGAAGCGTGAAGTTTCCCGTCTCTAGTCTGTTTAGTGAGTCTCCAAGAGTTGCACACTAAATGGCTTGGAGGTAAGCCATCTACTGTCTTAGTCTCTTTAAATTTACTGCCAAAAAAGTAAAAGTGAGTGGTCCATCTAATTTCCTTAGAAAAACAAAAGTAAGCAGTTATCCTACGTAAGGTCGAACGGGTCGAAAAAACATCAGCATAGCAACTCTCCAGGCGCTGGAGTTTTTGCGGTTGACATGCCATACGATCCTGAAAGGCAAAGTGTTTCTTCGGACTATTCTTATTACAAAGCAAAAACGATTCCTGTTTAAAATTACCAAGGACACAACCAAAACATAAAACAAAGCAAGCTATGTAATACATTACACAAGTATATTACGGTAGTATTAATAACCAAAGCGTAAAGGTGAACGAACAACTCGACCTGATCTGGTCACGTAGTCTCTTGCGGACTTTATTGGACTCTGAACGCTTGGGGCTGGCGACTCCGGTGAGGTTGTCGTAGTCTCCGTAGAAGACTCGTGCTTGCTTTTGAGCTCTTTTGAAGCACTCCTTGTCGAACAGTTAGAATCTGCAATCACAGAATTATTAGAATCCTTCAAATTGACCTGGCTATTTTGCATAATGTCAACTTCATAAGCAGGCTTGAGGCGATCTAAAGACACATTTTTTGGGCCTCTGGAGGTCCTAATTGTAAAATATTTGTCAAACCTCTGTTGAACCTTGTACGGTCCTGTGTAAGAAGGTTCTAGCCCTTTCTTTACACGATCAACACGAACGTAAACAGAGGGAGTCTCGAAGAGCTTCTCATCAACGGTCACTTTGCGGTAGTTCTTGTGAGTATTAATCGGAGCGGCTGAACGATGATCAAAGAATTTCATTAAGTTCTGCAAAAGCAAAGGGTCATCAACCTTAGAAACATTAGCTTTAGATCTAGTAAAAAACGATGAAGGCAGTCGTAAAGTTTTTCCAAACAGTCTTTCAGCACGACTCATTTGAATGTCATGATTGTAACTTGCATTAATACCAAGCATGGCTAAGCCTAAATGTTCAAACCAGTTTTCACTATCACTGTGACAACGTAAAGCAGTTCTTATGTAACGATTAAAATTTTCAGCAAGTCCGTTCGCTTGGCAATGATATGGAGTAACGAACTTGTGCTTCACATTAAGAAAAGCCACAAACTTTGTCCATGTATAATAGCTTGTAAAGTACGAAGCATTGTCTGTAACAATTATTTGAGGCACTCCAAACAAGGCAATGTAATGGTTTTACAAATAAGTAGCAATAGTATCGCTTTTGGTGTCGGGCAGAGCAATTGCAAAACAGCCTTTGGTAAAACGGTCAGTAACTGTCAGAATGTACTTGTAACCTTTTGAAGGTGGAAGGGGACCAATTATGTTAATGTTCAATTCATCAAAAGCTTGATGGGGCGGAGGGTAATTCTGAACGGAAGAATGGGTATGATGTTTTGTCTTAACTGCTTGACATGCCTGACACTGAGAAACCCAATGTTTGACATCTTTTCGTAAATTTGGCCAAAGGTACTTCTGCTTCATCATGTATGTTGTTGATTTGATTCAAGCATGACTCAGTGAATGAATGATGTCAAAAGCTTTCCGACAAAAATTGGTGGGCAAAAGTACGCGAGGATCAGCCTGTGACACATCACATAGTATTATCTTGTGAGTGCCATCAACAGGTAGTCCTTTTATTTGCAAAGACGAAATTTGCTTGCACATTGCTTGGATTTCTGGATCTTTGGATTGAGCGTCTGCGATTTTTATGAAGTCTAAAGGTGTGGTTAAATCATGAACAAGAGCGACTCCAGTTCGGGTTAGAGCATCGGCAGCGGAATTTTCCTCACTAGAGATATATTCACAATCAGTGGAAAATTGTGAAATATACTGTAAATGTCGCAGTACTCGAGCAGAAAACTTTTCAGTATTCTTTTTGGTCAAGCTTTGCACAACTGCCTGATTGTCACACAAAATTTTAAACGACCTCAGTTCTAACATGTACCGGAAATGCTTAATGCTGCAGTAAACAGCTAAAACCTCTTTGTCGAAAATTGAATATTTCAGCTCAGCTTTTTGCAAATTCCTAGAAAAGAATGCTAAGGGCACACGCTCATTTCTCACTGGATGGAGTTGGTATAGAGTTGCAGCGATACACGAGTCACTGGCATCCGTTGCTAAAAAGGTGGGAGCGTTTGGAATGGGATATGACAACACAGTTTTCCTGCTTAACGCATCTTTGACTGAGACAAAAGATTTTTCGAGTTTTGCCGACCATGATATAACTGAGCTCTTGGGTTTTGATCGGTATTCACGCATAATATCGTAAAGCGGTTTCAACAGTGAACTGCACTTTGGAATCGATTTGTGATAAAAATTCACCATGCCACAAAATCGCATCAACTGGCGGATTGTTTTTGGTAAAGGGTAATCACAAATTGCTTTCACTTTTTCGTCTGTGGCACTGTATCCTTTGCCGGTAATTTTGAAACCCAAATAGTCAAGGGAAGATTAACCAAGTATACATTTTGACAAATTGATACCAAGATTAAAAGCACTAAGACATTAGCAGATTTTTTCTAACACCGAAATGTGAGAATCTTTGTCTTGCGTATGAATCAAAATATCATCGAGATAAACTTCGGTGTTCTCGCGTAGCTCTGGGGCTTGGGAATACAATACTTCGTGGATAAATCTCATGAACGAAGCGGGAGCAGACTTCAGTTCGAAAGGCAAATAATTAAACTCGTAGCAATCGGATTTTGTAATAAAAGCAGTTTTTGGTCTAGCTTGCTTCCGAATGGGAACATTGAAATAAGCACTCTTAAGATCAAGCACAGAAAAGATCTTGCTACCAAACAGGTTATCCATCATGGAATCAAGATGAGGAATAGGGTAAGATTCCAAAACGCATATCGCATTGAGATTGCGGTAATCCACACACATACGATGCTTACCAGACTTTTTCGGCACTACATGAAGACAGCTTGAGTACGGTGAATCGCTCCTTGAAACAATTCCTTCCATTAACCACTCTGAAATCTGAGAATCGATTATTTTTTGGGCTTCAGGAGAAGTTCGTCTTAGTTTGCTGTGCACAATCTTGCCATTAGTGTGAATAACATGCTCAATTCCGTGACTTTTTCGCTCATGTCTGTGAGGGGGGCTTAGAATGTTGGGATATTTGCTCAAAATTTTGTGAAATTCACTCTTTTCTGGACAAACGCAACAAATTTTGGGTTGGGTTGCGGAGTATACGGGAGACAAAGGAATGACGAGATTCTGGTTTTGATCGATCAAACAACGATTAAAACTATCGACAGTTAGCTGATATGCAGTCAAAAAATCAATGCCAATAATGCAAAAATTTAAATCAGTCTT
This sequence comes from Trididemnum nubilum, assembly GCA_963965965.1. Classification (NCBI taxonomy): domain Eukaryota; kingdom Metazoa; phylum Chordata; class Ascidiacea; order Aplousobranchia; family Didemnidae; genus Trididemnum; species Trididemnum nubilum. The sequence continues at coordinate 5,140,894 of OZ014487.1, forward strand.
GGTAAAGCACCACGGATAATTTTTCTCGGCACCAAAATTAACATCAAGCACTTGCTCACCGTACGTTCGAATTTCATTTGATGTTGCAGAGTACAAAACTTTGCAGTCGGGACTACGGGATCTTTCTCGGCTGCTGGCTGGTATAATTGAAATCGATGAGCCAGTGTCAATCAGGAAAAAAATACGGTTATTGATATCAAAAGCACGTAATAATTTGCATCCACGGCCAAACGAAAAAGGAGCACGCCGACAGTCTACTTGGCTGATTGTAGCTGCCGGTCTCGGCCGTTTAAAGCATTATTGCGCTGTAGTTGCTGAAAATATTTGCAGTGAGGACCTTCACAAGAATAAGAATTTTGACGGAAACGTCTGTGATAGTAGCAAATATGCTCGAATTGGCGAGGTGAGGCTGGTCTGGGTTGTTGCAACTGATGAAAATTTCCAAATCTAGGAGTAGAATATCCTCCACGTTGAAAGGATACAGGTCGAGCATAAAAAGTAGATTGCTTATATCTTGGCTGTGAGAAATTGCGATTAAAATTTGGGTGTTGTTGAGCCATGTTACCTCGCGAGCGCGAAAAGTTATTTTGTGGAAAATAGCGTTGTGTTTTGCGGCCATTATTGCGCGTATAAGGTCGATTATGAGGGTTCCAGTTCTCGCTTTCAGCGGAGGCAAAAGGTTTGTCATTAGCAAGTTTAGTGACACAATCAGTGGCCAAAACTGAATTGCTACTTCTACCGTAACGTTTACTAGCGTTTATCGCCTGGGTAGCGCAATTAGCCAAAGTTCTTAGATCAGTGTAATTCCAATTCCCACTATTTGCGGCAATGTCATGGGAAAGCGCTTTCAAAAATTTGTCTTTTAAAATTTCTTCGAATTGCGGACTACAAACGTTATCAGTTCCTGCTGCGGCAATCAAATTTCTCATTAATTCGTTCGGCGGTCTGTCACCCAAAGTTAATTCTTTTAGCAATAAATCAAGTCTTTTGTTTTCATCTCCAGCAAACACAGTTCGAATTTAAGTAATTAATTTTTCAAAATACACCCAAAGTTAAATCTTTTAGCAATAAATCAAGTCTTTTGTTTTCATCTCCAGCAAACACAGTTTGAATTTGGGTAATTAATTTTTCATAGCATGCCTCGTCCTCTGGATTGGGGACGTCATACAGTCTTTCCAAATGGCTAGCATCAAACGCTTCTAAAACTGCCACATATCGATTAACTTGAGCATCGATCCTAGATAGTCTAAATTTTGTTTCAATTAGGGCAATCCAATCTTCAGCATTATGTTTCCAAAACTTAGGTAATTTTAAATTGTCCTGCAGCGCATTGACTTGAGCATTAACTTGTGATTGCTGCAAAACAATTTCAAGAGTTTTTTTTTGACTACTCGAAGATCCTGCTTCAGATGCGTTAGACACAGGTGGTTTAGTAGTTTCTTTATTTTCGGTTTCAGATATTGTATTTCGATTAGTTGCTCTAGTACTAATTTTATAAGAAAAAGTTTTTGATTTATTAGACCGGGGCGCAGACGTTTTTTGTCTGCTTGTACTGCTCATAAAAACACCACATTACTTACCAAATATCTCTTTTCCTCTTTTGCAATATCCGTAAAATGTATCTGTATCATCACGTCGGGGTCACGAATGAAGTATTGTAATCTTCGTGTAATATCACTTCGTATAATATCGCATAATTTGTATATTATCACAAGTCAAACACCTCCTATCATCCTCTGAATAAAAGTATCAAGTTCCTGATATTATAATGAACACAACTGAAATAGGGCGCAGGAAGCGGATGATGACGTTAATGAGCTTTCTGTGTGAAAGTTAACTAAATGGGCCTCAATAACGGTGAAAATAGAGCATGGGAAAATTTGGTGTAATGTGAAAACCAAGTTCGAAAATATCCATGCTCTCAAAATTTGGCAACAGACAAATTCAGAAAAGTATATAAAATCGGGTATCACCACATGTGGAACTCCCAACCTCGCGTGTTACCTATAACTTTTATAACTTCTAAACCTGAAAATGGGCAATTTTAAGGCCTGGTGCAAACGTCCGCTGATTATGAAACTCCACTTTTTGTAGTTTTTCTAATACAAACCTTGTTGTTTGATTAAACGGTTTCTTTTTACGGAATTTTGTTAAATATTACATTTATTTTTACTGACTCTGCAGTGAAAGTTTTGCGAAATAAGTAAAAGTATTGTGAAAATAAATTGAGGGACCGTATTGCCTGTATTTGCATTCTCAACTCATTATTGGCGTAGGAAATACGGGGTTCTGGGAAGTGAGGGCAAAGTCCCCGGCCCAGGCCATGCTAAACAATTTAGTGATTTTTTTTTTTTTTTGGAAAAGTAGCAATTTTGGTTATTTTTAAAAAAGATCTTTCAAATAGTTTCAAAACCATTTTAAAAAATTTATCGTACAAGTTAAATAAAAAAAAACACATTCAGTTTTACCACACTTTTCTAGACCTAATTATTTTTAACCCAATTGTTTTTTTACGTTTCAATGCATGTAATTTCTCTCTTTAGTTTTCTAGCTGATTCCTCTCAATCAGAGTTGGGCACAAATAACATTACATTAAAAGCGCAGCGCAACAAAGCTCAACTCTGTTTTCAACAAGTAACAAGTAAAATCGCGGCGCAAAATGACCAGTTTAATTTCTTTAATTTCTGAAATGCAGCGCAACTTCCGCAATAAACTTTTTGATTCAGTTGAAGCGCACCGCAATTCCGTAATTGCGGAACGGCATTTTCGTATCAAATTATAGCGCGAGCAATTGAAATTTCACAAAAAATGCAAATGCCGCATTTTTTGCAACTTTACGCAAAAAAAAAAAGTTACGTTATTTGCTAAAGAAAACCAACATTTATCACTACTGCGATCAAAATGGAACAAAATTACTGTAAATTCAATGTATAGAATTGTGCTATTGACCGAACAAAAAAAAACAAAAAATAATTGAAAACGCCGCGCCATTAAAGTGCAACAAAATTTAAAGACTTTAGTCAGCAAAGCAACTTCTGCAATGTTTCAAAATAAAAAGTTAAAGCGCCACGCAACTTCCGCAATTGCGGAAATTGAGCAAGCTGCGCTTTGTGCTTCTAATTGCGCTTTGCCCACCTTTGCTATCAATGAAAAAGCGGACACGTTTCGGCCCCCAAACGACACTTCATTCAAATTAAATTGGACATAAAGCATTTTACCACAAAAAGAAACCTGGGAAATGAGAATTCCAGCAGGGTCGTATTAAGGAGAAAAGCATTGGAGACATTTACACTGAATCCTCCGTCAAAGGGTCCACAACCGTAGAAACGTAAAACTAACATATCAATAATTTTCTCTGTAAATGCTCAAAGTTTTTGCTGGAACTTCCCCCCTTTATTTTTGTGACTTGGTGTGAAAAATAAATTGCAGAGCGCATCTTTCCTGGCATTCAAACAATTATAATTATCTTTAATTTCACAGCCGATTTTTTTTTAATTCTTCATGCGGCGTTTTTTGATTTTTTTTTTTCGGATACAGTAGTTTAAGATTTTGGATGCCTAGCGACAATTTCCAACACAAGAATCGTTCAGCGGATGTGGCTTTGCCACCACACCGCACGCCTGTGGGTAGAGTCGTTCCTTCTTATATCAAACCAAATTATTTGAGTTTGCGTAATTTCAGAGCAGGATAGGGCTTTCAAAATAGGTTTTGTTACTTATCTCAAGAACACAATAGTAATGTAACAGGTTTTCACTGGTAATACTGTATCGCACTTCATTATCGTATCACACACATGCTTTCTTTTGAACCCATACTCATGCAGATTTGGTCATGTGACATGTATTAGCATTAACAACTCAAAAAATAATGTTTGCGCCCAGACACTCGGATCCCATATTGGAGCCGTGTATGGCTTTAGTACTTTGCACCAAAAGTATTAGCAGAAATAAAGACAAGTTCTACAATGTCTTTTGCCCCAATCACATTCTCCGATTAGAGCTTTCAAACAATGCCATTTAAAATATAATAAGTTTCAGTAAAACTTCGCTACTGGGCTATTGTAGCGACCACATTTTATTATTTTTCAAATAAGAAACAGGATTGACAGGCTAGAAATTTATGCTATCATTCGCTTGGTTATTTTCCTTTTCAGCCAATCAAAAAAGTAATGCTGTTCTCGAGCCTAGGACAGAGACTTTTTGAGGACTTGTAAGCTTCGAGGCCAAAGCCAAGAACTTGAGTTTCGAGGCCAAGGACAAGAACTTCAAAAAGTGTTCTTGAGGCCAAGGAAGTCATCAAAGACTCCACCTCCTAAGATAACCGCAAGAAATTCCTTCACCTCAACTGGTCTGAAATAGTGATAGCAGCTATCAAACTGTAAACAACTGTCAAAGCAACTGTAAAAAACTTCTGAAAAAAGTTCAAAGCAAAAAACGTAACAATCACGTATTACAGAAGTCCTTTTTTAGTGTTTCTTTGTTTTCTAAAATAACTTTCTAAATCGAAGTTCTTTTGGCCGCAGACCTGGTCATTTAACGGTCATCATGCAGATTTAAGCTGCCAGAACAGCAGCCAGCACTGCTGCTAAAAATATACCTGCTCAAGATTCTTATGCAGACACTAAATTCCTTGTTGACAAACATCACTGCAATGACAAAACAATCACAAAAAGATAAACAAAAATAATAACAACGAAGACAACGACATTATGACAACTACAACAAAAATAACATCGTTAACAAGCATTACAACCAGAACAGCAGCAAAAACAGCGATGCAGCTACAGCGAGTTTACTGCGGACCAATTTCGTTTACATAGTAGAGAGAGAATTTAACCTTACCTGTAAAAAGAACACAAGGAGTATACCGAGTCATTTTTCAAAGTGCCTTTCCAAAGAAGTGTGGCGTTGTTTACGTAAAGCCGCATTTACACGGGCGACTTTTTTGCGTGCGATTTTTTGATAAAAATGGATCTGGCAAAGTTGCATTTACTCAACGGCGGTTTTGATCATGATAATTGAGACCTTACTGATGGAAGTAATTGTCTTAAGTTGGTTTCATACCAATATTGTAATAATTGAAAACTTTAGAAGAAAATCGGTGCTGCGATAAAAAATCGCAGTGAGATCAGCTCCGATTTTGTTTTAAAAAGGTTTAGAATATCACTATCGGAATGGAAACAACTTAAGAGAGTCATTTTCACAGTAAGATAACTTTCATCACAATGAGAACCATTATTGAATAGATGCAACTTTGCCACATCCATTTTTATCAAAAAATCGCACGCAAAAAGTCGCCCGTGTAAATGCGGCTTAAGAAACAGTCAAATAGCAATTGTTACACTTTGCTACTTGACCATTGACCAGTCTCAGGCTTGAGGTTGATTCTGAAATTTCTCTTCCATCATTATTTCTCCAAACCAATGTTAATGCTTTAAACTCAGCTGAAACCAAATACTGCTTTCCACAAGTTTCTGAATAAATGTAAACACTATTTACACTAAGATGAATTTTTTGTTTCTTTGTTGTTTTTTTACAGAATCTTTTTTTGTTCCTTTTTTTTCTTCCTTGCCTAAAAGTATTCAAGCTTAAATGTTGAGTAGACTGCCACAAACGGATAATTTCTTTTTTTAAAGTTTTTGTGTTTATTTTTATTTGTTTACTCATCAAACTTTCAAGCAAATTTTGATCTATCTGTGATAGCGTGCGAATGAAGAAAAATAGCCTAGAATTCTAAGTTTGAGAAAAACTATAGAACTCAACAAAAGCGATCGAGAAACCGGTGGTGCAATAATGACAAATTACGTCAATGATGCACAGAGCTGGACAGCGCTGTTTCGAGCTTTTAGCTCTCATCAGTAGCCCTCAGAATATTTAACCAAAGGTATTCCCCAGCTGGACAAACCTCTCGGCCGAACTGAACAAACCTTAATGGCTTCACAGTGGCAGAGGCTTACGACAAGCATGCTTGTGACAAGGACGTCAAGCTTGTTCAAATTACTTTAATCTACTTAATAATGATAAATTACGTCCTTAGATGAATCTGCCGCAAATTATTAGAATAAATATGACCATTTCCGCAATAATTCGAATTCGTCTATAGACTGAGACAAATAAAACAGTTACAGGCTGGAACAGATGCTTCTTTAGAGAGTGGAAAGCACATAAGCCGCTAACTTAAGGCTAGCAACACAGTACATAAAATCGCGAGCGAGCGAACGTAATTTTAGTGCATTTTAAAAAGAAATTCGATTGGCCAGACATACAGTATAATCAAAGTACAAGCTGCCAATTGATTAAAATAGACTAAAAAAAGAAACACTACTACGCTCACGATATTGCGCCCACTGTGGACTGTGTCTTTGGTTGCGGTTTACCAGAGACTTTGCAGCAGAAAGAGCTGCCAAAATAACAATTACGTAAAACGAATACTGTAGGCAAAAAATTTTCATTTGCTTTGAACACTTGTTTACAGTTTGATGGCTGCTTTCACTATTACAGACCAGGTCCTCACTCTGAAGCAAATCTTTCAGAAATTTTGAAGCATGGCAAAAATCTCTTTGCATGCCTTGTCCATGTTGAAAAAGCGTATGAACGAGTTCTTTGGGATAAACTTTGGAAGGTTTTGCTGATGCACATGGCGATGATGATTAGTTGTTACGCGTCATTAAGTCGCTCTTCTGCCGACCTGGAGTTTGTGTTCGCGTAAATGGCATGCAATTAAAGCTTTCTTCCACAGAATCTGCCTCCAACTACTTTTTTTCTACAGAATCTGGCATTAAATTTCAATCAAGCTGGCAAGCAGACGTTTTTGCAGTTTGTGAGCAAAAAACTGTCGATTGAGCCAAAGTTGCTTTTTAATTGCGCAGTACCAACTGATTAAAATTTTGAAGTTTATCAGCGACCTAAAGTTACTGCAAGCTGAGTGTGATTACGACTGAAAAGAATACTACACTTTCATATAACACAAACAAGCTCGATGCAATACTGGTAGGGTTACAAACTCTTACCAATCGAATGGAAAGTTTGAAAAATAAAATCCATAAATATGAAGCTAGGCTTCGAGAACTGAATATTAAGATATCTACTCAAAGCAAAACAATTAAGAATATATCCTTGAAACTCGTCGACAAAGCTTCAAAAAATGATTTTGAGGACGTATTGGACTTCATTATTGACCTTAAAAATCAAGCCGAAGGAGCCAAAAGAGACTACTTATCTCGAGAGTCATACAGCAAACACTTTAATCTCTTGATACATGGGTTGGATGAGTCGAAGGTCAGTCCTAGTGAACCAAAAGCAGAAACTCAACTTATTTTCGACGAATTCTTAACCCAAGGCTTACACTTGGACCCCATTGAAATCCCCTTAGTCGATATTCACAAATTGCCGCAACGGCCAATTGGCAAAAGCTTACAATCAATTAAGAAACGGAAAAAAACAAACGAGTCCGTCATTGAATCATTGAACTGGAACGAAATCACTACAGCGAATTTACATGTTATTGCCCATTACTTAATTGTTTTAGTAGACAAAGACATGGGGTTTTTTGCAGTAGATTTATCTAGTGGAAAACTATGCATATCTTGGAAGAAACACTGCATGAAGGTTCTCAGTTTATGCAACACAATTATGCAAATTTATCATCAAGTGTTTTTGCAAAAAAAGTCTAGTTTGCAAAGTAAGGTACATCAGGCATTGCTTTGATGCTAACCGTCAAGTCTAACTCTACCTGTGTTATGCCTCGACTACCCATAGCAATGTCATAGCATGGGTATTGCATAATGCATACTGTACCTGATTAGAAGAACTAAAGTACTGTATATCATCAATCACAATGTTGGATACTAATCAAGAAGTCAATACCAAAAAAATAGTTTGTTTTTAGATAATTTGATACAGAATAAGGTTTGGTTAAGTTAATTAAATAAAATGCTATGTGCAATATATTAGTTCATGTGTGGTAATTTGCACGACATTGCATCCTCAACATTAAAAAACTTAGCAAGAATGAGTTCTACAAGCACACCCTCAAATACCACAAGAACTCGTAAAACAAATGTTGTATTTGGGCTGGGAGAAGTAATCACAGAAGCTGATGGCACAATTACAAGTTAGCAAAACTTGTTAATTGGAGCCAAGTACTTTGTTTTCTGGTAAAATGAGAGTCTGAGCAGTAGTGAATCAGTGGCAGCTCAACTGATATATGGAATGACAAACCAGGAAATTCTTCCACTATTGCAACTCATATGTACGTTGGAAAATTGGAACGGAAGCTTTTATTCCTATCAACATTTTATCTTCACTAAATTTGGTGGCCATGGCAACATGAATGAAAGTAACGCCAGCTCAACAACTTGCATTTATATATGCTTTTAGTTATTGAAGTAACTGGTGGAGATCCTGCAAAAGTTAACTTCTTTTAAGTCGTTAAAAACGTGGGTTAGAATAACTTTGCCAACATGATGTTGATATTCTGACCATATTAAAGCACTTTGAAGATGGCTTTGGAGAGTAACACAACATATTGAGCACTGTAAGTGTCCTGTATTGCTACTTGTAGTATCAAATACCATGTTGATAATCTTAGTATTGCAATTCCACTCAATGAGCAAATCAGTAATTTGTTTGCTCACAGTTTCTCTAGTTTTGCCATAGCGCCAGTGGTAAATAATGGAGCACAAAGTAGCTTGGGTTCATCTCTTGTTCTCACTGCAACTACGAGACGTTCTTCATTTACACAGATTTTGTTAATTTTTCTTCGAGATCTGTCTGCATGAGCATATGACAGCTTAACGTCTGCAGGATCTCTATCAGTTCCTTCAATAAATACACATGTAAATGCAATTTGTTGAGCTGGCGTTGTTTTCATTCAAATTGCCATAGCCATTAACTTTGGTGTAGATAAAATGTCAGAAAGAATAAAAGCTTCTGTTCCAGCTTTCCAACGTAGTTATGAGTTGCAATAGTGAAAGAATTTTTTGGTTTGTTGCTTCATGCATTAGTACTACAAGCTTCAGTTTAACTGCCACTGTCTTTACTACCGCTAAAGATTCTCAGGCTACCAGAAAACAAATGCTTTGAGCAGATGAAGAAGTTTTGCTGACTTGCTGTTTGGCTGCCTCTTTTCTGAGCAGCTTGCATTTCATCTTGCAGCATTCATCTTTATCACGAGAACCAAATGATGCAACTCTGTCCGTCTTCACGGAATGAAAAAATTGCAGATCATCAAAATCTTTAATCAATGATTCTACATTAGGTAGCCAAATATGGAATGTTTTGCCCAATTCCAGCTGTTGTTGCTGCAGCTTAGTTAAGGTGCTGACTGTTGATCGTCTTACAATTGGAATAGCTGTTAGTTAACATTGTTGTCTAACAGTTAACATTTTTTGACAAGCTTTTAACTTTTAACGCCCTAACTGACCATCAGGGGGCCCCGGGGCCTTTAACTGACAACCAGAGAGCCCCAGGGCCCCTGACTGACGACTAAGGGTCCTGAGCCAGGAGCCCCTTAATTCAAATTTTTAATAATTTATATGCAAAATCTGTCAGAAATTTAACAGTTTTATCCTAAAAGTTGCAACCCCAGGCCTTCGTTTAACGTTATTATAAACTTAATGCTATAACACAGGTGGTAAAGCAAACCTCCCAAATGAAATACTACCAATGGTAACTATAATGAGAGCATAGCCAATACGTTGTCTTTGTCCGAAATTGCAGTTTCTTTAATTTAGGATTTACGCGTACAAAAGTAAGTAATTATATTGACGACCACGTGTCCACGTCATAATGATGTCATGCAATTCTTGTACGTTTCAAAAAACTGTCAAGTGAATTGACTCAAGTCCTCCACGTTTTGGAAAAAAAGTTATTTTAATTTTGCTTTAAATTTTTTTTTTATGAAAGAACTTAAGGTCGCGATCTTATCTCAAAATCATAGGCGAAGCCAGGGTGGGGGGGGGGGGCCAAGGGGGCCCGAGCCCCCTCAATCAAAATGCCACCAATGACACATATTTGACAAAAAAAGTCTTGTTTCTTCATTTTCAGTTTCTTTTAGCATCTTTGCGTACAACGGTTCATGCGCACAACAGTAATTAACAATAAATAATATTAACGACCAGGGGGCCCGGCGCACCTCCATATTTCAATTTTTTCCAACCAATTTAAACGTATAACCAGGGTGAAATCAAATTTTTTGTCCTATTTGCTATCTCAGGCCCTCATCTAAACTCTTTATGGACGTAATGAAATAACCAGCGCTGGATTTGCCATATGGCACAGTGCCAGGACCCTGCTCTCAGATAGTAGGACATTTTTTGGTCTTCACTTATATTTGGCAGGAAGATGTTGCAAAAATTCCCAACGTGCCAGAGGCACCGCGCAATGTATATCCGGCCCGGGAATAACATGTTTAGTAAGCGTAGCCATCTATTGTACCATTTTTCATAACGGTTCACCTCCACATCGCCAGTTTTTACGCACAAAATACTTTTTAAAAAAATAGCTAGGAAAATGCTCATTAAACAAATTATTGAATTTGAATTGAGGGCTCCTGGGTTCCCTGGCTGTACAAGTACTCCTACAACTGCTTAAGTTCATGAAAGGAAATTCTTGGAGCGGATTATTATTTACTGCTAAAATATTCAGACGGCAATGTGCCTTACTTCCCCCTACATGGACCAAATCATTTATAATCACAATTTTACACCATAATCCAAGATTTTTAACATGTTTTGAAATTTAATTGCAATTAAAAGGAAGATTGAACAATCAAAATTTTTCGATTGGCTTTCAATGTTAAAAATCTAGTTCTTTCAAATGGCTGTGAACACGTGCAAAATGTGATCCAATGGGATTAAAATAGCTTTTTTTTCCAAAAACTTACAAAAATTGCTCAGCGGCTGGGGGCTTTGCCCCCAGACCCCCATAGCCACCGGCGGCTGGATGCTCCGCCCCCAGACCCCCGTCTGTGATACGTTTGAGTACACTAGCTTTCTCAATACGTCTCCTAAGTTAGACATTTTTGTTTTTTAACTGTTAGTTTTTGCCCTCACCCTTTACCAAAATCCTGGTTAAGTGACAACAGACCACGATTTCAGATCTTCCATTCTACGATATCTTTGCTCTACAAAAAGTTCCTTTTTTGAAAATTTCTGATGACGTCATTGCATGTGATTTGTGGTTTGGGTACCCCCAATCAAAAATCCTGGCTATGCCTATGGGCCCTCTTCTAACTTTTTTATGCAATGATATGTTTAGGCCCCGAGCTAATTTTTATATTGCAATAACGTGCATGATTAGTAGGCATCTACTGCACTTAATGTAGTACCAACTTTAAATAACTTTAAAACTCACCTCCACCACCCACCAGTATTAAATAATAATCCACCTTCGTCTCGTTAGTTTTTATGCGACAAAATACTTTTAAAAAAAATCTAACTAGAGGAAATGCTTATTGAACGAATTATTGAATTTGAATCGAGGGTGCCTGGGTGCCTGGGTCCCTGGTCGTACATATATTCCTAAAACTGGTTATTTTCATGACAAAACAAAACTTTAAGGCAAATCTTGGAGCGAAATATTTAATGCTAAAAATATTTCAGAAGGCAATATACTTAGCTTCCCCTGACCTGGGCCAAGTCACGAAATTTAACTGAAAATGCAAGATTTTAAACGTGTTTTAGACTTGACCTGAAGTAAAGAGAAGATTTTTTCAATTGGCTTTCAAATCTCATAAATTTTGCTTTTTTAAATGGCTCTGAAAATATGCAAAATGTGATCCAAATGGCATTAAAATATCTATTTTTTTCAAAAAAACACAAGAAATCAACCAGCGGCTGGGGTCTCTGCCCCCAGACCCGTAAAGCTTTATCACTTGCGGTTCTAGTCCTTCTCCTTTAACAAAATCCTCGTTACGTGCCAAACCAGCCCTGAGCTTCTGATCTTTCATTCTTTGTCCCATAAAAAGTCCCTATTTTCGAGAATTTTTAATGACGTCATTGCATGTGATTTACGGTTTGGCTCCCTCTCCCAATCAAAAATCCTGGCTACGTCTATGCAATAAACTATGTGCAATGTACTACATACCAGATACGGGTCGTTGCATCATTGTCTTGTTACGTGCACCTTCACGAGTGGTTGCTTGCAACATTGCAAAGGTGCAAAATATACTTTGCATTGCTTCCAGTGTAGAAGTTTTTTAATGTGGAAGTATGGAATGGAATATGGAAGAAAATTTTAGCATGGCTTGGAATATAGAATAGAAGATTTTTAGTATGGAATGGAAATGGAATTGAAGAAAATTGCCAGTATGGAATATGGAAAAATCATCTTCCATTCCATACCATGCCCTGCCTGAAGCTCTACCAACTGAGTGAACTATCACTGACGCAGCCAACTGAGCTTTAGTGGTCGCAGTACAGTAGTGCAGTGTGAAGTCGTGATAAAAGATGAGGAAAAGCTCAAAATAATTTCAATAACCCGAATGCGAACTAAAATTAAGAGTGAAGTTCCGAACAGGGTGTTTCAATGTTTTGCTTCATTTGTTTACTGTTGTTAAAATCATAAAAATAATCTTCTTGGTGCTCAAGTGGTTAGCTAAGGAACCTTTAGCTCGCAAACATTCTAATCCTTACTTAATGCATTTTTGTTTGATTTATTTATTGCCTTTTGCAGTTTTGCGACTTGTATAAAGTGTTTTGTTTGCATTGCGTAACCAACAATAAAGTCAAATTATTGCATAATTATCATTTAACAAAACTAAGCTGTTAATTACCAAATTTACTCTGACTATCCATTGTAAACCGTTGCCTTTAGTTAAAGCGTCTATTGCATTATTTGTTTTTCAAGCCTAGCTAAGTCGCCAGCTGTCCACTCTTTTGTTCGTAATTGACGGTTTTTTGGGTGCTAAGAAGGCGGTCCTCTAATGAATAGGCGTGCTTCGAGCTTTCGAACCAGTAGTGAGCTGTAACGGTACAGTGACGAGTATCATCTGTAAAGCGGGTTAAGATTGAGCTACTTCAACTTGGGTAAATTGCGTTTTGCAATCGCTCTTTTGAATTTTCGTTTTGACACTGTGCGTAAACTGCTGAGAGCCATTCTCTTGACTTTGTGACTCAGTGAGAAGAGCCAGGTAACCGATTAACCGTGAACCAAGATCATGCAATAGATTTCTACAAGATTGAGTAAAGGACTAGCGCAGCTTGTATTTCTTTACGACCAATGAGAGTTATCGAAAATACCAATTCAAGTTGAAGTGTGCGTCCAGTCCCAAAAAGAAGAAAAATAAGGAGAGTTTTCACTAAGCTGTACTACACAGGGTTCGCAATTAACGTTAGCCCACTTGCCCCAGGCAAGGTGAAATCGCCACGAGCAAGTTATCTTTTCAGCTTTACTTCCGCGACGACTAAGTTAGCAAAACACAGCGTCTTACGTAACCTACATCAACAAGACCATTTTGAGACTCAAATTAGGTCCGCTTTTGTAGCAATAAAATAAAATGCAAGGAAAGATATCTTTCGCTTTATTTTAGCACTTTGTAATCATACCAATTAACACTTTGTTTAATCGTACGCTCATCATTAATCGCAATTGACGCTGCTTAATCGCTCGCAGATTCGTTCAATACTCAGACAGTCCTTGCAACTTTTAGGATAAAATAATGCGTTTTGGGCATAAATATATCGGAAGTTACTGATACCTAAGTTGGAACAAAAAATACCTGCTAAATATATCGTAAATTTTCCGATACTAGAGTAAGTGATTTTCACAGCACCTACAAACAGTGCTCGATGCCAAAGCAGAGCTATTATTTAGATGAAACTATTCAACATGAGCTAAAATGTGCGACCTTTGGTTTCATGTTTATTACAATCATCAGGCACATTAAATCTCTGCAAAAAAAGCAAATGCATTATACATCAACTGAATGGGTATTGTAATTCTCTATTTAATGCAAATAACTTAACCACTTACCGTCGAAAAGTTGCAGTCCATCGTATTAAATTCTGCCTTGGTCTCTTACTGAAATCCGAATCTCTAGAACCAACTCACTCCGACTAGTTTATTCTCTGCAGTTTAATCAAACAGGGAAACTGATTCCTGCTTATTTTTTTGTTGCTATCGGAGTAAATTTCAACTTACAACTGAGAGGATCAAAATAAAATACTATTATACTTGTATATAAAAACTATTAACAATATATAAATATAAAATAAAATATAAATAACAACTGTATATAAAATAACATTAAATATAAAATAACAACTGTATATAAAATAACAACTGAAATAAATCTGAGCGCTACAGACTTTTTGGACGTATCATTCAATCTATCCCAGAATACATATTCTCCATTTAGAAAGCCAGGAAACAAACCTCTGTACATCAATTCCAAATCAAACCATCCACCAACCATCATTAAGCAACTACCGTCTATGATTAACAAACGTTTAAACGAGCTTTCATGCAACAAAGAGAAATTTGACAAAGCCAAGCAATCCTACAGCCAAGCTCTGAAAGCGAGTGGTTATGATGGCATGTTAAAATACGAAGAGAGAAAGCCACCCAAGAGAACAAGAAAACGCAAAATAATTTGGTTCAATCCACCATATTCAATGAATGTTAAAACAAACATCGGAAAAAAATTTTTGAATTTAATTGGCCCACATTTAAATCAGTTACTCTTGAATGAACAACATGGCAGATAGGATCAAAGGCCATAACAACAAAATTTTAAAACAGCAACAGCAGCACAGCTCAACAGAACAACAGCAACAAACCTGCAATTGCAGAAAGAAATCAGAATGCCCTTTAAACGGAAATTGTTTACAATCAGGACTGGTTTATCAAGCAACAATTGAAACAGACGACTCAACTCAAAAATTCATCGGACTTACGGAAGGCGACTTTAAAACCCGGTATAGAAACAACACTAAATCTTTTAACCACAAAAAATGCAAAATGGAAACTGAGCTATCAAAACTTGTATGGTCGCTAAAAGATAAAAGGAAATCATACTCCACCAAATGGAAAATC
Organism: Trididemnum nubilum; assembly: GCA_963965965.1. NCBI lineage: Eukaryota > Metazoa > Chordata > Ascidiacea > Aplousobranchia > Didemnidae > Trididemnum > Trididemnum nubilum. Next base: position 5,155,929 of record OZ014487.1, read on the forward strand.
ATAGCTAAAGCGCCAGCTTACCGGTGAGGGACACGAAGATGTGATTTGTGCACAACAGAAAAGATGCTCATTGCGATGGCTGATGACACTTGCATTAATAAGAGAGATGAGTTCGTGTCCCGTTGCCGCCACCGCCGAAAGTAAAAGCTGAGCAGCGTAAAACCTTAATGTTTTATAGCATTTTGAGTTTTTTTTTATAGCGTTGTGACGTAACAGTTGCGGTTTTGAGCGTGTTAAGATTATACCGCATATTTCCCGATTTCTTCTATAACTTTACCACAGTATTTTTTATTTCGACAGCAGTAAAATATAGTATTCCAACATAAACTTTAGTACACCAAATTTTCGTTATTACGTTTTTTTCGTATGTAGTTACGATTTGTGACGCAATAGTTTTTAGATACAGGTATAATATTATTTGATTTTGATCCTCTCAGTTGTAAGTTGAAATTCACCCCGATAGCAACAAAAAAATAAGCAGGAATCAGTTTCCCTGTTTGATTAAACTGCAGAGAATAAACTAGTCGGAGTGAGTTGGTTCTAGAGATTCGGATTTCAGTAAGAGACCAAGGCAGAATTTAATACGATGGACTGCAACTTTTCGACGGTAAGTGGTTAAGTTATTTGCATTAAATAGAGAATTACAATACCCATTCAGTTGATGTATAATGCATTTGCTTTTTTTGCAGAGATTTAATGTGCCTGATGATTGTAATAAACATGAAACCAAAGGTTGCACATTTTAGCTCATGTTGAATAGTTTCACCTAAGTAAATTTTCCGATATATAAGTTAGAAGTTTCCAATATATATATATAAATATAAAATTCAGTTAAGAGGGTTCAGGAAAAGGGTACTTGATGCATTGCTTCACAAAATGAATAATGATTTAATGACAATATGACAATAAATGGATTTGAGCCGTCGCGACGCGTTTCGTCCTTGCTTAAGGGACTCTTCAGGCGACAAGGTCAACTTTGTTTATTAGCCAAAAAAAACGAAACCTTTTTTAATTATATAGATATATATATATGTAACAGAATGCACTCTAAGTTGGAACAAAAATGATTACAAACAGTAGCGTAGCCAGGGAGGGGGGGGCGATAGCCCCCCATTGGCCTGAAGAGTATGCACAATACTCCGTTTTTAGCACTTTTGAGGCCAATTTTTGCTCTAAAAACAAAAATAGCCCACCCCCATTGGATTTGGCGATGAAAATTGGTCACGGAACTGATGTAAATTCGACCAGAAAAACTGAGCTTCATCTGGCTTGAAACCTTGTTCCTTTTTTTTTTTTTTTTTATTACCTAAATTTGGACAAAAAAACCGACTCAGTCTGAGTGAAGACTAATCAAAATCTGGGTCAAGATCGTTTGATGTTGTTTCCAGCCTCCAAAATAGCCCCCCCTATGGCAAATTCCTGGCTACCTGCCAGAATTTCCGATTAATTTTGTAGGCTTTTTTGTTTCAACTTACAGTAGGTTTGTCGCAATGTGTTAAAAAATTTTTTTTTCCTAACGCCATATTGTTTATTTTGTAACACTTTGCGACAAATACGTAAGTTAAAACAAAAAAGCCTGCAGTAATAAAACTTCCAACTTATTTTGCAGACTTTTTTTGTTCCAACTTAGAGTGTATTTTATCGTATAAAATTTCCAATGTATATATAGGACAAATTTTATAGCAAATTAGCTCAAAAACGATGTGTTAAAAAATTAATCGTTTTTTTCAAACGGCAAGAATGTAAATTTTCTACCAGTAAGTCCGTTTTGATAACAACAAAAGCTAGGAGCAGCGTGCTTAGGGATGAACTTTTAGCTGTAGAACATAACCTTTATAAATAAACAAAAACTTTGTCTATTTTGTCTTGCCAAATTTTGGTTTGTTCTTATTAATCATTAGTTCTCAACAATGATCATTATACTCAACGAATCATGTATGCGTTATAATTTGTAAATGTTTTCGCAAAAGAGATTTTTAACGGGAATGTCCTGGGGACATTTGCTGCATTGCCACATAAAAAGAAACGTAACGATTAATGGTAAGAAAACTGAAAAAGATTATACTTATAGAAACCGGAAGCAATAATTTCTCGAACGTGGTAAGTACAGTATATAAGTAGCGAGCAAATAATGTTTCACAACATAAATTCATCTACACTTTACATAAAGTTGTTTTACTGCAACTAAAAGCTTTAGTTTTTGAGTGAAATTATTTCAATGGGTTTGATTATGATTATTGTTGCATGCGTCTATGACTTCATAAAAGGCTGTAACAACAACGCATCATCAAAAAAGAAGCAAATACCGACCAGCACTTACAGAGACGAGAATGGGGTTCTTGTAGCTAATCTTGTTCAAACCTGGGAGGAAATAAAGCGCAAGATAAGCAAAAATAACTTAAACTTGGGAAGGTGAGCCTCAATTTTTTCTTTTAGTTTTTGTTAAATTTACAATTAGTTAAAATTAGAACAAAGTATAATAATCTTTGGTGCTTAAAAATTGGTCTTGAGAAACAGTTTTACTCAAAATAAAAGAGCCAAAGCTGTCGTACATAAAATAGAATAATCTTGTTTGGCCAGTAATTTTTTTGTCAGCAGCTTGATTTTTTGAAAATTTATGAAGTGTGTAAAATAGAACTTGTTTTATACAAGCATAAATTTAGAAACTCGAAACTTCCTGATGCATTTTAAAACTATTTTACTACTTCAACTAATGAACATTATTACTTTACTAGAAGTAAGCACCAATTAACATACTATGTCTCACAATTCTGACTTGTTAGGTTTCAAAAAACGTTTCGGTATATTGGTGTAAAAATTTGAAATAGTATAGAATAAGAACCAAAAACCTTTTTTATAAAAAAATTTTGCTACAAATACAAAAATATATTGCTTCAAAGCTGAAAAAAATTTTGTTAAGGGGTTTCAGGACAAGAGCACTTAGGAAATTGTTTTTTAAACTGAATAGTGATTCAATAACAATAAATAAAATGAAGCACGTTGCCACAATAGTTGATAAATGACATTTTTCAAAAAATGGATTTTTCACAGATTTTAAGTTATTTGCTAAAACTAATTTCCCGAAGAATTGTTTTAATTTTTGTTTTTTAGTTTTAATTGTTTTACTTTTCAATCAATTTTCGGTAATAAACAGCTTAATATGTTGCATTTGAAAATACGGTCAAATGGAAATTTAAAACTTTAAACGCGATTTACTCAAAACAGCGAAATGCGACTTATCAACTTTTGCCAAAACATGCTTCAAATTCAGAATCGACAATTTGCTTCATAGCTATATACTGCAGTTTAAAAGCACAATTAGAGATAACGTTCAAATTTTATATATGTGTTTAATTTTTCTCTCAAATGTAAAAGGCTTATTGATTTTGTGGAGCTGTTTAACTAAAAGATCTCCCGAAGTTCTCTTCACAGCTCTTATTTTGGATTTGTTTATTTATAAGTTATTTTCATGAATTCGTCTTTTTTTTGTTTTTGGTAAAGTTAAAGAAATATTGTTTTTTTTTATTTATCCGTTTTTTGTTTTTTTTGAAGTTAACTATAAAGTGTCTGTCTGCAGTAATCTTGCACACCGTTCGTCTGCCAATCTATCTTCAAGTATCATTATTATTTTGCAGAGACGTCATCACAGCCAAACGGTATCATTCGAGAATGGTCGAGATTGTCCGAGAATGGCGGTCCATAAGCGATTACTGCAAGCATACCTATCTCAACTATCCAATCGCAAAAATGCAAAATTCCAACGGAAATGCTATCAAATACGTCACAGACAACAACACGAATGGTGAGCAAATCATAAAAAAGCCTATTTTTATGTTTAAAATTTTTCTTATTTTACCCCTGTAGTTATTGATACTTTCGTAACGGAAATCAGATTTTTCCTTAGAACTGTACTGTGCGTAATTATCCTCAATTTATTACCTGCATGCGGAAGTATCATATAAAACCTGTCCACGGTTCATAACTGCTCTGACGTAACAAAAAAGCCTACTATTATGCACAATCACCCACACAGAGTGTGTAATTGTACGAAGCGGTTATAACGTAATGATACAGATTGAAACACTATTGCATAATTATGTATTGATTGATAAACTAAATGATTTATGCAGCCAGTACCATCGCATAAAAAGAAAATGTCATTTGACCAGTCTAACATTATCATTCCAGGCTAACTGACGTAATGTTTGTCGTTGCCTGAAAAGACTTACAATTTCAGCGCATAGCAATAGCATTCATCAGAAACAAAAAAGGCATTACTTTTTGACTGCCTCCCGTTTGCCTTCTTAACTGCAATTTCTAAAATGGAAAAAGTCAGAAATGCAGATTTTTGTTTTTGCTGTTTATATAACAAAACAAATTTTTAGCAATTTTCAATTCGTACGTAAGTTAACAAACTTTTTTTGTTGCAAGATAAGTGTTACCACAAAACTACGTACTTAAAAGTGGAATTATTTTTTTCTAATTTAAAACACCAACATTCGAAAATAAATATCTAAGAAGGGAGCTGAAACATTCACCAAAATTACAATCAGAGAAAAAGTTAAAAATAATAGAAATTACAGTAACGGACTTTTTCAAAACGTTAACAAAGCTTCCGTAAAACACTAGAAAATTAGCTCCCGAAAACTAACCGCAATTTTAATTTGTTTTCACAGACACTTCCGTTTTACATATGGCTCGAAACGACTTTCCTTACTACGTCACAGAAGGAATTAAACACTTTGTATTGTGGTCTTCTAAAGAACAAGATTGGAAAGTCTACGAAGATTACGTAACAACGAAATTTCCAAGACACGTTTATGACGTACTAATGTTTGAAAATCCCATAGAATTGAAATCAGTAAAATCAGTCGTGCATGTTCACGTTTTTGAACGGCTACGTGAACATCAATGATGAAATAATGATGGTTTATTTGTTAACACCACAACAAGAACCGGCAAGAGTTTCTAATATGCTTTCAAATGAATTACAGTGGCCTAATAACAAACAAAAATAATTTGGCGATACAGCTGGTAGATCAGAATGCAATAAATGTTTTAGTTTGTAAACATTAAGCACTGTTGTATTGGAATTCAAAAAAACAAACAAAACAAATTTAGCATTAAGTTTTGTTCAATTAACTATGTTTGTAAGAAAATCCTTGTTTTAGCAAGAAAACATTTTTGTCTTGAATAAGTTACTTCCTTGGCAGAAAGCTTAAAGAGAAGAGCAATCAATTGGAGACCATTCTTTTACCTTTTTTTTATTTATTGATGGTGTCGGTGCGCCAAATTGAATGGTTGCTATGTAATTTTGATCTTTATTACTGTTGTTTGATGCTTTGTTTCATTTTTGTTTTTAGTGTATGTCTATTATTTGAATTTTATAGAGCCAACTTTGCCTAAAATCAAACTTTGATTTGTTTTGCATCCAAATTACGCCTCAAACTTATTTATATAAAAATACTGTTATACTGATAGTTGTTCCTGTGGTTGTTTTTTTTTTTGTACAAATTTATTACACTGTAATTTGTATTACTCATTAGTTTAAATTTACTGCCACCTATACGATGGTTAACATATATTTTGCATACAGTGTGCTGTGCATACTTGTTTTGCGTATGATTCTGTTTGGGTTCAAAGCTAATCTCGTTTTGTTTCATAAAAAGGATTTTATAAAAAACACGAGGTAAATTTTGCTCAAAGTTTACGGTCATGTTACACGGGTTATTTAATCAACGCATTTTGAACTATGGGAGAGGAATACCCCATCCCCTATTTAACTTCTAAACCAAAAGTCATGGCAACACCAAATTTGGCATGCAGTTTGTTGTTAACTAAAATTTTTTAGAGGAATTAGTGTTGAGTTGATGGCGTCATTATTGTGACGTCACGGCCATATTTTCAAAAAATGGCGTCATTTTTACGAAACGTCACGCGTTGTTAAAATTTTGTACCCAGATTTGTTTTTTGACACTGAATCATAGAGTGTCTAAGTCAAAATAAAGTAGTTATTCGTCACCAAACGTCTTATAACGTAATTTCATTTAAATTTGGCCAAAGAATGCTCAGATTTGGGAAAGTGACTTTGATAGAGTCGATAGAGCTCAAAAAAACTTCAAAAATTTAAAAGTTTGGAACTTTAAAAATTAGAAAACTTCCCGTTACCTTTGCAACTTAAAGAGTTATTTGTAATGCAATTAGATCCAAAGTCAAGCTGAGTCAAAATAGAAATACATTTTCTTTAAAGGGATTTATCACAAAAAAGAGCAAAAAGGAGGCAAAAATGCTCCGCCCCCCCATCCGAGGAATATAGGGTTAAAAACGAGTTATCCAGTCTTGGCGTGAAAAAAAATAACTAAAAACACGGGTCAGATTTGAAAAACAAAAATCTGACATTAATTTCTGTCTTGCAGTACTGTATCGTAACTAAATAACTATAGGTTTTAGAAATTATAGACAGTGATACTATTCAAATTTGGCAAGAACAAAAACTGTAGTCGGTTCTTCAAACTTATAGCAACCGGTTTGTTTGAACCTAATATGCACGGTATCCATACAAGCAATTTTTTACAACTGCCCCTTAAAAATTTGCAATGGGTTTGGGGAACCGGGCTGAAGAGTACCACTGATTATAATAGAGAGTGCGACTATCTTATTCCTTTGCGGTCATGATCAATTACAAAAGACAACTTTCAACCAAACAAGAATGAATTTGTGTCATTTTAATCTCCAACAGAATTTTGGAACAAATATGAAACCCAAAACTCATGAAAATTTAGGAAACGCCAGCTTCAACTCAAGTTATTGGTTCTGATATATGAAAAGAAGAGTGTAAGTGAAGCAGCATAAAAATCAACACATTAAAAAACAAGACAAAATCAGAACTAACTTATTGCATTACAATAAATTATACTGTTATGTAGGTCATAGAAGGAAAGTTTTCGAAGTTTGGCGAAGATAAAAAATGTTTGGAATACCAGCATTGTATTTAGCACGTTTTTCACGATGAAGTACTGTACCGTACTGCAGTTATTCACAACACAAACTTTGAGTAATGTTGTTGTTGATTCTTATTGTTCATCGCATACAAAATTTCCGATGGCTTGTCGCGTTATTACTTTATTGAAAATTTAGGTAAGGCCGGGATCACACGATCAGGATTTTTGCACAATTTTCTTGCTACAATTGTGTGAAAGGTCGGGCAAGTCCATGACTCACTATTGGGGGTACCTGTGGTCAGTTAAATTGAACAGTCCGTGTGAAAACGAAAATCAGAGTCTGCAAAGTCCTATTAAGTTTTTGCAGAAAAATAGAACCAAGCTCTATTTTGCCGGAAGTTTTCAATAAGCCGCCTTATTCAACGAAGGAAACTTAGCATTTAGCCGTGCCTTTGAAAATATTGAGCTGCAGAATACAAAAATGAGGCCGAGGTCAACGCAGAAAACAAATGCGTCACAATAACAAGCAAAAATGTTATAAGAAATTTACTGTAAATGATTTAATTGGCAATGGCGAATTATAACACTGCCCCTACTGTTTTAACATATTTCTTCAAAGACCTAAATGGGTCGCCTACTGTTTTTTTTTATATTTGTTTACGATCGCATAATCATCACCAAATTGCTAATTCTCTTTAGCTTAAACATGAAGTTGACCTTTTGATAAGCAAAATCGAAGAAAGGCAGTGCCTATGGAGCTTTTACTGTACCCATGTAGATCGTGAAACTTAGACGTTTATTTTTAAAAATTTATTAACGAGTGATGCATATTGCAAAATAAAGCAAAAATTCTCGATGCAAGATGTTTTTTTAGAACTTGCTTTTAACAAAATCCGAAGTTAAATTAAAAAAACTCGATATTTTGCAAAACTTGTACTCGAACTCGGAAAAATAAAAATAGGAAACTTGATTAGCTGAGATTGAACTCACAAAAAATCTATCAAGAGTACATCCATTACATGGGATTTTCTGTCAAAATGTTATATTGCATTTCACACTTACATTTTACGACTGATACAAAAAACAAAAAAATAAGTGTTAAATTAATTGACGCTCAATGAAGCACCTTTTAATTTACTAAAAATAGAAAACAAGAAGTTATTTTTTATCTGGTTAACCGACTACAGTATGTTCCGGATATTGGATATCAAATTGCCGTTAATAGCTTTACGTATGCTTTAACTCCAGTTAAGATCAAGTGAAGGCAAAATTTAGCCCAGGATTATATGGTTCAATAATTTTTTCATTTGAATTAGTTTTTTTATTTCTCCATAATTATTCAATTTATCATTCCATTCTGATACAAATATCAGAATATCTTCTTTTGACGGAAATTTAGGTAAAAATTGATATTTATGACCCTTTTATCTATTCACGTGTTATCATCATCATCAATTCATTTTGAACTGGGTTCTTCCTTATCGACGGAGTTGGCCGGATTTCGTATGGTCATTTACTTTACCACCCCTTGCCATTTTGTTTGATCACATGCATCCTCTTTAACCAGTGCAGTTTTCTTTATTTCATTCTTTAATTTGTTTTTTCATGTTTGGTGTATAAATACTATTTAGTGTAATTACAGCAAAGTTTTTATCCAACCACTTCCGCCCCCCTCCCCCCAACAAACTATGGCTAAAATAAAAACACAGCAGGGTGCTTCTGATGCGGAAAGTGTAAAATTGCGCGCTGTTTTGATAAGCGTTTGGTATTTGATCAATACATCTTAAACAATAGAACTATGGCTCGTTGCTCTGTGATTAAAATTTTCGTTTTTTGTGTAGGTTAGAACTAACAAAGAAACTCGTGTATGATTGCAGATAGGGTGTAATTCTGGATCGCAGAAAGGGTGTTATAAAAGTATTATAGAAATGTTTCTACTGTACAGAAAGAGTGTAACTCTAACTGACATATTTAGTAAAAACCTTATAGCAGCTGCTGGACAATTTTTGTAATATTTTATCAACACCTATAATGCACATTTTTGACGTTTTTGCCCAAAACTAAGCAATGAAAACTTGAGTAAAATTAGTATGAAAGAAAAAGTATTCTGTATGGAGCCTGTTTAACCATAGTTACTGTACATTGCAGATCAAAGATGCTCCTAAATTAGTTTGCAATTTTGAATATGCATTCTCCCACCCCCCCTTAAACAAATGCGATAAAAAGAGTAATGTTGTAACAATAATTTTAGTGAGAAATCGGGGTTCTACCAGCTATTTGAACAATTTTCTTGTTTGTAAATAATTAAGTAATCAATGTATATCCAGATCCAAATAAAGAATTTTTTTTTAAGCATTGATCGTTGTAGTGTTTCCATTATTAAAGATCTTTTGACATAGAAATAACACTTCCTCTGCGAAGGATGCCGAGGCTAAAGTCACCTTTCAATAGGCCTATATTGATATGCTTTTGCTTAACGGTAGTGCAACTACAAACATGCCGGGACTTTTCTAAAACGGTGGGTAGGCTTACAATGCATTAACCCTGTTTTACACATATATATGTTTTTAAAAAATGGCGCTATTTTTGCGACGGCGTCAGAGTTGGTTTAAATTTTGCCATAGGTTTGTTTTTTGATACTGAGTCACAGGGCTGTAGTCGAGACCGACTCGTTCGAGACCAAGACCGAGACCAAGACCGCAAAATTTTTCCGAGACCGAGACCTAGACCGGTCTCGATTTTGGCTTCGAGACCGAGACCAGCAAAGTTCGAGACCAAGACCGAGACCGGAAAAATGACGTCATCAATATTTTTTTCGATTGTTTGAAAAAAAGTTTTTGGAGCTCATATTTGGTCATACGTTGGTTTTATGATTATATCAATTGGTTCAGATGAAAAAGTGCTTTAGTCGAAGTGATGATTACTACATCAAAACATCTCAACGACGTCATTTTATGTAGATTTTCACCAAAAAAAGAGAGCCTTCAACTAAACTTAATGCTTCTTACTCAAAGCTCGAAGCCTAGTCACCTTTATTTTCATCAGGAATTACGTGTCAATAAAACTGACTAAAACTTAATGAAATAAACTTACAAAACCATCGTAAAAAGGTATTTGCATATTTGAAGTACCGCATTAAAGGCAGCTACAAAAACGCAGCCAGGAGTTTTAATTAGGAGGGGGGATTTCCAAGCACACAACTACGATTATGCTGAGAGAAGGCTTAAACAAAACAATACAATTTTTACGCGAAAAATATTTTGTTGGTTGCAAACTCGATTAATTTTCATTCAAGTTCGAGTTCGGTTTATTTTAGCAAGCTCAAGTTCGATTTCGAAAATTCAAATTTTTTCGAGTTCAAGTTCGACAAAAATATTAATGGCTCTGCGCTATGAATATTTGCCGCGACAAAATTAATGAAACAATAAATGATAATTCAAGGACTATCATAAAATATATGTTGTTTAATATTCTGTTAAAAGTAAAGTATAGGTTTTTGAATTCATCAAATACGATAAACAACGTGCTTTTCTGTAACAAATAGACCGCAGTAATTTTCTTAAAAGCTAGTTTCACAGACTTCGCACTTTTACGTTGTGCTCGCCTACTTAATACAAAATTTTGCATAAAACTTTCAATTTGAAAATTGTGTAACCAAAATTAATTTTGTTGCAATAACTAAACCGCCGCGATTATTTCATATATCGTCAATCTTTTTATTCTCAAACTCATTTCTTGTAATTGCTAATTTTTTGTCAAAAATTAAACTCGCTGATTTATTCCACTGAGCTGCAAATACTAACCAAGTTTTGTTCTTTTTCTACAAACTGTAGAGTAGACCATTGGTTATCGAACTTTTTTCAAAGCGACTTAAGTTTCTTGAAAAAACCAAAGGTGTAAAATTTTGATGCAGAGTTTAAATTACTTTGATGCATGTATGTTCTGATGTTATTCTGATGCAGAGTTTAAATTAAAAGCTATGTGAAAAAAGAAACTTTTTATGATGACAGAACTGTGTTGAAAATCGTACAAAGAAGTTTTCACTGAAATGTTTATGAATATTTGCTATTTAGCTTTCAATATCGTTATCAATAATATCCTAACGTAGTCTGACATACATGACCTTTGGTTTCTAGTCTTCATGCGCACAAAGCTTCTTCAATGCGTGAATTCTATGCAGGCGCGTAGCCAGGATTTCGCAAAGGGGGGGGAGGCTTTTTTGGAAGTTTGATACAACCGTAAACGAACTTGACCCAAATCTTTATTAGTCTTAAACAAGATTGAGGCGGTTTTTCTGTCAAATTTACGTGAACTCCAAAAAGAAAAAAGGTTTTCACCAAATTTCGAAAGATTTTTCCGGCCAAAATCAGAAATTTCAAGGTTTTTCTGGCCGAAATCAGGTGATCTCCACAAAAAAAGGTTTTTATCGACTTTGAGTGAGCTCCGGAACCAACTCCTTCACAACTTCTGCTCCCAAATCCCTTTAGGGCGGGGGAGGGCTATTTTTTCTTTTTGAAGCAAAAATCGGCCTCAAAAGCTCAAAAACCGTGCTATTTTGCATACTTTTCAGGCCAGTGGGGGGGCTCGAGCCCCTCCCCGCTTCCCCTGGTTACGCTACTGATTCTATGCTAGTTGGTCGAGCGGTAACGCGTTTGTCTCTGGAGCGGGAGGTCTGAGATTCAAATCTCGGTCAGGTCAAATCGGACTCAGTGTTGCCAACGGCTCGCCACCGCTGCGATATTTCTTCGAAAGGAGCTGTGTTGCCCGGGCGCAATGACGCGGAGAGGGGTTCTGTAAACTCGTTACACGCTTGGGCGTATTACAGCAAGCATAATGAAAAATTTATTTGAAAATATATTGTTTACTGCTTTTAAGCGTTTTACACCTTTGCGATCTCGAGAAGCTCAAAATTTCACTGCTGGAGTTTTTCGTTACAAAAATGCAACAAGGGTTGACTACTATTCGCGTATATTCTATTACTGTATTGCTTTCTGCAAGTTTCACTCTTTGCAGATGTTTACAAAACAAAACTATTCTAAAAAAATTTTAGGCGACCCATGGGTTGAGAATCATAGGAGTAGATAACTGTAAACACAAATATACTAAAGTTTTTGCTATATAAGGGACAAATTTCTTATCACTTTGTTAACTCAAAATAAAGCGTTGTGTCGCTTTTCCAATTTAATCGTTTTTTGTTTTTTTATACTAGTAGCTGTTTTTCTAGGTCGCCTAAGCATCAAAAGTCAAAAACATGCAACTGTTGGGAAAAACAAAATCTCAATTTACAAAGCTTGATCAATTAAATATTTCAAACAATTTTTTTAATCTTTAAATTTCTTTTTACAAACTAGGACAGTGTTAAGAAACAATCGCGTGGCCCAGAGGAGCTCTAAGGCCTTCACCGGTTTGGTCTGCTTGCAAAAAATAACCAGAAAACTTTTCAACTAAAATATGAGATTGTATTTAAGAAAAAATAAAAAAACAGACTTCCACACGGCATAAAAAATAACTGAAGTTTGGTACGTTGAATTAAATTAGAAAACTAAAATTGCCATGTGTTGATACTACGCTTGAAAATTAGGAATCAATTAAAAACCAGGTGTCGGGTCAGTCGTTTCTTTCTTTAGAGATTGCCATCAGCAAAAACTAAAAATCGCAGTAACGTAAACAACGAATGATCAAATAATATGCAAATAAGATGTAATTTTGCGACGCAACAAGCTGAGATTTCCTGCTGCTCGCAACAACGTATGAAGGTGAAAATTAGAAATTGTGGTAAAAAAATAACCCTGTAACGAAACACAACAAAGATATAGGTTCGATTCCAGGTAACTACAAGTAAAAAAGGACTGTGCTGAAACAGACAGTTTTATTCGAGTTCAAGTTTGAGTTCAGAAAAATTATTTTTCGAGATCGAGTTCGGCAAAAATATCGAGTTTTTTTAGTTCATGTTCGAGTTCGCAGCACCGCCTTGTCGTTGAGCTAAGTAAACTGTTGTAACTTAATCGTATCACAGCCGAAGGTTTGCCCCAGTCGCTTGGCGTTTTTTTGTGATTTTTTGTAAAAAATAGCCACTTGAATCATATTTCGCACGTTTTCATAACTACTTAATTGCTAAGATTCTTAATTCTAAAATTGCTTAGAACTTAATTGTTATGATTTGGAAGCCGTTTGAAAAAATTAAATTGCTTACCACTTTAGCCCCTCTTCTTTACCGATACAGGTCAAGTCCATGACACGTTTAAATGCTTGCATTCATGCTTTAAATTTTGTACGTGATATGACTAAAAAGAGGAGAGCTGCAGCCCACTTTGCCCTCCTGTTTGCGTCACTTGCCATTTTACATATAGCTTAGGCCTATACATCATGAACAAACAAAATTTACCAATTTTAAAGTAGCTGGTTTGTTTGCTGTTGAAAAAGAGACAAAATATGTAATCACTGTTATCAACAACAGACAATAAAATAATATGTAAGTTTATACAATGTATTCAATCTTTTTTTTATAAGTATCAGCAAATTTTGAATTGTGACTGGCTGTTTTTAATTTTTTGCCGATTTTTAGCCTCATTTGTTTTTTGATTTGTTCTTAAATTTTGAGAGCATCGACGTCAATTTTAATGACCATGTTTGTAAAACAGTTTAATTCCCGAAGCTCTGTCTACTTGAGTAGAGGCTTTTTCGCTTCTTTAGCAGCGTCGTCGGAAAGGCGAACTTTTTTCAACAACTGCTTAAACGACTGCCCAAAAATTTCTCACTTATTTGTGCAGCACTCTATAATCTCAAAATAGTAGCATTATATACATCCTTTGACTCAAAAACTTCTATCACGTGGGGATAAAGAAGTCGCAAAAACAGCTGCAGTGCTCGAACTGGGCAAGAACTCTCTAGTTTTGCTTAGACCTTGGTTTCGTTCCTCGTCATCAAAACCGCTGTGTGTAAATGACCTCTTTTCTCACGTGTAAATGCGACAATTTTGATCTCCAGGTGCGAAACCTCTTTGTCCAATTCATAATGTAAACGCTGAGTTAGCTTCTTTTTACTAACAAAATTTACACAGTCTCGCAATTTTATTTTTTCTTACAAAAATTACAAAATTAGCTATTTTATTTTACTTACAAAAATTACCCGGTCTCGAGACCAATTTTAAGCTACGAGACCAAGACCACAACGATTCGAGACCAAGACCGAGATGGGTGCGAAACAGCCGAGACCAAGACCGAGACCACAAAAAATCGGTCTCGAGACCTACAGCCCTGCTGAGTCATAAAATGCCTACATCAAGGTAGATACGTCACAAAACGTCTTATCACGTCATTTCCAGATACATATTATCCAAAAAATGCTTAAATTTTGAAAAATGTCTTCGGGAAACCTCAAAATAATTATTTGTGATGAAATTTGACTCTACTTCAGATTAACATGAAATAGAAATCGTTTTGCTGAAGGGATTTGTCACGAAAAAAACTTAGAAGGAGCAAAAATGTCCCCCATCCCAGTATAAAATTGGGACAAAAAAAACAAATCTTTTGCGTTAATTTTTTGCCATATTTGCAAAAGTTTTCGTCAATTACGATGACCCTGATCACATGATATGGATTCGGCCAGCACCCTGGTTACGTTGTTGCGTCTTTTGATAAGACGCTTTACCATGTTTATTCCTGCTTAGTGGCTTTGAACAAGCAGCAAATTCAGTGGACAAGAATTTGAAAAAATCCGCAGGAGCATTAGATCATCGGAAACTCCAAAGCAGGTGCGGATTCCTCCAATCACGAAGTAGTCTTTGCACTGAAAGCTGAAAAGCGTGCAGATCATCCAATAGTCAGGATCTAACACAATCCGATGACACGAGGATGAATGTAACCTCAACAACTACAACAATAAAATATAGCCTACTTTTTAGATGCTTATTAACAGCGCAAAAGGGATGGGAGCGCGCATAACGTGCATCTTCTGCCCACTTTGTACATTCCTAAACTTACTGCTAGTTCTTCAACTCATTACACGCTTCGAGATTACTCTACTATAGTGCAATGAATAATTTTGGTTTTATTGAAAATAATACAATTTTGTTGTAAACATAGAGGCTTTTTTTCGTTGATTTTTCCTTCTGATTTTTCTTTTCTTAATGATTGTTGATGGAAAGTAGTTGCTGACGCTAGCCATTTCTGTTTGTCAGAATCCAGCAAAACCCAAATCTAATAATACTGGGTCGAATACTGGAAAAATTACAAACTGTAACTTTTGGAATTTTGAAAGGATTAAAGGGGCATTCAAGTCAATATTTTTACTGTTAGTTTACTGTTAATGCTGAAAAAAAAACTAAAATGCATTCTGCCCAAATTTAAAATGTTTACGTCTTGCTGTTTTTAAGATATTGCAGTTCAAATTTCACAATTTTGCTCTTACTTCAGTGTTGGAACTTTGTCAGCAGTTGTGACAGAAGATTAACGGGTGGAAAGTTGGATTACAGTTAAGTTACTTTAGAAGATTGAAGCTAACTTACAATTCTGATTCTCTGCTTTGTTTTGACCAAAACGCTGTAACAAAATACTTGAAAGCTAGGAATGAGCTGTGACTTTTTGAAACTTTGCTTCTAGTTGGCAGCTTAATCAAACTTTGTACGCGTTGGAAGCCTTTCTAATAAACCTAGACTGTCATATCTTGGGAACGGAAGGCCGAAAAAAGCCAAGTTTAGTGAAGTTTGTTATAACATCAGCAGGGCTATTTAGATGTCTTAGATATCCCTGTAACATCACTCGACATTTTGCAAGAGAAAACCGAGAAAAAAAATTGGCTTGAATGCCCTTTTAAGAGAACTGCTGCCGGCAAAATAAATTAGTTTTCTAAAGTAAGTGCAATAGTACTGCTGTAACAATAAAACTAAATTGGATTTGACTTCGTCTTTTGACCTAGCTCTTACAAAGATGTTCTATTTCAAAATGTTTGTCCTATCTTTGGAATTTTCATCACATCAATTTATTTTCAATGAAGCCAGTGCACTTTAAAATCACAATCAATGCACAAACAGAGTATGAGAATGATAATTGTATGGCAATAGGGAGAAAGCGAAGTGACCAAAGCAGTCTTCTGATCTACTTGAAGTAGCGTAGCCAGGGGGGGGGGGGGGCAGGGGGGGCTATAGCCCCACCCATTGGCATGTCGACCAAAATGCAGAATCGGAAAAACACTACGTTTTTAGCACTTTTGAGATTGCTTTATGCACAGGATTGGACTAAATAGTGATTTAAAACATCTTTTGAAACATATATTCAGGGGTGCTAATTTGTCGAAAATAAAACTAACAAATAAATGAAAGCTTTGAAAAATGGTAAGAAATAAGCAATCAAATTTGATCGCAAGTGTAAAAATGCTAAACATAGGTGTCATCAACAAATATACTATAAACTAAGGAATAGGGGGGTGGGGGCTATTTAGTATTAATTAGTGACCAATCATTTCTCTCAAATTTCTTTTCATTAGCCTCCCCTCCAATTATTTTTCTCTGTAAACTGTATACGAAATAGATTACTCCGTGTTAGTTTTATTGAACTATTCGATTTTATAATTTACCATCATCTAAACAAGAGAAATAACATTTTATCATTGGCCACCTCCCAAATAGCCCATTTATGCCACCAGTTTAATGATGTTTGCACTGCCAATTTCTAAGCCACGTTTTAAAAGCATTATTTTTCAATCAAAATAGTCCTAAAATTGAGTTATTTTTGCAAAAAACTGCAAAATTTTCGAGCGCTGGGGGCAAAGCCGCCAGACCCCCTGCCTCCGGCGGATGGGGGCTTCGCCCCCAGACCCCTAAAACAGCCCCCTCATTGCGAATTTCTGGCTACGCGCCTGTGGACTTCCACCTTATTGAATAAAATTACACAAAGACTATTTGAATTTCGAAAATCTTGGTCAAACAACTTAAGTTTTTTGTTAAACCAGCAAAAACGAAATGCCGAAAAAAAAGGGACTGGAAATTCCATGATTGGAAACCACTAGTCTATGTTATAGCCAATACTTGTATAATATTGTTATGGCGTAGTAGATCATTACAGCAATTAGACAAATTGACAATCGCCATATAAAAAGACAAGAAAGTTTGGTTGATTACGAAAAAATAACTTACTACCAACTATTCTTAATCATTCATGCTGAAGCTGGCATTGTTTTTAATTTTCAAGCTAAAATCAGACTCGTATTCTTATAAAATTATTGAGATAAAAAATTTGTATATCCCAGCCTTTGCCTTCCTGCATGATCAGTATGCTATTCCCTGATAGAAAGAAGGTGAAAAATCCATCCAATTCTGGCCAGTAGTTTACAACAGTTAAATTAGAAACATAAGTTTTTAAATACTTTGTTCTCATTTTGAGGCTACGTTGCAAAGATATTTAACAAATACAAAGTGGTATACTCTCTAAAAAGTTGTTGGAAGCCTTGAACCTGTTTTCTTAGGCTAAAGTTCTGGAAAAGGTAATACTAAGTAATACTTACTCTTGCAGTTACATCACAGCATGACCTATTCAATTTTGGTAAACACTCTCTCTTTTTATGGAATTTGCAGACAGGTAGAACAAACTCAGGATTTCAAAAACTTTTTAGGGAGATATTCTTTTGTGTATGTTGAATATCTTGGTACTTGCAGCCCCACCACATGAGAACAAAAATTTCAAAAATTGTATTACAATTTTAATTTTGTAAAATACCAGAACTGGCTGAATACTCCCTTTATGCAAAAAATAAAGCACGCCTAGCCAAGTAATTTAACGTGAACAAAAAATCAGTTCATTCATTCATTTATTCATTCTTTTTTTATTCTTGACCACCACAACAATAGCAAATGCATGGTAACACAATAATAACACGTAGAGTCAGGAAAAGGAAGTAGCGACACAATGTCAGACGTTAAGATGTGCAGAGGATACTGAACACAAAAAAGCGATTTTTATTTGCGTGGTTGCTACACCTGTCACACCAGCTCAAAGTTCATTGTAGGCCTAATCAATACTTCACAACAATGAGCTTGAGGTAGAATTTGTATCTCTAAAACAAATTGGTCAAGAAGAATAGAGTCAGAACCTATTTAATTCATTAAGAACAATGTACTGAGAAAATTAATGATAAGCTATAAATTGTATCCAGAGTCTTAAGAAGCACAATTAAACCTTTGATTAACCGCCAAATATGTTAATCATTTATTTGGTTGTGCCTCTAAGACTGTTATGATCTGGTTAATTGTGATTCGTTGCCTTTCTATGCTCATATTCATACCGGTAGTCCTAACTATACCGACGAGGAATAAAAGACGAGAATCGATTCCGAAACAGTATGTCTTAGGCTGTTAATCAAAGGTTTGATTGTGCCTCTAAGCAGAGCTGGGCGTTTAAAAAACACATCGTAAAGCGCAAGCGCAAATTTCGCAAATAATTTTTTTTTAGCTAAAAGCGCAAATTCTGCAACCAAAATCTTTAAAGCTTAAAGCGCAATTGTAAATTCTGTAACCAAAATTCTAAACGCTTTAAAGCGCAAGCACAAATTCTGCAACCAAAAATTGAAAACAGTACAGCGCAACTGCTGCAAATTGATTACTTGAGGAGCGCAAACAAATTTCGCTATTTATAAAAGGTTTTGAGTACAAATTATTGCATAATCGAAGTTTAAAAAGCGCGCTGCAGACGATGGTGCTGAGTACAGAAATATGAAAGTACAAATATGGTAAACCATCTTCAGCTAAGCTGCACTGGAATAAACCAACTGCAATGCGTTTAGCTTTTATAACTATAGTAACATATTTATGAGCGAAAAAAAAAAATTTTTATTGTTAAAAAAGCAGTTAAACACTATAATACCAAAAGTAATAAAAATAAATAACAATAAAAATAAATAAACACCAAAGGAAAAACAAGCACCACTCACTTACATTCAGAAATAATGTGTTATTCATGGAAAAAATTAACTTTTTTAAACACTTTTTCATTCTCAATCAGGAAAGCAAGCTTTTCAAAATTTTCCTTCGTTATAGACGATTGTTTCGATCGCAAAATATCAAAACCAACAGAAAGTAATCTCTCGACGGCGGCCGAACGAAGGATAGCGGTGTTGAATCTTTTGAATTTTTGCAACCACGCATCTCTCGCGCAGGCAGGAAAGCTATCTCTGGTGATTTTGTCGTTTGCTCTTCCGACCCATTCATCTAGTCTTTTTCTTATTGTAGCGGCCAAGTTTTCGGCTACTAATTACAGCACAAAAAAACAAAAAGTATTTCGTACTTATTAAGTAGGGCAGCTTAAACTAAATACAGGGTTCGAAATTAACGCCTGCTCGCTTGCCCGAGGCAAGCTGAAATCGCTTCGGTCAAGATAGTTTTCGGCTTAACTTGCTCGACGGGCAAGCTAACAAAATATAACGTATTAAGCAACTTCAAACAAGATTATTTAAAGACACAATCTAGGCCCGGTTTTGTTGCAAAAAAATAAAATCTGTACCTAGAGAAACCTGTTTCTTGCTTGATTTTAGTAAGCACTTTACACTATCACAATTAATGCATTGTGTAGTTGTACACCCATTATTAATTGCAATACGCAGATTTTTCGATTCCCAGACGCGTTTAACAACTGTTTGGCATAAAATGGTACGTTTTTTTTGTTTAAAACAGTTTTCCGACGCCTGCCACGTTACAGCTCTTTCCGCTACCACAAGTACTACCCTGCGCTGCATGAAGATAACGTCAAGCGTCAAGAATTTTGCAATTTTTTTGTTATGATTATTTTGAAGATCTTTTAGCTTCCATTACTTTTGCAAAAAATTTCGGCTTTCTAGCTGGTGTAGCTTCCAAAATATTCGCTAATAAAAATCCGTTTACAACAAACCACAATGGTAATTAATAATTATGATTGCTAAATATTAAATGAAATGTTTACAATCAAAAAATCAATTTTTCCTTATGCATGATAGGAAAAAGTTACTCTTTGCATCACATTATCTTAACAATCGCACACAAAAACTTGATTCTCGAATCTATGCGTATTTTGCAAATTCAGTGCTTATTTCCAAGTTAACCTTAAAACTTAAAGTACATTTTTTCGAGCAAGTTGAAATTTTCTCGGGCAAGTAGTCATTTGATAAAACTTGCCCGAGCGGTAAGTTGTCAAAAAAGTTAATTTCCACCACTGAAATAATATTAATACTGTACATTACTCTTTGTCTTTCACCAGTATACAGCATATACTTCATCTAAAGCTGAAGTACTACCACCAGGGTATGCCATTTCAGAGTAGTAGGCTATTCCAGAATTATTCCAAATAGCTAAAACCGAATCCAGAATACCGAATCCTATTCTGGCTTAAATTAACTTAATTTGCTGAAAAAGAGAACAACCAGTCAACCACCACCGATAATCAAAAAAAATTTGTTCAGCGATTTGGTTAATTAAAGCAGCTCTTTATTGCAGTGCATGACATTAAGCGCTTCTAAATGTTCACCACTTGGTTACATTCTTAATTCTCTCACAGTCATGCCTGCACTGGAGAAGCACCTTTCCGAAGAAGCTGATGGTGCAGGAATGCAAAGGTTGCTTTAAATAGGAAAGTTGAAAATTTGTGGACCACCATTTCATGTATCCGTTTTAAAAGGTTAAAAAGTTTGAATTTTGGAGAGCTTTGTTTGGGGAAACTTTTTTTCATATTTGCCTCCCCTGGAAATTTCATGTGTCTAGCGTAAGTGGTTAAAAAGTTTAAATTTATGTGGCCCTGTTTGAGGGGACCCCCATTTTGACACCCCCAAATTTTGTCAAAATTTATCTTTTCTTTATATTACCGTACCTTAAAATTTCATGTGTCTCGCTAAAAAGGTTAAAAAGTAAGTATTTTGGAGGCCCCGTTTGGGGGAAACTCCCATTGTGGCACCCCCAATTTTCGTTACGTTTAGTTTATTTTTAATATCTACCATACTAAAAATTTGATCCATCTAGCTCTAACAGTTTAAAAGTACAAAATTTTGGAGAACCCGTTTGAGGGGGACCTCCCAACCTGGCACCCTTGATTTCTGTCATACACTTCTAGTCCTCCTTAACATCTTCAATCACTCAAACTTTGAATACAGCGCGTTTTGCGGTTTAAAAGTAGATAGCGCAGAAGAAAACAAAACAAGAAAAAAAATCTTTCAATCAGCAAGCATCAACTATTACGTGATCATGCGTTAAATCTGTAAAATCAAAATTTATTTATTTTTTGACAGGGACTTGCAGATCAACATTTAAAGATTATTTTGTGATTGCGCATTTTGGAAAAAAATTTGCAAGTAATGCGAAACAAATATTAGGTTTACCGATTCGCAAACGCAAATTGCGCAAACGCTGAAAAAAAAAGGCATAGTGCGCAACGCAAATTGCGCAATTGTGCAACTTGCGCAATTTTCGCTACTTGCGAAACTTGCAAACTATTTTGCGAAACGCCCACCTCTGCCTCTAAGACTCTAGATACTGTCTACAGCTAATTATCATTTCATTCAATATCATTCCAATAAATTTATAAACCATGATTGTTGATTTGTCTGCAGTTGCACAATCCTCTTAAAAAAATGTAGTAACTTGTCAGTTACATCACCATTACGCGATTGAACTCTCATGATTCTGCCAAGTAAATGCGTTTTTTTCTAGCATTATGATTAAATAGTCGTGGGCAAAAATTTACATTTTTCCCGTTCAAGAATTATATTCTTTGAAACAAAAACAATGATCACAGGTGCTAACATCTTTATTTAGATAGTTGGCTTGGCCAGGACGCAGCGAAAAAACAGCGCGATTTTTGAGTCAATCTATCATTGGTTAACATCATAGATGGGCAAGTTAATGCAAAACGTTAACCACTCGTCCGTTAACAAACTTCACTCTTCCGTTAACGTTAATCCGTTATTTTCAGCTTTAATTAACGAAAGTTAAGGAAGTCCGTTAATTCGTTAATAGTTTTTGTGTAAGTTGCACTTCTTTATATTCACTCGCTTCTGGAATACGTAGTGACGCTGTTGAGCTAATTGTAACGAAATATTTATTGCTATGGTGGTCTTTTGTGTTTTGAAGTTACATTTTACAGTCTAATCTAATTTCAAGATAAAAATAAGTTCAAATGCACTAACGAAGCTGCGATCGGAAAATCTGTGGAAATTGCGAACAGCGATAATTAATAGACCTATGAGGCTGCAGCTGTTATTTGCCACAAAAAAGAGCTACTTTCTTCTTTTTCTTCTATAAAACTCGAGCTAATACGCAACAAGTGTTACCGATGCAAATTGGTTTGTACCGGTACAATAAATGAATGGTGCAAGATATTAATGATAAAAACCTTAACGGAAGTCAACAGAACTTAACGGAAGTTAATTTAGTCCGTTAACACGAAAAAACTTTTTAACGGATTAACGAGGTAATGAAAAAGTTAGCTTTGTTATTAACGGATTAACGGACTTGTTCCCACCTATGGTTGACATGCATGATGGAGCCTTCACACTGTCTATTTTTGATGCTAAATGTCAAACATAAAAACTGTTAATACATATGTTACATTGTTACAGCCTTTGGTTCGAGCTGAATGAGAATCAAACCCAATTCAGCGATTCTGACAGCACCTTTCTATTTACTGAACAACTGATTGGCAAAACTTTGCTCTATAAAGCTTTTTTGTTCTTTATCTGCTTTGTTCGGTCGAACGGCTTTGTTCAATCTAAATCTTTGATTACAGTCGCTTTTTGTAGCTGGCCGCCAAGCAGATGTAATTGCGTTTCAATCTAGAACCATCTAGAACAGCGGTTCTCAATTCATTTTGAAGCTTGCACCCCTTCGGGAAGGAAAATTATTTTCGCACCCTCTACACCATTTTTATAAAACATAAAAATACGTATGTCATAATTTGAGGATTTAACACCCAAAGCAGAATTTTGCACCAAACTTTGACTAAGACAAAAAAAAAGTTCTTGACGGGCTGAAGAGCTAAATTTCTGCAGATAACCAGGTGCAGATCATGCAAAAAAAAAGATGTCCTCCTCGCATCCCAAGAAGTCTGATCTGGCACCCCGAATTAAGAACGCTGATATAGAACATAAAGAAGGAATTTTAGCAACAACAAACTGGTCAGTAGTCGCTGACAAAGGTTCTAATTGAACTAAACCAAGAAACCAGAAGGGTTGCTGTAAAACGACGCGTTAGCTCTTTCAACTACACAACTTACACCGTGTGTGCTATGTTACAACTAACTTTAACTGCTGTTTTTGATAGCATTGAACGACTCTTCACACTTTGCTGCAATCAGAGAATACCCCAAGAGGAGGAAAATGTCGTAGCCTACGGGCAAAGACAAAAAAATTAAAAATTAACAAATGAAAAAAATAAATAACGTAATTTCTGGCTAATACATAGTTTAGAAGCACGATTAATGGCTTTTAGTGATATGCCGTCGCTACCGTCTCTTCTACTTTTCTTACACTCTCGATTTATCTGTAAGCGTGGTGATCATATTCAAATTTTGCTTACTGTTTCTTTGTATTCGTAAGGGGAGGTTTCTCTATCTAAAAAATATCATTAAGTCTCCGACATCCACAATTTCGGGCAACCTTTTAGCGGTATCATCAATTTCTTAAATGACATCACCAACACCACAATATTACAATCACCAACTCTGACATTACTTGCATGATTATTTTTTGTGTGATGTTATAGCTGAAGTTGCTGACAAATTATTAGTTTAGTGATAAATCTATGAGTTGGTATAAAACTTCTGGGCTGATGATCAAAAATTTCCTGCCTTCCGGTTCAATTATTGATTTCCGAACTTACAAAGAGTCGTTTCGTCCTTGGGAAAGAGTAAGCAAGCAAGTACTTTTAGTTTGCAAAGTTTACTTGCTGGGGTTTCTATTGAGGCAACGCTAAAAATTACACCCTTCACATATTCATTGAAAGCACGATTAGCTTCAAGTACTGCAAACCGGAATATTTCCACAAATTTCTTAACGTTATGGTCATTTCACAAAGTTTTCATCCATGTGATGTATTAATGTTTTGCCATTCGCATATTGTTCCTGAAGTTTTTAAAGAAAACTAGTAATGAGTAGACACATCAACCTATCCAAAACAATCCAAATGCATAAGTATATACTTTAGTGTCCTATATGGCTTTTTGCAGATACAAACTGTCAAAAATTTTTGGCAAAATGTGTACTACACATCACTCAGTTTACGCATGAGGTCATAAAAATTACAAAAAGCAAAAAATAAATGATATTGTATAAATAAATTCACATTAGCTTATACCTTTGTATAAATCCTCATTTTGTTCCATTTGTTTGATGGGTTTTGTTGGATTTCTGAAAATAAAGATGAAATTATTTCAACTCAATTTAACATGAATTTCTCGCTGCTTCAGGAAACTAAAGACTAAATGGTCAATCAGCGCTGTGGATAAGAACAAGATTGATTTCTACTTTGTGATGATCAAGTGCAAAGGTTATTTTGACAAATTTGAGTTTACGTTTGGTATTTTGCTTTTTGTGTGTTGCAGTCACAGTATTCATTCACTGTGCGTAGACGCATTCATTCATAGCACATTGCATTCACTGCACGTGGCATTCACAGCATCACCACCAGGTTCAAATAGGGAAGGAACATAGCCATTAGTTCATACGTAAAATTTGGAGCAAAGATATTGGGCATAGACCCCCAAAGAAAAGCTTCTTTTAAAGATGACTCCAAAAAAGTTGGTTGTGAATTTGAAAGAGAGAGGAATACCGCTGTCTAAAAATGTTAAAAGTGTTTGTACGTTGGATTTATGAAGATCAGTACTGAAAAAAAAAAAGACTAGCGTTCTGCTGCTTTAAGTTACTGTAGTTGTAACCAGTGTGGTCTCTTTTTCGAACATGGAGTGGTTTGAAAAGGTGCACAGCTTTCTTGAAGCGTTCCACAACGAAACTTCCGGTCCTCATGCATAGCTGCCACCTGCCCACTTGTCTACAACCGGTGGCTAAGGCTTCATACTGTCCCTTATAGTTTTATTGCTAAATGTAAAAACGTAAAGCAAAGAAGCTGTAAGCACCAATTTTTATAATATTTGGTTTGACCGGCCGAGTAGTATAAAAGGGCTCTATCGAACCCCGAAGGTGGATACCCAAAGTGGATGCTTGTGACGTCATTTCTAACATCGTTGAGGATCACCTTTAAAGGGAAATTTAGCAGGATAGAGGATACCTCTAGAGGAAAATGCTATACGGCGTGACATAACTTTTTAGGGCATGACATACAAGGAATTGTGACGTTCGGGAAAATACAAGTTAAAAAAAAGTGAGGTTTATATTATGAGAATTAAAAAATTGCTAGTTGGTCTAAAGGAAAATTCTAGAGGAAAATGTTATATTGCGTGACGTAACAGGTAATATGAGGTTCGGGAAATTACGAGTAAAGGAAGTCATTAATAAAACTCTGGTGAGAATGAATGTAGAAACGTTATATAGAAATTATTATTCAAAGTCCAAGGTCTAAATCCATGTTAGTGGTTTGGGTTCAAAAGGTCACATTCAAAGTCAAGAGGCATTTAAAAATTGGTCATTTTGTCATTTTTCAATTCTTTTTTAAATTCTTCGGCCATGTCGTACAATCTCAGTTTCTCTTATATCGTCACATGATATTACATTATAGAAGCAATCGCCCATCAATACGCAGGATACCTCCAATCAGCTTCTATACCCAGCATATTTTCTCTCTATCTAACAATTGTATATGGCACTCCCAGAAATTAACCAGCACGCCCCCACTTTTAGACATTCTAGCTGAATCAAAAATAACTCCGTAGTAATGGAGACATAGCGAGCATTCACGTTTCCAACCACTGAAAATTGTAAAAGCAAGTTTGAAACCAAATTTCAAAATCACTTACATTTCAAAAAGTTCAAAAATGATGGAAAAAATTGAACTTCAAAAAAAAAAATTCTTACATTTTTTGTTTATTGAAAGCAAATGTTCTTCTTTTTTATCTACTTTCATGTTTTCGTAGCAAAATATGACCACATTTTCCATTACTTTTCTTTGTCTAAACGAAAGTTTTAAAGTGAGATTGCCATTTTTAATTAAAATATTTCTTCATTTTTTCGAATTTCTTGTTTTCATAGGAAATATAATCAAAATTTCCTGTAATTTTATTTGTTTTGAAAGAATTTTTTTTTGTAAAATAATCGTATTTTATTCAAATTTTTCTTCAATTTTTGTTAAATTTGTTTTCACAGTAAATTTGTTAAATAAGCTTTCACAGTAAATTTGTCATAAGTATTCAAAATGAGAATACAAAAAACCAAACATGTGCTGAAAAGTGTGATCAATCTAAAAGTGGTGAATAAAAACAAAAATGTTGACGAAAATGGTCACTAATAAGCCATAATATACTTCACAAAGGTATTCTCCAATATTTTTTATTTTTTTAGTGGAAATCTTGCAATCTTGTAAAATTTCTGTTATTTTATTATACAGTAATTTTATTATTAGTTTAGTGGCGTGGGTTCGAATTTCTGCTGTACAGTTATTTATTCAAACATCCAAAAAAAAACCCAGCTGATGACGTTATGCTTTCTACTCTTTTTTGTTATTTTTAATGTCGCTTTTTCACATTTAATTATTTTTTTTCTTCAAGTTTTATGTTATTGAAGTGAATTTATTCATAAATCTTTTCGATTTTGTTTGTCGTAAATGGGATTTACATAAAATGTTTAGCTACTGTACAATAGTTTTTTCATCAACTTTTTAAAATTTTTATCTAATTTCTGGTTTTCATTGCAAATTTGATCATAAATTCCATTACTTTTTTTTTGTCCTAAGCAAAATTTTTAACATAAAATTGTCATCTTCAATTGAAATATTTTTTTCATTTTATCAAATTTCTTGTATTTTTTGGGAATTTGGTCATAACTCTCTTTAATTTTTTTTTGATTTGAAAGGGCTTTTTGGATAAAATAGTCGTTGTTTAATCAAATGTTTCTTGATTTTTTATTAAGTGTGGTATATTTTCAGAATGAATTTGTCATGAACATTCAACATTTTATGATTTCTTTTGTCTTGAATTACATTTTCTTTGTTTAAGGTAGTAATTTTTGTTAGATAAAAATACTTTTTTGGGAATAAATTTATGAATGGGACTTGGAGACGGGTGCGTTTGCCAGCGTCTATTGTACATGTTGATTGATTGATTGTTCTTCTACCAATATAAGAAATTCAATTGTTACGCTTTGCTTCTAACCGATATCATCGGATGACATCATTTTCAAAATGGCTGACGGGGAGTGGTTACATTCAAACACAATTTTTAAAAATATGTCTTTAGAAGAGTATCTGAACCACATACTGGTAAAATATCTGGAAACCTAAAGATTTGTGTTAATTTTCTATTAAATTTTGTCTCCCCTCGTATTTTCATCAATTCCTCTTCATTAAAAGATTTATCTTTTTTATTAAAGATTTTATCCTAAATGCATGACGAGTAAATTTAAGATATGATGATGAGTAATTTTAAATAACATGATGAGTAATTTTATCGATATCTAGTTTTGGAAATCTTAGGATAACATTTTTTTGGCATTGTTTAGTAGTTTTAGAGTACTTTTACTTTTGATAGCATGAGTTTGAACTCTATCCGTAGTCATTTTCTTCTAACATTTGACGGTTAATCTGCTTTCTATTTTCTTTATAATTATTGCAATACGGCATCTACTGATTTATACTAACATCAAAAACCTTTTTTAACCAAAGCTTTTGTAAATCAAAGTTTTCTAACACTAGGACAAGCAATGTTCTAAAATGTAACAAATTCTTTGCCTTGGATTGAACTTTCATTTGAAATCAAAAATTTTTAACAGTTTTTTTAGACACTTTAATTCGTTCACCCCCTTAATCAGCTTAAAAAAGTTACATTCAGATATTGTCAAAGATTGGGTTTAACAGTAAAAGTTGTAACGCTGCAAGCGTAGCCGTCGAACTTCATGAAACAATCTATAGCGAGCGGATACTGTGAATCACGCTTTTCTCAGCTTATTAAAGAACTTTTGCAAATCAATTTGCTTGCCGGTAGTTGAAATCGCTAAAACGGACCTTTTTCAATAAAGTTGTATTAATTATGATTTTAAGTACAGTTTACCAATCGATTATTTGCTATTGACAGTTTTCTTAATGTTTTTGCTTTGCAATCCAAAACCGATAATCTTATTTTTATGTTGTTGGTACTGAAACGAAGCATCACAATAAACTAAAGCTTATATTTGTCAACGATATGTTTTTTGCATGTACGATTTTATTCTAATGTTGAAGTACTAAAATACGTTTTGTGGTGGTGTAGCTTAGTTGGAGAGCATTAACTCATAATACTAATGAAAATGTAGCTGACTTCGGTTTGATTTGAATTTTGCTTTGCCTTTGAAATGACACTTACCAAAAACTTTTTATTGAAACAATGTGGTCTACTTCGTGACCTGATCAAAAACTTGTAAAACGAATGGAAGAAAATGCTCTGTGTAAATTAGCTAAGCAATTCCTATAACTCAAAAATCTTTTATACAGTACATTAGAAAGTCAAAAACATTGATCTACTTATTTCAAAACAAGAAACTGTTTTACAGAAATGTTTTATGCTCGCATACGAAATGACCAATTTTTAAATGCCTCTTGACTTTGAATGTGACCTTTTGAACCCAAACCACTAACATGGATTTAGACCTTGGACTTTGAATAATAATTTCTATATAACGTTTCTACATTCATTCTCACCAGAGTTTTATTAATGACTTCCTTTACTCGTAATTTCCCGAACCTCATATTACCTGTTACGTCACGCAATATAACATTTTCCTCTAGAATTTTCCTTTAGACCAACTAGCAATTTTTTAATTCTCATAATATAAACCTCACTTTTTTTTAACTTGTATTTTCCCGAACGTCACAATTCCTTGTATGTCATGCCCTAAAAAGTTATGTCACGCCG
This sequence comes from Trididemnum nubilum, assembly GCA_963965965.1. Taxonomy (NCBI): domain Eukaryota; kingdom Metazoa; phylum Chordata; class Ascidiacea; order Aplousobranchia; family Didemnidae; genus Trididemnum; species Trididemnum nubilum. The sequence continues at coordinate 5,184,871 of OZ014487.1, forward strand.
TATAGCATTTTCCTCTAGAGGTATCCTCTATCCTGCTAAATTTCCCTTTAAAGGTGATCCTCAACGATGTTAGAAATGACGTCACAGGCATCCACCTTCAGGGTTCGATAGAGCCCTTACATACTAGTGATGTCATATATGGTGTTCATGCTTAGTAATGCTGGGGCAATGCGGTTAAGCTAAGTGGAGTGTTAGTGTGATACAGGTTAAGAATCTTCTTTCTAATGACCTCGTCGTCAGACTTTGATCAGAGTAATCTGAGAAGAGGGTACGATGCAAGGGCAGAAATTGCCCTCGTGTGCGGTTGAAGGTTCGGATGAGCTGCCAGGATAGGCTAAGTGTGAATTTAGATGCTGATGAAACACTAGCCTAACGGGATAGCAGATATGTGAGGAAATGATACCTTACTGCAGTGAAAAAAGTTAAAGTTTTAAATCTGTTAGGTAACTTCTGTATCTTTAGAATCGATTGCTGTAGAATATGTAGATCTGCAAATTCAAAGTTGCAAGGCAAATTTAAACTTTAAAGCCTTTTGGCCCGTAATAACTTATCGCTATTATCCATTTAATTAAATAATAGGTTTGCAATGCTGTGCGTTGCACATGCATAAAAATAAGAGGAAAACGTCTTTGAACTTTGCTGTTGTATGAGCTGGCATAGTTTTTACAAGACGACGACTTCACAAGATCTGCACTGATTCCCCTAATTTTAGCTAAATTTTGTCCTATGACCATGCACTGCCGTTATGCATTCTTGCCTTGTTGCTGGCAGTCACTCCGTCGCAGTTAATTTTATCAACGTGATTTGTTTCCAGATGATGTTTAAGCGGTAGCCTGGATTTCGCAACAACTTGGGAGAGTGTTTTCAGTTTTCACAAAAACCGCGCACTGTGAAAAATCTTCGCTGTATAACAGTAATCAATTGAAATGAAACAATATTTTGCGCAGGCTGATCGTACTTTGCTTGGTCATAATGCGAGGTTGATTGAAAACAGTTTTTCCTTCCATTCTCACTTATGGTCATGAATCTTGGACAATGACTGAAAGAGTGCGATCACAAGTGCAAACGCCGAAGTGAGGTTTTCACAAAAAATTGATTAACAAGGTGGGTAACTCTGAGATTCGAAAATCTCGAAACGTCGAGCCGTAACTTCGTACGCAGAGTTCCTTAGAAAAGACTTTCCAACTAAACTTTAGCTGCCTAAGCAAATAGAAAAAGACCAGTTGGACAACCTAAAACTATCAACAGTAGATGGACCAATTACATTGAAGATCTTGGATGGAATCGCTTTGGATTTCACCCAAGCGAAACGACGAGGTGATAAAAGACCACAAAGTGTGGCTGTTTAATCTCCAGCTGCCAGCTACCTCCGCAACAGTCCACACGAAAAAGCGGGCAATAAAGAAAGTAGAAAAAAGAAGAACAAAAATTAATACAAAATAACCTGACTAACTAATACTGGGGTTACCGTAAGTAACAAAAATGGTAGTTTAAACATTTTCGTAGTATTTTAATTTTTAAAGTAGTCATAGTTTGGTTTGTGATGCAGAATTTTATACTGCATTAGGTGCATAAAAAATTGAAAATTGCTCTGTTACAAATTAATTTAAATTGCAGCGTTTGGAAAATATGTTTGTTAGAACCAAACGCGATACCGCGGTACTGCCTGTGATAGAGATCTGCGAATTCAGACTTTTTGTGAAAATGGTAGAAGTTACTCGCATACCAAAGGTGGAGAACCGCTGGTGTAAACAAACCAGCCCTTTGTTTTCGAGACTGTATCAGTATTCAACCGAGAGTGTAAAAAATGCATCATTTTTGCGGCGACCAAGATCGCAACCTGGTCGGACCGTGAATTTTATGCACGAACGTTTAGGCGCCACCGATTAAGCGCCGGAACTTTTAAGTGCCAAAAGTGAAGACTTTTGTTTTTAATTTTTTCAAATAAAAATTAAAAACAAAGTTTTTCCAACAAAAAAATGTTTTTTCAAAAAAATATTTTTTTGTTTCAAAAGCAGTATTTTTTTCAAAAGAACAGTTTTTTAATTTTTTCTTTCAAAAACATTTTTTTCAAATAAAATCTCTTTCCACAAAAAAGGGTTTTTCAAACAAAAAAGTTTTACTTTGATTAAAATGTTAGTAACTTCGAAACTTTTCGTCTGACATTTGGCAAAAAGAATCGTCATAATCGAGAGCGTAGGAAAAGGACAGGCTATAGAAAAAAAATGAGCAGCGATTGACGGGAAAAGAATCAATGAGAAAGCGTCATTTTTGTACAATCTCTGTGCAGGACACAAAAATTTTTTTCGTCGCTGTGGGCGGGGCTAGAAGTTTTGATAAAGATGAGTGCCGAGTCCATTCTTCTTTATCTATTGTTTACTTCTGAGCTCTGGCTCAGATATTGGGTGAAGTAAAATTGTTGAGTCTCCCTAGAGTTTCTTTGTGACCTTTGCCCTCTTTAAAATGAGGTAAAATGACAAGTGGAATGGTTACCCTTGACGACAGCACTGTATGCAGTATTAAGAGAGCTCTTCTTATAACGTCTTTTGCCTATCTTTTTATTTTTATTGAAGGGAATGCAGCGAGCGTGATAAATTTATACCATAGCACTTGTATGAAAAATTTTGCATGAAAAATTGACGAAAATGGTTGTCAAGTCTGCAGCCACTTCTAATTCAACTTACACTACAAAAATAATTCAAAAGTAAAACATTTGAAGCAGCATACAATCCTGTTTAATTTCAAAAGGTCTTGATGCAATTCTGAAGAAGTTAACTGCAAGAATTTACATTGTTTTTACTACAGTGTAAGTGTATTTGCAACGAGGTGTTACGATTCTGTAAAGTCAAAAATATCGATTTAATCATTGTTTTTAGTACGTGTACAACAAGGTGTAACCATCATAACTAGGAATCTGCCGAGAAATACATCCTCAGCTCCTGAAAAAATCTGTACTGTATTGTTTGGTACAGTTAGACTCAAAATAACCATGAAACCTCACGCAGCTTGCTGCATGTGCCAACATGACACACGCAACTCGTACCTGCGCGCCGCAAACTTTGAGACCGCGGGCTGGAGATAGCATGCGTCCGAATTAGGCAAGAAAACTTTGCGAACATGCAAAGAAAAACATTTTTAATTATTGAAAAAATACAATAAGAAATCCAATTTTTTTGTAAAACTTTTTCCGTTCTCATACCATTTATCTGCTTTTAAGGTCAATTTTATCAAAATTTTATCAAGACTCTGCCACAAAAAGAATTTGTGTACAGCTCGAAGATTGCACAAAAATGACGCTTTCTCATTGATATTTTTCCCGCCAATCACTGCTCGGTTTTTTTCTATAGCCTCTCCTTTTCCTGCGCTTTCCATTTTGACAATTCTTTTTGACAATTGTCAGAAAAAAAGTTTCGAAGATACTAACATTTTAATCAAAGTAAAACTTTTTTGTGTAAAAAACTTTGTTTTTCGAAAAACCTATTGTTTGAAAAAAGTATGTTTCTGAAAGTTAAAACATTTTTTTGAAAGAAAAAATTAAAAAAAAACTTTTCTGTGAAAAACCTGTTATTTGAAACAAAAAAGTTTATTTTGAAAAAAAAATTTTTTTGAAAAAAACACGTGGTTTTGGAAAAACTACTTTTTCTTGAAAAGCAATTATTTTTCAAATTTTGGAAATTTTTTTACTGCTGGTGCATAAAAGTTCTGGCACACAAAAGTCCCGGCGCTTAAACGTCCCAACGCATAATCATCGGTGCATAAACGTCCCGCCCCCAAATGTCCGTGCCTAAATGTCGTAGACCGCAACTTGGTCACGTTGTTGCGTCGTTGGATAAGACGGTTTGCGATGATTATCTCTGCTTTGTGGTTTCGAACAAGCAGCAAGTTTAATGGACAAGAATTCAAAGAAATCTACTGGAACATTAGTTGGATTACTGGAAACTAAACACGTGCGGATTCCTTCAACGAAGTAGTAGGCCTAACCGCACTGAAAAATAACCGGATCATCCAATAGTCAGCGACTGGAGCTGTCCAATAACAGGAGAAAAATATGCTATACAACAACCTATCAACCGTTAGAATTAATTTAAAAACAGCAAGTTTGTCAAATTCATTACTACATAATGCACTTTTTCGTTCCAGAAACAAATATTTTAAGAACCCTAAACATTTTTGCTTAAATCTAAAAACAAATTAAGAATAATGCTATTCTTGCTATAAAAAAAATATAAGAACGTATAGGCAAGTCCGTGCAATGCATTTTTTAGTAAGTGATTAGCAGGGTTTTCTTGACTCTTTTCTGTGTTGCCATTGCTGATTTATATAAAGACAATTTTGATAATTACAATCGATGAAAATAAAAACGTCTATTCAAGCAAGAACGACTTACCGTTACTTTATTATTCAATGAAATTTAGGAACAAATTACAAAGCAAATAAGGCTGAAAATTTAAAAACAGCCTGCCTCAACCCAAAGTTCACTAGTCTTATTAAAAGACAAAATGTATTACAAGCTGAGCAATTCCAAAATCAATTTTTATACGCACTCTTTCTTTCTGAGCATCACAAGCTTGACGCCAAAGACGACACAAAACGAAAAACCGACACCAACTATCAGGATATAAAGTAGAGCTGACCAATCTGAAAAAAATTTCAAAACTTAAAAGGGCACACAAGCTAAAAAGAACAGTTTGATTAGTCATTCAACAATCGGCAAGTTGGTTGAGTCATAGTAATCGTACCTGGCTTTAGGGGTCGGTTTCGGGCAAAAAATTTACAAACGTGGTATTAATGTACACACAATAATATTGCTTGTTGTATGATTGTAATCATAAGTCAATTAAGATGTTTTTTGACGTTTGCAGGCCAGAGTTTTTATATTTTAATCGTTTTGCGTGTAAACGATTAAAATATAAAATATAAAAACTCTGGCCTGCAAACGTCAAAAAACATCTTAATTGACTTATTATTACAATCATACAACAAGCAAGTTGCTGGGTTAAAATAGCCAAAATTAAGCATGCGAGGAGGCGTCTTCTCTAGCTCAAGTGGTAGAGCAGTGGACCGGTAATCCAAAGGCTGCAGGTTCGATTCCTGTGGGAAGACAATTTTTCGCATTGCTTATTTTAAGTAGTCGCCGTTCTGGTGGCTCTTCCCTAGGCTTCCGAGCTGGTAGCCTTTAGGCCAGAAGCACGCAAAACAATTAAAACACAATAATATTGTCACAACTGATATGCAGCTAGTAGTTTTAATCGCATACAAGAATCGCACAAATTTTTTCGGTCCTTGTTTGGCTTCAAATCACTTTTCTTAGAAGTGTGATCAGGCTTATGTTTTCGGGTTCGTGCCTGCCTGTTTACAACTCTAGGTCGAGTAACACGTTTGCCTCTCTTGAACTGGTAGTACCTCATTCGGCACCTCAAACAAGGGTTTGAGATCGATTCAGGCTGGTTAGGTATGACGCAATTTTTCCTCAAGCCACCACCGCAGGACTATTTTATGAGAAACTGGAAAAAAGGAAGTTATCTGCTTTTTGCACAATGGCTGCTGCCGCTTCACGTTTTTTATCAAAACTAGACTGCCGTTATACAGGTATTGGAGACTAGCTAAGAAAATGGTGGTGTATACCGGCCCCTTTCATGGGATAAATGCGCGGAACATTCGGGCCAGTGACAAAACCAGGGGCTAAGGGGCTTCAGCCCCCCTTAACTAAGTTACTTAGAAAATTTAATTGAAATCTGTGATCAGACCAAAACCCAGCCCAAATCCGGTGAAGACCTTTTTTTGCGGAACACAATCATAATCATGAGATTTTGTACCTCTTAAAAATATTTTTCTCCGAGACTGAAAAATGTTGATTGCACGAGTAGTTCTACACCAGTTTGCTCTGCACGCCACTTAAATGAGACTTTTTCCCCCTTAGTAAAATCTTCAACAGCTTCTAAAGAAGCTGGAAAAGTCTGTAGTGTATGGAGCGAAACAGGGCTAACTTCTTTAAAGACACTGAAGTAACTTGGTAATTATTACAGTAGGTTGCCTCCAGCCACACAGCGCATTGGTTTTTGGCATTGACTGGTAAATACTACATCGATAGGCAGGAAAACTCCGGTTTTGGCAAGAAAATCAGCAAAACTAATGTTTAGGAAATCCGGCATGATCATTGGTACAAGGATTTTGTGGCCCGGGTCCCTCGATGAAGTTGAGCAAAGCCAATATTTTTTGTTTTTTGTTTATCCAACTCCAGAATCAACCGAGGGTCTTTGCATTATCAAAATTGCTATTGTAATTGACCGACCTGGTTTGACAAGCACGACATCAGTCTCAGTATTGCTGGTATGTGGAGTCGAGGTAAACATCGTTGCTGAAAATATACGAATCAAACATCAAATTCAGTTAAGGGGGTTTAGGACAAGAGCACTTGGGACATTGTTTCACAAAATGAATAATGATTTAATGACAATTAGACAATAAATGGATTTGAGCCGTCGCGACGCGTTTCGTTCTTGCTCAAGGGACTCTTCAGGCGACAAGGTCAATTTTGTTTTATTAGCCAAAAAAATAAAAAATAAAAAAAAATAAAACAAAATTGACCTTGTCGTCTGAAGAGTCCCTTGAGCAAGGACGAAACGCGTCGAGACGGCTCAAATCCATTTATTGTCTAATTGTCACTAAATCATTATTCATTTTGTGAAACAATGTCCCAAGTGCTCTTGTCCTGAACCCCCTTAACTGAATTTGATTTACCCTCACCGTGGTAATGGTTTGAGCACTCTCGGTTTAGGAATTTCTTGACTATGACCCTTGTCGTAGCCTTTCTCAAAATTCGAATCAAACATTATATATTTCATGTGGTTGGATTACGTCAAAAAAAGGCAAGAGCTTACTGCGCGTGGCTCATCCTCGCGCTAGTGCACCTGCGGACAATGCAATTTCTTTCGCGGAAATATTGCAGCGGTGTCGACTCGTTGGCAATACTGTGTTTAATGAACTGGTCTGAGATTTGTACCTTACACCATTTGTTCCAGAAACGAACGCGCTAGAGTTCCATCAACTGGCCAGTGGAACATATACACAATGTAGTTGAAAATATACAATATACACACGACAGTGCAGTATATCAATATATATGAAAGCTCAATATTAGATATTCGTGAGCAGTAAACTCGTAGTGAATCTGGTCCAAGAAATCCAAATTACCAGATGCTCTGAAACAAAAAATCTGAAGTTCGGTTACAACACCGGTTGGTTTTTTTCGAGTCCACGTATTCATGCCCATTTTTGTGGTTTCGTTGTCAACTTATGGCTGAGTTATACCAAAAAAAGTGCCGAATTTCAATTAAAAAAAAAAAACGAACCAATCAAAGACTTGACGTGTTCATATAAATTACGTCACCAGCATATAAACTTTTTGATTGGCTGGTTCTTTCCTAATTCAACAGTTTTTACCATGAGTTAGCAATAAGCAGGTACCGCAATCAAGAACAGGTCTTGAAAAGGGAACACGCAAAACTGCTTAATGTTGTCAATATTACAGTTTCTCATCGTTGCAAACTTAGCCATGTCAATCGAGGATTGACACATCGCGAAGGAGTTTTACTAGCCGACAAGACACACGCTTCGGTGCAAATTGACATAATAAAATTTACACGATCACGAAGCAGGCTAACCCTAATATTCACCGACTTTAATATCAAGCTTATTCTTAAGCCACGCTTTTGACCTTAAGCCAGTGATTAAAGATCATGCAGCTTAAAATCAAAAACGAAATAAGTGACCAATGACCAAGCAGTAGGTTACAGAACCATGACTGAAACTGGCATCTTTTCTTATGCAAAGAAAAACTTTCAATGCTGCCAGATTAAAATGATCTAAAATTTCCGTTCAGATTTTCAAAATTCAACAGCGTTTTTCGGAGGAAAAATTGAAAAAAGTTAAATTTTTAAATCAAATACCACTTACTTAAATTTGCGGCGAAATTTAGAAAAAAGTCTACGTCTTTGCTCTACCTAATTTTCGGCTTACAATGTGGTGCGTTTCCTATTAAGGTCTTCAAAGCGTGTTTTGGGTTTTTTCCCGTTTCGGCGATAAAAGTAAGGACAGGAGGGCAGTTTCTTGCAGTGCAGTCTCTGTTTTTAAAAATCATCCTCTCCCTCCAAAAAACGAAAATGCTAAACTATTTTTCTCAATATTAAAAATTCCGATAAAATCCCTAGTTCGAGCTAAAAAATCAAGTCTTAAAATAAACTGCTTGATTTTGATACAGCACTTACAGCTAGAAGTTTTGTCTTCAGAACTGGTAGTTTCACTGCTTATTGTTGTTCGTAGTGTCGTCGAGCCTGGAACTACGGAAAAAGTTGTTGTTGTTGTTGTTGTTTCATAAAATTTATGTTTCTGTTACCGGATAACGTCAGACTCTAATTATTCTTGAATGATCCGCACGCTTATTGCGGTAACTACTTCGTGTTCAGAAAAATCGATCGGCACCTGCTTAGAAATTTCAGGTGATACAATGTTTCTGTGGATTTCTTCGACTTTTTGTCCAATGAAGTTCCTTCCTGCTTGTTCGAAATCACCAAATAGAGATAGTTATCGCCAAGCGTCTTACCCAAGAACCCAGGGTGCGGGCTGAACCCAGATCATGTGATCAGGTTTGTCATAAAAAGGACGCCTTTACTCTCCCGGCCACACTGTCGACTAAATCAGAATTGTAAATAGGCCGAGTAGCTCAAGCCCGATTGGCCGAACCCAAAAAAATATTTGAAACCCAACCAGGACAGAAAAAGCCCTAAAGTTAAATAAGGTTTAAAAAAACATGTGGTTAAATACGTTTTTGCTCAAAATAACTTATCTGCTATATGGTAAATAAAACGCCTTATTGCTAAATTATGACTCTATAATAATAATTGTGCGCCAATAATTTTATTGATACTTAAACGAAGTCTTTATTCAGTGTTGCATAGTTGTTTTGTTTACGTTTTTAGAGCGCATCTGAAACACAGGGTACGTATGAGGCCAGAAATATCGTCAAAGTTAATTAAAGCCGGAACAAGATCCCGATATAAAAAATCCGGGCAGACGTACCGACTTTGGACTAAATGTTGAATATTTGGAAAAAAAAGTAGGTGCTAATGCTGTGCAGAGTCGTCGCCAAAGTGAACGAAGTGAAGGGCAGTAAAATAGAATGAAATCAAAACTGATCTTCTACGGCTACAAACCTACAAGGTATACGTAATTTTAAAAAAATCTGTCTTTATGTCTAAAAACGAGACATGCAGTATTCGCAGGTGCGCAACCAAGATTATGCTGAAAAAGATATTGAACTAAAGTTGTAAGTGTGGCGCGGTTTTTCGGATGGGGTTCGCGCATCAGATAGAAAAATGTGGGACTTAATTCGAGCTTGATATTCGTACTTTTTCTGTGTTTTACCTTTTAGATGCTACTAAGTGTAATATAAAAAACTTTTTATTAATATTAAAAAAGTGAAATAATAAGTTTAATATTAAAAAACTTAGCGACACTGAATGACAACTTCTTTTAATCAATTCAATGAGATTATTATTTCTCATCAATAATGTTTACATCACCATTCAACAGCAATTACTAGTTTTATTACAAGCAATAACTATTACATTTTCAAAATTGCATTTTCAGATCTAATATAACCAGGCATTTTATAGTATTGGTCAGTCATTTCGTTTCATTTTTAGAACAATTCCGAAATAATTTGCTAAGAGTTATGGATTGAAAAAAAGGCCAAAAAAATTTTAAAGTAAGTGGTAGGTAACTTAGGAATTATATTAAATGTACTGTGTAGTGGTGAAAATAATAACTGCAACAGTAAAGAGATTGCAAATCTTCATGTATAGTATCTTCAGTTGCCAGTTTTTTCGGCAACAAAAAGTGAATGAATTTCGGCCTTCTAGTGAAGCTGTTATCTGTCCATTTGTCTACAACACACGTGGAGGCTGCACACAATTTTTTTTTATTGTTGCAGGTCAAACAGGTTGATTCAAAAACTGCAATATACTGCAAGATGCTTTTGCTATCTTCTGGTCATAGCAATTTGGTGAATAAAAAAGTACCGTAGAACGTCGATTAATCGAACCACTTGGTAGTTAGGACCAGGGGTGATTCGAAAAGCTGTTTGTTCGGATAATTGCTCAAAATGCAACCTTAAAAAAAGCTTCGCATACACATGACTGTAATTTATGGTACAAGAGTAAATGATTTTTGCACCACCTACAAATAGTACTCGATGCCAAATAAGAGCTATTATCTAGGTGCAGTAGCGTACGCAGGATTTTGAAAAGGGGAGGGGAACCAGTAACTTCAGAAAATTTGAGAAGAAAGATCAGAATCAGTCCGATTTCTTGCCCAAAATTAGGTGAAGAGCAAAAAAAGGTCTTTACTCAAATTTGGTCCGATTTTTTGCCCCAACTCGGGTGCAGGCCTAAAACAAACGTACAAAACATACCCTTTGTGTAATCAAAGCTTCCGCCCAGCTTGCAAAGGGGGGCCATGCCGCAATTTCGCATGCTATTCTATGCTAAATATACTATCTTGGCAACCCAAAAGAGGGGGGGCATGGCCCAATGGCCCCCCGCCAAATACGCCCCTGTCTACGTGAAACGATTCAACAGGAGCCATAACGTTAGACTAATGATTTCATGTTTAGTAAAATCATCAGAAACATTAAATCTCTGCAAAAAAGCAAATGCAGCATACATCAAACGAATAAGTTGTACTAAACATGAAACTAACGGTAGCACATTACAGCTCGTGTTATAATTCATTGCACATACTTAGCAGTATACTAAGCATCCATTTTTCAAACACTTTTTTTATCTTTGAAGCCATCTTCACTATCAAGTTTAGCTGCATGTTGAAAAATTGCTTCTTTCTGCTTTGAACTGTCTTTTGCTCATAAATGTCATCTTCCAATGACTTTTTGTAAGCATTGTTTGGATAATTGGCGTTTCGAACGATTTGCTTTCGGATAATCGACGTTTTACTGTTAATTGAAAGCCCGGTTTTCGCTTACCTCCGCTGAAACCTCTGCAGTCAAGCAACCGAGGAGTAAACGTTCCAGTGCTATGGCAAACAGCCACGTAGGAAGTTTGTGATGATCCAGGATAAAAGAATCCTTCGTTACAGACAATGTTGATCCTGCGTCCATCAAGAACGATGGTTTTTCCACCAGAGAACGCATTTGAAAGAGGTGGGACTCTGCAAGCTACAACCCATACATATAAACACCTGTGCACATTTCCGTTTCATTGATTATTTTTGAAACTAAGAAGTAACGGCGAAGAAAAGCCAAAATATTAGGGGTGAACGTTTTACAGAGATTTCACTTCGGGCAAGGTTTGACTAAATTTGGTGAATTATGGACTTCATGTATTACAACTTAAACAAATATAAAATGGATTCTGACTAATAAAAGAATTAATCCCAACAAATAGTAGAAAAAAATTGTAGAAAAACAAAAAAGCAAACGTCAAACCATCACAAATAAAAAAATCAACTGTTACAATGTTATATATTAGACATCCGTAACGCAGCCGCGAGTACAGATCAAGCACCACCCCAGCATACTGGGATATACATGAAACTTCGTTATTTTCAAAATGATGTAAATATGACTTTCAGTAAAAGTTGATGTTGAGCTCATTGTCAGAACTCTTTCGTGACGCTGTCTATTTGAAACACGGTAAACAGGATGTTTTAAGGACCAACGTAAATATTGTATTTATAGTTTTACAGCAATTTTTAAAATATTCTCCTACAAAAAAATTACTTTGGTTTTTGAAACATCCTGCGCGCTGCATTTCAAATCAAAAAGAAATCATCACCAAGAGTTTTGTCCAAAATGCTTCTGACGAGAAATCCATGAACATTTTACAGTAGAGTTAGTTTATTTTTTACCACGCTAATAAATCAGCACAATTAAAACAACATAACATTAACCCGGTTGCAGATCAAAATTATCAGTTTTACTTCAGGGTTGACATTTTGCTAGTTTTGTGACAGAGGATTTAACTTTTGAAAAGTTGGCTTAAATTTACTAAAAAAGCAGCTAATCTACAATTCTAACCCTTTACTTTGTTTTGGCAACTTTGCAGAAAACATTTATTAAGAGTTACAAACATGCAACAAATTTTTTAAATTTTGTTCATACTTGATAACCTGACAAAATTTCTGAGAAGAAAAAGCTTTTCTGAGGAGAAAACTAAATTGTCATATCTTAAGAATGGAAGGTCGTACAGTAGAACGCTCAAATTTAGTGAAGTTAATAAGTCTTCAAATCTGAAGTTTATTATGCTCAAATTTAGAGAAGTTTACACCTGTGGAGTGACATTGACTCAGCTGAAAGTCATATTTAAATTCTGCACCAACTCAAAATTGTTTAAATGAGATATGAACAAATAAATTTGTCTTATCTATGACTGTAAGTGCTACAAAGGCAATAATATTCAAAACATTGTTTGTTTTGCAAATAAGAACTACAGGAAATCAGAAAGCCAAATGGTTTCTTTTGCATGCATTTGTATGCAAAAATAAAGAGCTTCATTAATAGTTGCGTTATAAATGGCAACATGCGTTAACTTCACGAAATATCAACAATTTGAAACAAGCTTTTTCGAACTACCATGCTCATTTGAAAATCTTCAAGCAGACTGTTTTTAACGACATTAATTTTATCACATGCTGTATAGGTTTTCCATAAATTTGCAAAGCGCTTGAAATATTGCCAAATTATGAATCTAGAATTTTTGGAACCTTACTAATCTCCGACTTTTCGAGCCAAAACAAACTAGGTTAAAAAAAAAATTTAGTTATTCAGTAAGGGTACACGCTGAACGACTAAATAGTGTTTAATTTTGACTGTTAATAAATGAATGTTATAATTTGCTTTGTTATATGAGCACATTTCAGTTAGAAATAATTTTCGTTTTTTCATCTTTTCTTATCAGGCCCGGTTCTTGGTTTTGGATGGTGCCTATTTTTTTGCTGATTTATACCAAAAAATGCCAAATTACAAAAGAGCCAAGGCAATCACTCTTTTATTGACGTATCTGTATCATTGGCAAGGTTCTATTATAAATTGGCACTTTTTTGGCATAACTCAGCAAAGGCGCTAAAACCAAGCACAAAAAAATTGGACATGTAAGAATGTTCAATCTACCAAAAAAGCGGTTAATTAATTGGATACATTTCAAAATATACCGGCCAGTAGGTCGAGCGGGAACGCGTTGGTCTCTAAATCGGAAGATCTGAGTTTCAAATCTCGGACCAATCAAATCGGACACAGTGTTGCCCATGGCATACGCACTGTAATATTTGGTGACTATGCCAACGGCTCGTCACCGCTACGAATTTCTTCGATTGGAGCTGTTTTGCCTGGGTCCAATGACACAGAGATGGGCCACGTAAACTCGTTACAGGTTTTGGTGTATTGCAGCGAGTATAATGAAACATTTGATATCTATGTATTTTTTAATTGACTAATCTTCTTACCTCTACGGCATGACGCAAACTGATTACTGAGCTCGCCTGTTCGACGACAAGTTGCGTTGGCTTCAGGGAGTAAGTCGTTCTCCCTTAGAAAACCGGTTTCGCAAACCATCTTGACGGTAACTCCAATAGGAACATACTCCGTTTCCACAGACAAATTTGCATTCAGTACAAGTGGAATTAAGCAGGCTAAGCAACAGAAATTTGTTCTTTTAAGGTTTTTAAAAATGAACAGTTTCGGAGTTTAGCGTCAACTTTGCTTTATATTAAATACGTTGAATAATAATAATTTTATGCATTTTCATGCACATTATACAAATTGTGAAAAAGTATGATTTTCAGCTTTTTTTTCCAAAAACGCATCCCATAAGATAAAATCATGCAACGAACTCTTTTTTTCATTTTTACGCGTACCGTTATATGCAAATCAATTTCAAAAACTATAGTAAATAATGCTTTACTGGAGTTGGTCTTTTTGACGCAATTGACTACGGTACTTAAGTATAAAAGTACTGCACAGTGTATGATCTGTTCTGGTCACATCTAAATTTTTATTTATGAAGTCAGAAATGATCCATTAAAGTGCGGAATTGATGTAACCTATCGCTGTTACAGTTGGGGTTTAAATTCGCGCTCGCTCATTTTTCTCTTTTTATTTTTTAACTGTCTCGAAATGGATCTTGTACCAAATCACAACAACAAAATCCTGAACGGACAAAATCCCAATTGAACAAAAAAAACTCAAATTGGACAAAACCCCTAATCGATAAAATCTCGAATTAGACAAAGAATGAATTAAATTTTAAATTAGACAAAATTCCTAAATATGCACAAAGTTTGGGAAAATGGGATTGAGCAGTGGCGCGTGCACCAAAATTACTAAAAATAAAATACCGCACGTTTTGTAGATGTCGCAAACTGAAACTAATTTGCTTCAACTTTTTTAAAAACTTTTTGGAAATTTCATTATTGAATTAATGAGTTGACTAAATAATAAAAACACAAAAAGAGTTGTGTAATTGGAACACTAGGCAGGTGCGTGAAGTTTAAGTTGTAGTTGTCTGAGTTTCCTAAAATGAGTATTTTTGTTTTTCGCTGAGAAAAAGCGATTGGGTGGAATGAGTTAAGGAATTTTTAGAGATCTTAAGCCTTTTTTTACTAATCATAATTTTTGAGTTCAAAAAAATTATAATGGAATCCAAAATAGTAATTCAGTAAGCTATCAACTAAAACAAAACAGTAAATCTTTGAATGAACTGGATTCCCAAAATACATGTGCTAAGAATGAATTGCAGAGTCACAATCATAATTTATGATTTTACAAGAAAAAGCAAATTCAAAAAAAACACTTCATTGAACTTTTGGTCTGGTTTTAGTTTGCAGAAATGTTATGGTATTAATTGTGCATCAGGAAATTCCTCAAAAAAGTTGACTATCTTGCAAAAATGATTCATAACTTTTCAGATAAAACATTAATTTTCCCTCGAGAAACTTTTCTCGAAATGCTTCAAATTTTTGAATACAGCTATATTTTACTCCACCAATAACTTCGACGCATTCGATTATCATTTTTTGAAATAAGCCTGATTCAAGGCAAACTGTTTTCACTCTTTCCTCAAGCGTTCCTTGAAAGAAAGTGCCATCCTCGCACTCCACAACTACAGTTTCCCCAATTGAAAATAAATTCTTGTTTGGTGTAATTACGGCGTTGATCCTGCTTGAACTTGGTATTTGGCAATCTAAAACACGAAAATAGTAACCAAAAGTATGCGCATTAACCCGTTTAATTGTAAAAGTAATACACGCTATCGCTGTAACAGCGCGGAATTAAATTTGCTCATTTTTCTGGTTTTTTTTTTAACTGCCGGCAAAATCTCGCGTCTGAGATAAAACAATAACCAGTTCTCAATAGGATAAATACGGTTTGCATAACAAGTCTTTGTTTTCCTACTTGTAATATCTGTAAGTGTAATGAAACGAACATTTAGAATGAGATAAATTAGAATGAAAAAATGCAATTAATTAGAATAAAATATAGGAACAGCCGCGTAAATTACTTTAGAACCCCAAATAGTTGTAAAAGAGCTTTGCTGTAATTGCCTCAGTTTTGCAAGAGGTATTTAAACGTATTGCGCGCTGAGAAAACAATAGGTTTAGACGAATAAATTCGCTTTACGCATTGAATGAGTTAAAATCTATACACTACAATACAAGAAAATGCACTAACTGGATTTTTCTCAAAATTGGTTTTAAAAATAATGGTTCTGTTTCACTGTCGATAGTTTGCTTGCGACAAGGTGCGTTTTTCTCTGGAGGCTTCACAAACGTTCTCGAGTATTTGACAAATATTATTGTAGAACTACGCGTATTTTCGTCATGTAAAGAAGGCAACTTATAATTTAAATTTTTTAACATGTTGGCTCTGTTCCACTAATAATAATTTGCTTGCAACTACACGAGAGTTTTTTTTGTCGAAGTTTCTCAAACATTGTCGAAAATTGGTCTGCTATTATTGTGGTTTTTGAATGTTTTTGCTAGGTTAAAGAACATCACAAATAATGTAAGATTTTTGACGTGTATAAGACCACAATTAAACTAGCTTAAAAGTTAATATATTTTCTTCAAGAATTTAAGATCAGAAAAAATAAAAATACGAAACCTTGTAGAACAGTGAAATTTGAGAGTTGCATCTAATTTGTTAATATGTTATTCTACTTTCCTTAAGTTTACAATGAATGAACACTTGTTTGTGATACTGCTATTTTGAAACTAACACCTGCCAGACTATTGATTAAAAATGCCACCCACTCAAACAAAAAGCCGTTAAATGCCGAGAAAACATTTTTTTCTTTTTTGATTTGTTTATTACCATGTCAAACTTGCAAAAATACGTGCCAATTAGTTATTTTTGAAAATTTGAAAACTAGTTGTCAAGAAAAAGACAATCTACGGCAACCTTTGCAAATATCGGCAAAAATACGATTTGATTAGTGAAGCAGAAACACCTAGAAATTTAACTGCAACAAATCACCAACAGCCCGGACTATGGCCGGATACTATTGTCGAACTTAGCAAATTATTGCCAGTGAGACACTATCATGACGTTTTGGAATTTTTTAGAACGTCAAAACCATAACTTGCACATGTAGTTTTTTGTCAAGTATGAATTCAAATTTGATATAAGTTTTGTAAATTATATCAGGTCTCGTTTAAAAACGAAGTCTTTTCTACCCCAAACTTGATAGAAACTAAATTTTCTTCAAAATTCAACCTTTTTAGTGCAAGAATTTCAGCAGCTTTTAATGCAGAAACCTGCAACACACCACTAGATCGACATCGAATATTGGATCGTATTACCTGACACGTACGCCGGAGATTAGTTCCAACGTCATAATTTATTAAGTAGTTTCCACTATGCATTGTGTTATCCGTCTAACTGCTTTTATGTTTGTCAATCTGTCCTGCATTTGCTTTGCAGACCATCCGGCTTTCAGCCTAACAGTTTTGAATGATAAGCCCAGCTCACTGGTTTAGTTGTACAGCAGGTTGGCAGTTGCCCCGGATGATTTGCAAGGCTACTGCAGGCTATAGTAAGAATTCAGAATTACAATTTATAATTGGTGGGTACAAATCCATTAATCGTCAATCCATTAATAATAAGGTAAGTTTTTCTTTAACTCGTTAATTCGTTAAAAAGTTTTTTATCTTAACGGACTAAATTAACTTCCCTTAAGTTTTGTTAACTTCCGTTAAAGTTTTTATCGTTAATTTCTTGCACTATTCATTCATCGTACCTGTACAAACCAGTATGCACTGCTGGTAACACTTGTTGCGTCTTAGCACAAGTTTTATAGAAAAAAAGCAAAGAATGGAGCTCTTTTTGAGGCAAACAATAAGCTGCAGCCTCAAAGGTCTCTTAATTATCGCTATTCGCAATTTCCAAAGATTTTCCGATCGCAGCGTCGTTAATGCATTTGAACTTATTTTTATCTTGAAATTAGATCAGATGGTAAAATGTAACTTCCAAATCACAAAAAGATCACCATAACAATAAATTTTTCCTCACAATCAGCTTAACAGTGTCAATACGTGTTCTAGAAATTAGTGAATAAAAAAAAAAGGAAATTACACTCAAAATATTAACGAAGTAACGTATTTCATTAACTTCCGTTAATTGAAGCTGAAATTAACCAATTAAGTTTAACGGAGGTATGAAGTTTATTAACGGACAAGTGGTTAACGAAGCTAACGTTTTGCATTTACTTGCCCAGCGCCTAAGCAATTCATTGCTTTGCCTTTAGATAATCCCTTGAGAATCCTGTGAGGGTCAAATAGGTTGTAGCGTTTCACTCTCCCTTGCTGACTGTAATTTGAATTAAATTAAAAAGACAAAAATTATCAGAAAGAATGCCCCAGTATTAAAAATTTAAATGATGTTGTAACAGGCTGCTGTGCTGTTCTTTAGGAAAATGGCAGTAATTTTTTTCCAACAAAATAAAATGCATCCAGAAGAAATCTACTCAAATCTGGTGCAATAGGAACAGAATAATTATTTCTTGATTGAACAAAGTTAAATAACTTTGTTGTAACACTGACCAGCAGTTTTTGTTGTTTCAGCAACCGTAAAAAGTCAAAGAAATAAACAAAGTACATTGTAAGCAATACCGCATTTTATAGAACGTGTTCTTACATGTTTCGACGCATGAAGCCACGCTGACAGGCTTCCAAGTTTCATCAGTCGAGCAAACCACATCCATTACCGTTTTGTTAGATCCTTCAAAGTGAAGTCCAGACATTTCGCATATGTACCGCACCGAAGTTCCAGGCAGAATTGTAGTTGGAATTGCACCCGTGCTAATGTGACTTCCTAGTTCCACGTTTGGTAAGGCATTAATGTTGCATGCTGGAATATGAAACACAGTACCGTATAAAATATTGTACAGTAATTATTAAAATTACCTTTAAACAATGTGTTGGCCTATTTGACTCCAAAGGTATGCGTTGAAGGAATTTTATAAATTTCAACATTTACCCATGTTTAAAAAAATGTTGATAGTTAATCTTTTGAAACGGTACTTGATGATATATTGCAGTAAAATTAGAGCAAATTCAACACTAAAAATCATGGAAAAGGTTAAAACCACAACAGTCTGTATCGTCCTCATAGTTCGAGTAAAGAGTTAGCTAGTCTATCGTTCTTCGGAGAGATGTAACGTCGGATTTTTACTTTACTCGGTAAAGATTTGATTTGCAGCATACAGTTTCATTTGGTAAAGATTTAATTAATAGCTTTAGTTTCATTGGGTAAAGATTTTTCGGATAAGATTTACTTATTTTGGCTAAAATTTGACTGATTAATGGGTAAAGATGATAAACATAATCGAAAAAGATTTATTCATTAACTGATAAATTGTAAAGATGTATGTTTTGAAGATTTTTATCACTGGTGATATTATTTTTTTTGGCCTTGCTAGCCTTACTGATGCGCCCTGAGATTGGGCGAAACAGCTGTCTAAGGCATGCTATTGAAAATTATCTTGAATTGTACTATTAAAAGTATCTCTTGTAATATTGTAATTCCTTAATATTTTTGGGAAAAAATGTGTAATGATCTGGTTAATTTGCGACTCCTTGCCTTTCTACGCTCATGTTAATACCTGCAGTCCTAGCTATACTGACGAAGAATAAAAGACGAATGTCGATTCCGAAACAGTATAGACTGTAAATCAAATGTTTAATTGTGCTTATATGACTTTGGATACTGTCTATAGCTTATAATTGTTATTTTGATTTTATTTTTCAGCCCATAGAGCACAAGGTACGTATCAGGCCCAAATTAAGCCCGACGTTTTGTCGGTGTCAAGCCCAAATCCGACCCGAAAAGACTCCGCCCCATTTACAACTCAGGTGTGATCAGACAGACGCATTGTGTGTGCTGGGTTGTACGCATAAATGAATGAATGGTGACATAAGTACTATTATTTTTGAATCTTTAGATTGTACAACTCTACCCACCACTTTGTATTCGAACAGGCAAGGGGTGTCACCAATAACGTGACCGGCTTACATAACTAGCTCAAACTTTATTAGTATTCACAGGGTCACTCCCCAAAACAACAACTTCATAAAAATATTATATTCAATCCTACAAAAATCCTGTAGACTTCTAAAACTTAGTAGGTATTAAACTTTAGTCTGTGTACATTGTACAATCAATCTCCGAAATTTAGTCATTATGAAGTTTAACCCTATTCGGCCCAGGGGGGGATCGATTAGCTCCTCCCTTCACTTATTTTGAAATTTTGTTATGAAGCAGTCAAGCCACAATAATCAAATTTCTTGACTTTTCCTAAAATTTACTGCTTCAACTTTCATTTGTAAAACCATTGTCGTATGACAACTAGATTCGGAGTTATTAAACGTTTCTCAAGGTCGACCCTGCGTTTCTGGCAAAATTTTCGAAAAATTAATTTAATCCTGTTAGTCCCAATTGTTCTGTCGTAATTAATAATTTTACGCTTTTTCGAACGTAAATTCAGTGACCACTTGAATGGCTTTTGTTTCTATCGATGTTCTAAAAGAGCTGTGACAATAGATTTTTATTTACTAGTGTGCCTGAGGCATTATAATTTTCATTATGATTTATAAAGCTTACAGCTGAATTTCTGTGATAATTTTGTATAGTTTCACCAAATTTCAAACTAAGGTTTGTTTTTAGCATTTCGCTAATAAGTAAAAATTGCGATTTAGCAAAATAAACGTATTTATTGATAAAAGAATTAGAGGCCAACATAAGCGCAAATCCTTTTGTTTTTTGCCTGTATTTTTTTTCACATTGCTGATATACGAGTAGTACAGTCGTCAAAAGTGTCCATAAGTTATCAAGTGTGTGGCATTTGCATGAATTTCGGTAGTCTTTATGGTGGAAATTCGTTTTTGGTGATTAAAAAAAAAAGAAAAAATGACGCAAATTTTAAATAAATTTTTAGTTTCTGCCAAGTGGCAGTATCAGTAGAAAGATGTTCATTTCATTTTTCACAAAAACATACGCATAATTTTGATTGCCTAAAGTTTTTTCATAAAGTTCCAAAACAAAAATTTGCCCGAGTGTCTTTGCGCGTGACGTAGCAGCACACTGATAACTTTATTGTGCGCATACGCTTTGTTTTCACCAAATTGCAACATTTCATACGAGTATGCCTTTGCGATATACAATAACATTGCAAGAAGTAGAGAGTTTTTGATAATACTTGTTTCGGAATCATTATTTTCAATTTTTACCTTTTTGCTATTCAAGGTTATTATTACTGAAATCTTAGCATAAAAAATGCTTTTCGAATCAATACCCAATAACTAGTGTAAAATGTTACCAAATTTTTATAAAATTCCTATCAAACTAAACAATAATTATTGAGTATGTACAATGTACGTTGTAAAATGTGCTATTTCATGTGGTATATTCCACTTGCTACCGCATTTATTTTCGTATTAGATGCTACTACAGACCTACAGCAGGCATACTGTTGCAAATATTACTGAGTTTCACATTCATTTTTCATTTGTGGTCAATAATGCTACGAGGCAACCGTGGCATGCTGAATTTGAAAAATTTATGTTGTTTCGTTACTTCTCAATTTTCGGTTTTATGTGTGTACATTCACAACCAACAAAAAATACGTTTGTAGATACAAAATATAAAAACGGAAAGCAAATTCTCTACTAGCAGACTTTGCATGTAACAATCCGATTAGCTGACCGTTTAGTAAATTAATTTATTCAGATTTTTTTTGTGATCATAAATAAGATATCTAAATTCACAGATGTCGTTAGCAAACTTTTTAATGTTTCTAATTTGCTGCAACTGTCTAACGGCTTTATCGCATACAAACAATATTGTTGGTTTTGGATGTGAGGACCAGGGGCGTATTTAGGGGGAACATAGTGCCATGGCCACACCCTTTGGGTTGTCAGTGTAGTATTAGCATAGAATAGTATGCAAAATTGCGGCATGATACCCTATTTGTAATTTGAGCAGAAAGTTTGAGCACAAAAACGGACAAAATCTGACTAAAACCCTTTTTTTTTTCTATCTTCACCTAATTTTGGGCAGGAAAACGGACTGATTCTGAGTGGAGAATTTTTCTTTTGGTCTTCATTATTCTCAAATTTCCTGGCACCCCCCTTCCCCCCCCCCCCCCCCCCCCCTTTGAAAATTCTGTGTACGCTAGTGGTGAGGACAATAGGAGTAGAATAGCTTTGAAGATTTTGATTTTAATGTTTTTTCTAAACTTATTCAGCACTAATCCCAGTAGCAACCAAAGTTTGCTACAATTTGTTATAAGCCATCTCTGAAAGGAAATAAATGTGAAAGATTATCAAGACAAAATCGTTACGTTTGATAATTAGACATTCTTTGTAGAATGATACGAATAGTGATAAAAAGAATGGTATTTCGATTAGTACAACCATTAATTGTAATTACAATGTCGGAAACAATTGTAATTTTTGCTTTTTAGTTCTGAAATCATTTGTGATAATACATTAGAAGGTAAACCATTTGGATACTATATAAGATTTTGGAAAATCTTATGACGAGCAATGATCAAATTAATTTAGGTTTTCTTACTTGTATATAAACGTCAAAAAAACTGCAGAATTTTTGAATTTTTGAGAAAAAATTACTCTCCAGTATTAGACAACGTAATCTTTTACAACGCAAGCAATAAAAAAAAAAATTATTCGGACGCCAAAACCTATTACAGTACTCCAAATTATCCAAACAATTATTCTAAAAATTAACCAAGAATCCGACTACCAAGTAAGACCAATTTCTTTTTTTTTTCTTATAATTCAAAAGTCCGTGAAAAATCGTACAAAAAATAGTTTGAAAAAATTAACATTTTATACACTCCGTGCGACACATTTTGAAAGTTTTTTTCGTAAGTTCGAAGTAATTGCATTTTTATTTGCCAAGTTGTATATAGACAGCGAAAAAATCGTACTTTTTTTTAGAGGCTGTCGTTTGCCCACCTGTCTACCACACGCGGTGAAAGCTTCACACTGCCCACTTTATTGCTAGTATTTAGCCGGGAAGCTGGATGTCAATACCAACTTTTTTCAAATTTTGGTTTGACCAGAGCGGTAATCAAACCCAAATCTACTGTATCAGCAGCAGACGCTAATCAACTCGACTAATGATACAAAATGTTGTTATAAAAAATTTTTATAACAGTGTTGTTATATACAGAATGCTATGCTGCACTTTTGATTAGGTTTAGCATTGCCAGATATACCATTATGAGAATGAAACCCATAGTACAAGTTTTCCAAGTGAAAACTCTTACTATATTATATTAGACTGCGAATCTTCATCTTACCAAAAATTACATCAAAATTCAACCAATTTTATTGACGTTTGTTTCAGCTATGTTATATACATTTACACACAAAATGTACATGAGAAAAATTAGTGGTTTGATGCTTGTTCTTTTGTAAACTTTTGTACAAAAAATACCATATTTTGTAGTGTTTAGCAAAAGGAAATATAATAGTAACAAATATTCAGCTTGCAATTAATCCAGCAACAAACTAATGTTTTAGATGTTTTAGCACAATAGAAATAATCTTTTAATTTAATCCGTAATTATCACGGAGTTGCTGAATAAAACTCCAGCTGCGATGCCGCCTCACGGCAATCAAACGCTTATTAATATTGTGCAGATAATAAGCGAACCGATCGCTTCTGATAGTCCTTGACTTATGTTGAAATTAATTGAAGATCAAGGTTGCAAACATAATGACAAAAAGTTTGGACTTTTTGTCAGAAAATTGAGCTTCTCGAGAAGCAAAAATGGATTTTTTATCTTTTGTAGTTCGGGAGTTATTAACGTTTGAATTTGTTGTGTCGAATCGATCCCCCCTGCGACATTAATCAAAAAATTTTGCCTGGTCCGAATAGGGTTAAGTCATTCTGAGATTTGTGGGTTCGGTTTTTATTCAAGTATTTTTGTATTTTTTGGGGTGAGAAGTCCCTCTGTAAGAATTAGTGTAGATGCTGCTTACTTTTGTTATAGATGCAAATAGCGTAAGCTTCTTCGTCGCAATTCTTGCGTTCCCATACCAAATTTCCACCAACGTTATTGTATATTACAGTAAGGCAGCAACCAATAATTCCTTGCATATCGTTGATATAAAAACCATCCACATGGTTTTCCGTTTCTCCCCAGTACAAGTCAAATTCTTGACCGACCCGGCAAGAGGCATCAACAAATGCGCGCTCGGCGTAAGAGGCACTGACTGAAAAGCTAAACATTACCAGCATCTAACAAATACATTGGTATTTATTCGCTTAAACAGATCATTGGTCGAGTGGATCGAGTGCGTGCTACTGAAACGGTAGCCTCTGATTCGATTCCCGGTCGAGTCAAACCAAAGACTATTACAATAAAGCATGTTTTGGCAAAAGTTGACAAGTGACATTTTTCAAAAAATGAGTTTTTCGTATTTTTTTAGTTATTTACTAAAAATCTTTTATGGGAGAAAAAACTTAGGTTTATTTTCAATTATTTTTTGTTAATATATAGCTTCTTGCGTTGCACTTGACAGCAGAGCCAAATGAAAGTTTAAAACTTTAAACGCGATTTTGAACGCCCTTTTGAAATAAAACCTCATTTTGAACGCCCCCTCTATTTCAGCGCCACCTCTAATAGAACGTAACTAAAATAGTTAAAAATAGAGCGCCACCCTTTAATTGAACGCCACCTCTAATAGAATGCCACCTCGACATTCATTATGCTAATTAGTATCAAAGATTCAGCCACTCAACATTGATGTGCAAGGTGTTTGTTGAAAATGACGAAGACGGCTGCAAAAGCGACGTGTCATTTGATTTTTACCCGTAAATTTTTGATTACTTACTAGTAACTGTGTTACGTTTGATATTTTTTCTTCTTCTTCAGGTAGTAACTGTGTTAGATGTTTTTGTTTATTAATTAAATTCATCTTCCCAAAATTCCGACCAGCTAGCCGAAAAATAAAATGCTACCCTCCGACTGAACACCATTTCTAATAAAACGCCACTGTAGGGAAGGGGTTGAAAAATGGAGTGCCGTGGCGCTCAAATAGAGTTTTTACGGTATATTTTTGAATTCTTTTTGTTCCTATAATATTGTGCTGCGGTTTTGAAAACGGTTTACAAATACTTGTTTGAAATACTGGTAAATTACGGTATATATATCGCGTATTATGCGGTAATAATATAAGACTTACTGCTATACCTTGATAAAACTAAAACCAATTTGTTGCGATCTAGGGCCGTAGGAAATTGCCCTAGTTTTGAACCGCGGTCTGCATTAAGAGAAGCGCAGTAGTGTTTGGATTCATAATAGTTTCTCTTTCTATCCCCTTGTTCGACCTCATAGTGCTTGTCAAGGTCATCAGGGGTCAAATGTATTGTGGTCGCTCCTGTAAAATAGTAGCAATCTCGGCTTATATCCGATTAAGTAGACTCAGCAGGCAACACAAAAAATCACATTTTTTCCATTTTACATGAAACAGCAGCATTATTTGGAAATTCCTCAAACTTCATGAAGACTGTGCAGAAATAAATGTCTATTTTCGTTCACACAAGCATGAACAAAATTTGTCATTTTTGTTGAACCTTCGAAAAAAATATGTACTGGTAAGTTCAGCCATGTCATGAAATAATAATTTTGAATGCCTGAGATATGATTATTTGCTGTATTTAATATGTATGTGACTGATTTACTGCTTTTGTCGCTTTTTTTTTATTTAGAATATTCGGGATATTCTGGATAATTTCTTTCTTGTATTTTCTACTGTTATTTATTAGTCACTGGAATAATTAGTTGTTTACATCTCTTAATTGCTATATTTAGACTTGAGTTTGTGACGTCATCATCTTGTTGAAATCTTATCCTAAGCTCGTGTATTTTTTTCTATTGTGACGTATCATGGATTGTTTTGGGATATCTGATAGCTTTTGCCGTAGCATAAATTGGCGGGTCGTTTTTCATTCTGATATTCTAATATTTTGAAAGTGGATGATTTTTAGGTATTAGTTTCAAGAGCATTTTTGTCGAGTGTGTGTATCTGTAGTTGGCTTGCATAGCCGTATAGTTGGCAATCTGAATTGGGCGATCGCGAGAGTGTGTAAGGTGCGACCTGAACCTGGTCGGTCATGGTTAAGTCTTTTTACAATCTGAACCTGGTCGATCGTAAGAAGTGTTAGTGGAGCGATTTTGCTCAGTAAGATTGGTTTTGTGCTTTCAATCTTAAATAGAAGTTTTAATTTAAGATTGTATGCTGCTTTCTAAGATTCAAGAAGCTAAAGGAACTATCAACTGCTATTTTCGATTCGCCAACTGACATCTCAGTCGTTCTCTAGTTTCAGCCGACGTGGGCAATGCTAGGGATTAAAGGTTGTACTCTAGCCAAGTATCAACGAAACCATATAAACTCTCTAGTTAGCAACAGTTGGGCCAAGAAAACGAGAAAAGCTGTAAAGAAAAAAGTTTATTCTTGTTGCAAAGGTTTTTTAGTCGCGTGTATTTAATTGATTTGATTCAAGATATTCATAGAACAAGTGAACCGTAAAGAAAAAACGTCACGCTCATTGGATGAATCGACATATTTTAGAACAAATGAACTGTAAAAAAAGACAAAACTTTCAGTTTCCAGTTTATAAATAAAGAACTTATGGTTTAACGTACTAACCATAAGGCTTTTTCTTATTAACTACAGATTTTTAAAGAAATATAAAGTTTGATTACTTTGTTGTTTTTGCTTCCTTGATGGCATTGTTTTTGCTACTTTTCGGTTTGTTATTATTTTTGCTGATGCTGCATTTGTTGCCGCTGTTGAAAATCTTGCTTCTGTATTTGTTGTTGTCGCTAGAAACGTTTCTTTTGTATTTCTTGATATAGCTATCTCCGAGCTTGATGTCAATAAAATCACCTCTTTGTTTGCTGTTGTCGTCGGTTCTGAACCAAATATTAATCTGTAAGTTCTAAGAGCAATAAATGGGTGATTATAATAGTCAGCAATTCATTGATTATAAAATTTTAAAATGAGAAAATGCCAGTTTTTTTGTGATAAATTTCAAGAAAGTTATAGCTTTGAGTTAGCAGTTTAGATCTAATACACCAAGGTTGGGCAATTTTGGCTCATGTTTAAAGTGCCTGTGCTATTTTACCGGTACGAACAAACAAAGGGAAATTAATCCAATGGACATGATTATGAGTAAAGGAAAAGCATAAGAACTTAAACATATCTTCATTGAAGATATTGAATGCAAACGCTTAAGACTTTATTCAAGCGAAATGATGGATGTAAAAGAAGACTGCGAAGCGGCTGCTTCATATCGACCTGCTGCCTCCTCAAATCTTTTTTAAACTCTGAAGCTGCTGCCCTCGAACCCACAGGTTTTTTAACTGGTAGCACTGAAATAAGAATGCTTTTAGTCTTGAAATGACACATCTCGGATCAGAGATTGTAAGTCTGCCCACTGCCCAGGCTTTTCGGTTCATGCTTAAAGACTGACAAAAGGTCGGGCTTAATTCGGGTTTGATATTGGCGCGTTCGATACATTTATTATTACACGATTATTATTGCCACACTATTTATCGGCGGTAACTAGTTTTATTTTAACGCATACGAGCAATCCGTACACATTTTTTTAACATTCAACTTAACTTTTAGGGCTTGGTATTGTCTTCAAAATCGCTTTTCGGATTTGGGCCAGTGCTAGTCTGCCATTTTACA
Organism: Trididemnum nubilum; assembly: GCA_963965965.1. NCBI lineage: Eukaryota > Metazoa > Chordata > Ascidiacea > Aplousobranchia > Didemnidae > Trididemnum > Trididemnum nubilum. The sequence continues at coordinate 5,212,165 of OZ014487.1, forward strand.
CAACTCACTCTGTTTCGGAAACCATAGACCGTTACACAATGCTAAGATCTGGTGAAAATAAATTTAATAGATTTTTTGTCTACTGGTCATCATTCTTCATACCTCCCCTTTTTTAAGTTTAAAAAAGTTATTAAGTGTTTTTATGACATCATCACTTTGACTTGGAAACTTTATAATTCAAACCTGTGCACGAAATTTGAATCGCCTATAAAGAGCAGAGGTATAGTCGAAGGCACAAGGCTCGAGGCCAAGACAAGGACACAAAAAAAGTCCGAGACCAAGACCAAGGACACCCCTCGAGGCCAAGGACAGAAATGCTTGAGCCCAAGGCCAAGGACCAAAGGAAACAGGCGCAAGTGTTTTAAAAATAAAAGGTCTTCAATTTTTTTTTCAGGTAATCTCCAAAAGAAAAAAACAAAAAAGGTCTTCGTAAATTTTCCGCGAGGTTTTTGGCGTTTTCCTACATAATTTTAAAAATGAACAAATCAAATGCACATCACACTATATGAGGATCCTCCAATATAAATCCGCGAGGAGAGGATCTGCTAGCATATTGCGGTAGTGCAGACCTGAATTTCTGTAATGTAGGTAACAAACCAACATTTAGAACTAAAACGCGTGAAGAAGTTCTAGACTTAACTTTAGTAAACCTGTGTGCATGGCACCGAGTAGTTGGATGGCATGTTAGCAACATGCTATCATACTCAGATCACATGTATATTATGTTATTATATTAAGATCACATGAGTATTAGGTTCCACGTTGAAAGCAAAACCCAAAACCAGGCTAAAATGTTTCGAAATGTTTCAAAATGTTCGTCGCACGTGCTTTAACAAATATGTCGAGGAACTCGAACAAAAATTAAATGAACGAGTTTTACCACCAGTGCTAGTACCTTCCTTAAAAGAAGACATTGATTTGCTGGCAAATAAGGTTCATTCAGTAATAACTAAATCATATTAAGCTGCTTGCCCTACGCGAAAGTCGCTTAGTAAGAAAGATAACATTTGGTGGAATTCTGAGCTAGCAAGCCTTCGAAAAGAGGTTCGCCGTGCTTGGAGAAAAGTCCTTAAAAAAAAAGAAGATTGGGAGGCTCAAAAGCTCGGCCTAGCCTATTTCAAAAAAGTTGTCACAAGAGCAAGCCCGATCATGGCATAACTTTGTAGAGAGCATAAATAGTCAAACACCAACGGCTCGGCTGGTTAAGATTGTTCGAAGGAATGAAACGGTGCGTGTTGGCAACGTAATTAAACACAACGGAGAATTCACGAAGTCTCTGCGACAAACTTTAAACTATATGCTTGATATCTTATCACTGGGTAGCCAGCTGACAAAAAATCATGCAACCAGGTCCGACTTAGTGGACAATCCATTCAAGGGACCTGAAGACACTAAAATGATTGCAAATATATGTTTATTCGAGCGTATGGAAGCAGCTATTAATGAATTTCAACCAGTCATAGCTCCAGAGCCAGACGGGCTCTATCCTGTGCTGTTAATAAAAGGTTGGAATCAACTGAAATGATATTACCTTGTCACTGTTCAAGCATGCTTGAGACACAATTATGTACCATTGGCATAGAAAGTAGGCAGAGGTATATTTCTCCCCAAACCTGGGAAGAAAAGCTATTTTGAAGCTAAATCTTTCCGCATGATCACTATAACTTCTTTCCAAGTGAAATGGTTAGAAAAACTAATTCTGCATTAAATTAATGAAAATAATAACGTGCAGGCGAAGCTTTCTGCATCACAGTACGGATTTCGCGCAGGTATTTCTACTGCAACTGCTTTGCATGAATTTGTGCGCCGTTGTAGAGCATTGACTTGTTAGAAAAACTAATTCTGCTGCAAATGCCAGCTGACCAAATAAAGAAAACTAAGGTATTTGAAAGAAATTTCGAATGCAAATTATGGATAAAAAGAATGCTCTCAGATCTGAAAACGTTCTAAACCAAAACACTGACAAGGTTTACGCCGATGGCTCGAAACTAGATAGGAAAGCAGGAACGGGTTTTTATGCAGAAAACCCAACAACTCCCCAAAACAAGCATTTTTTCACCTTGGAATACATAGCACTGTGTTCCAGGCAGAAGTCTTTGCTATTCCAGAAGTGGCAAAGATCCTGCTTTTGGATAAAATGCACAATCAAAGTATTGTTGTGCTGGTGGATGGTCAGGCAGCTATCAAATCACTCATAAAGTGCACTGAAACATCAGTTACAGTGCTCAACTGCATTAGAAACCTAAATCAGTTGGGTAAACAAAACCACGTCAGTATTGCCTGGATTCCTGGTCATGCAGGGGTACATGATAAGGAAGCGGCAGAATATATAGCCAAATCAGGATCTAAATCAAGTTCAGGATCTAAATTACAGTTCTGTATGTCATTTGTGTTAGCACGGTTAAAAACTGGTCCACAGATAGAGAAAAATCTACGTGAAATAAACGGAAAGACCGCTTGCGGATGAAGGAGTCTGTAGGTTGGACGTCTTCACGACTAACAATACGTCTCCTTAACCTTAAGAGACCTCTATTAAATAGAGTAGTGCAAGTTTTAACTGGGCACTGCAATCCACAGCGGCACAAGATAACTACAGGTCGTGCTGAGTCTTCTCTGTGTCCAAAATGTAGCCTAGAGGATGAAACACCAAATCATCATATAGGCAATTGCAAGCTTTACCAAGATATTTGTGTTAAACATTTTTGAATCACCAAAGCCACTGTTCACAATGTGGTAACGAAATGTAACATTAACAAACCGGCCACATACTTAAAGGAACCTGGAAGGCGTTCTGACATCAACCAGTAACCAAACAAAACTACAGCAACGTAGCAAGTACAGTTGCAACGGGCCCGAAAGAGGCCTACGCAATGTGCAGGTGGACTTTATCTAATAAGAGCAGATCTGTTTGCACCGCTGCCCATTAAAAATAACAGTAATACATAATTTTAACGGTTCGAAAAATGGTGCTGTCCTCGAGCCGAGGAAAGAGCAATCTTCGAGGACTTGAGGCTTCGAGGCCAAGGACTTGACCTTCGAGGCCAAGGCCAAGAATTTCAAAATGTGTCTTCAAGGACGTCTTCGAGAACTCCACCTCTGATAAAGAGTGTCTTTTCGCCAAATGTCTTGATTTCGCTCAAAATCTGCATGACGTATGTCACTGTGATATGCCCTGAAGTCAAAAAGCAATGTTGCTGCTTCGATTGCTTCTGGTTTAGATTTTGTCCCTGCTGTTTATTTGGTTAAACAAAAATTAATAGCTGTGTAAAATAAAGTTGAACATAATACTGTATGGTGAGTTTTTTCTTAACGTAAACTCTGTAACATACAAAGATACACCAATCCTTGATAGTGAAGATGTTTTATTTGTAAAGATACATGGATATAGCAGTGTTTGGCATAAGAATTTAATTCAAAAAAGGAACAATATAATGTTTAGTTTATTTTTTAACATTTTTGCTCTGAGGTGAGCGAATAAATTATCTAGGCATTTTTTCATTCATATACATTTATTTGAACTGCAGTTTATTTCTTCGCTGACTAGAATCCTGTACAAAGTCCCGAAAAACAAATCCTGAACAGACAAAATGTCAAATTGGACAAAAACCTGGAACTTTGTTCAATTCGACATTTTGTCCAATTTGAGATTTTGCCCGTGAAAGAATTGAACTATTTATTTGTCGGTACACGGAATAAAGTTTGTTTCTGCGTCTAAACCAAGCAATTTGCGCTTCCTTAACCACACCAACGCCAAACACTCTTTTTTGATTCTGTTTGGAAGCCAACTTTTGTCAACCGTTAGACTTGCCACCATAACAGACAGACAGCTTAAACCCAATAGAAAATATGCGTAAACTGTCTTTCCTAAGGACACAAAAACCATGACACTGAAAACACAATAATAATATCCGAAGTGTTTGAAGTGTCCTTTAATTCTTATTTGCTTTGATGAGAAAAGTTTTAATAGCAATAGAAACTTAACAGACTTAACAAGGTTTAGTGATTTTGTTTGCTGGACTGTTGATCAAATGGCAACAAGCTTATTTCAGGAACGGAACGTCAAGAAGTTCAATTTTTGGGCCCGTCAAATTTGGATGCAGAGCTGTAAACGTCTCGCCACCACTGTGAGATTTCGTCGAGAAAAGCTATGCTACTCAGGTGCAATGACACGGACGAGTCTTGCAAACTCGTTACACTCTTTGACGTACGTTGATAAGCACAAGATTTGATTTTGGGTGGCTTTTTAAGTAGTTTTTGTTGTCAATGTGATGTGTCAGAGTGTACAACTGTACATGCTACACGATGCATAACTTTAAACAACGCGATAGACAAGTTTAAAGTTGTCATAATTTTTGCACCATATTCATTATTACTGTACTGTTCTTATTGCTGTTAATATGCATGGCCTGTTAATTTTCATTAACGTTGATTAATTTTTAAAACCTGCTTTGGTTCAGCACTATACCTAGTTTTTTTTTGGAACGGGAGGTCGAAGGTTCAAATCTCGGGCTTGCCAAATTGAACACAGCGTTGCCAATAGCTCGTCACCACCGTGATATTTGTTTGAAAGAAGCTATGGTGTACGTAGACGCAATAACGCAGAAATGGGCCCAACAATATTGTTACACATTTCGGCGGAATGCAGCGAGTATAATGAAGATTTGATTACGCGTTCGTCTCTGGAGTGGGAGGTCTGAGGTTCAAATTTCTGGCCAGTCAAATTGGATATATTGCTGTCAACGGCTCGCCACCGCTGCAAAATTTCTTCTTAAAAAGCTCTTTTATCATAGAGTACTGCAGAGTGCATTGATGCGGAGATGGGCCCCGCCAACTCGTTACACGTTTCGGTTCAATTCACCGACTATGATCATTTGATTACCCACGAAAACTATATTACTAATTTGCACTATGCGGTTTTCTCAGCTTACGAAGGTATCGCTGTTCTTTATGACGAATCCACATTCGTTTATGATTTTTCGACATGACAAAGCTTTCCGGATGCCTTCTTGACTTCTTTCCATTAAAAATTGCTGCAATGCATTCATTACCTTAGTATTGACTTTTGCTAAAAATAATCACGTAAATGTCGAGTTTACTAATCTAATGTAGTTAAGGGGGTTTAGGAAAAGGGCACTTGGAACATTGTTTTACAAAGCGAAAAAAATTAATGATACCATCAAAATAAATAGAATTGAGCCGTAAAAACGAGTTTTGTCCAAGGGACTTGCCAGGTGACAAAGGCCAATTTTGCTTTATTATCTAAAAAAAAAGAAAAAAAGAATTGGAATAGGTCCCCCTTGCCGTTCTTATATGCTTTCCAGTGCAGTATTGCTACTTCAAAAAATTTTTATTTACAACACCGAGCATTACCACCCAATACCCACTGTCCACCCAAAACTTTCAAAATTTACTACTGGTATAAAGCTACTGCAGAAATCTACTACGGACTTCCAAAACCTACAGGCTAGGCCTACTATGGTCCGAAAAAGTTAACCTTATATTGCACTTTTCACTTTGGTCCGAAAAAGTTAACCCTATATATACCGGGCTATTTTTTCACCCTATTTGTACCGGGGGACGGGGGCAAGTACGACCCCTATCTAAAAATTGTTTGGTAAGTGATAGAAGTAAGATTTTTTGCTTGCTGAAGCTATTTTTTGTTAACTTTTTGAAAATAAATACATTGAGGTTGTGACGTCACGAAAACGATAATGACGTCATCAAAACCAGTTAATCCTTATAACAGCATGTAGATTTGTCTAAATGTTGCAAAATATTTTTTTCAGTTTGGACTTTTGTAATTTCAAAGACATCCTGATAAAGTCACCACAGATAATGACGTCACATGCATGATGACATCATCTTTAATATATTGTGCTGATTAATATTTGTAATTTCTTGTAACTGAGATATATTATAATTCATAAAATTTTAGATTACTGCAGTATTACTATCATTATATCATTCAAAAGCTGATGAAAAATGAATATTTTTTATGAAAACGCAGTTTAATTCGAGAAATAGCGAAAAAAGCATAAGTTTTGAATTATGACGTCATCAATGACGTAATAATGATGCAATGCATTTATCAGTAAATAAAATATTTTATTCCATCTAAAAATTAGCATCAATAATGAATACGTAGTACAAAGAATAGAATAAGCGCACTGATAAGCTCGCATTGTGCTCAAAACAGACTGAAACTCCTTAGGTGCCTTTGACAAATGCAAAAATGACGTCACTTCTGGTTGTCAGGCTTCCCCCAAGCTTTCTGAAAATGTGTGTTATTAAATTTCATTCAAAGTCAGGCTGCATCAAAGCAAAACTTTTGCCCCCCGGTACAAACAGGGTTAAATTTAAGATCAATCATACATACACAAATTAATACCAAATAATGGCCTATTATTGTCAAAAATGCAAAATACTTAAAAATATTACGTACGAACCTTTACGCAACGGAAAATTTGAATAAGAGACCACAGTATTATTCGAACTAAAATTTTCTATCCACACAGCACCATAATTTTCTATTACCACTATCTCAGAGAGTGCTCAAACTAAAATAAGTGAACAAACTTAAATTTTGAAAGAGGCTAACACAAGAGTCATAATCAAGAGATTCCGAAACCGAGAGTGCTCAAGCTACATTTGGTAAGTGCAAATCAAATTCAGTTAAGGGGGTATAGGTCAAGAGCGTTTTAAACATTAATCATAAAATTAACAGTGATTTAATGAGAAGATTCGCATAGGCTTGGAAAATATTATTGATAATTGGTACCAGCAAAGTCCAAAGCATAACTATTTTGTTAAGTCATAGAGCTCGGTCGATTTCTTGACCGAACTATCACCAAGCAAAACAGTCGTGCGGGGAAAAAAAGATATTCTCTGTAGTAAAAAGAATATTGAGAGTAAAATAACCCTGCATGCAATGATCAGGATAGCTCTATTTCGGTCCATACCAAACCTCGTCAGTTGAGCTGGCAAGAATCGAAATGAGTAAAAAACAAAAATTTTCTCACCATTTATAGAATTTCTGGTAGCTGAAAACAGGCCAAGCCAAAAAAATACAAGGTCGAAACAAACAAGCAAAAAAATCGGCAAAGCCAACCATAAGCTGTGAAGTCAAAATTATTGTTTTATCAGCGATAAAAAATGCAAATGAAGCGTTTAAATCGGCTACGAGTTTTAAAGAGCTGAAAGAAAAAATTGCGTAAATTAGCCGTTGAAATCGGCAGGCTTGTCCATGGGACGAAATTTTCTGTCCCATCCCATCCCATTCTATAGCAGTTTATGCCTGTCCCATCACATCCCATGGGATTCCCATCAAAATACAATTCAATAGAAATTAATAAATTTATGAAAATTTAAGTATAATGTGTACTAGATAGGACTACACACACAAAGGGATACAAAACAACTCATTTCTTATCTCGTAAGTGCCCAAATTTCAAACTTTTTCCAAATTAGTTTGTTAACCAACCGACCTTAGACAATGAAACTTATGACGTCACAGACGATGGCGCCATAAAATTAACTACTACTTTATGTAAACGAGCTAAAATTTTACTCATTTTGACGGGTTACGTTTGTTCTGATTTTGAAATGTGACGGAGCAGCACTACCATAGTAATTTTAGGAGGAAGCATAGGTCCTTGACTACAAACTTTGCGGATTTTGTTGAATTTAGGCCGCATCTTCACTTGATAATAATCAATTATTTCAAGCCACCAAATTATCACGTGACATATATTTTGCAAGATAAATTGCATATGAGTTGTGAAAATAATGATAAAACTTTCTTCTGCGGACTTAAGTCGACTGCTACAGTTTATGGCACATGCAAAAATTGAAAAAAGTCAATGACGTCGTAGAATGATGACGTCATCAGTCTTTGGTTATCGAAATATGCACTCCATTGTGGCTAAAACTTAAATGCAATTTGTTTTTATTGTTTTTATGTTCACTGCTTGATACAAAACCGTCAAACATTGTCAAAAGAAACCATATGCAATAAATTACTTACTCATCAACAAATATCACTCAAAAACCATTATTTTTTGTCTTGTTCAATCTTAAAAAGGTGCTGTAATTGCTTACCGCCCAGCAAGGTTGCCAACAAATATTTGCAACAATACAATCATCAACTTGCTAGTCTTAAAAATTAAATGTTTTTTTTAGTGTTAGAGTAAAATGAAACTTGCGCAAGATAAAACAAGATGATGACGTCATCAGCATGTGACATCAGTTGCCTGTTAACTGTGGTTAGAGGTTGTTCAAAATCATTTACTACCTACAACTATGTAATAGCTTTGATTGAACTCAGTAAGTTGGAAAGAGCATGAATATAATCAAAATTAGAAAATTGTGACGTCATCAGAGAGTGATGTCAGTGAAAATTTGCAAACTTTTTATGTCTCATACTGTTACAGATGGGAGTTGTTCAATTCGGTGTCGTTTTAATGTGCTGGTAACCGAATATATTTGTGCGGAATAAATGTCACGTGACAAGCATGCAGTTCGTGATCGTCGATAAGTTTAAATAAATAAAAACGTTGACAAAGCTCAATGAAAATTAATGGCTGAGTAAGTAATTTATTGCATATGGTTTCTTTTGACAATGTTTGACGGTTTTGTATCAAGCAGTGAACATAAAAACAATAAAAACAAATTGCATTTAAGTTTTAGCCACAATGGAGTGCATATTTCGATAACCAAAGACTGATGACGTCATCATTCTATGACGTCATTGACTTTTTTCAATTTTTGCATGTGCCATAAACTGTAGCAGTCGACTTAAGTCCGCAGAAGAAAGTTTTATCATTATTTTTACAACTCATATGCAATTTATCTTGCAAAATATATGTCACGTGATAATTTGGTGGCTTGAAATAATTGATTATTATCAAGTGAAGATGCGGCCTAAATTCAACAAAATCCGTAAAGTTTGTAGTCAAGGACCTATGCTTCCTCCTAAAATTACTATAATAGTGCTGCTCCGTCACGTTTCAAAATCAGAACAAACGTAACCCGTCAAAATGAGTAAAATTTTAGCTCGTTTACTTAAAGTAGTAGTTAATTTTATGGCGCCATCGTCTGTGACGTCATAAGTTTCATTGTTTAGTGTCGGTTGGTTAACAAACTAATTTGGAAAAAGTTTGAAATTTGGGCACTTACGAGATAAGAAATGAGATGGTGACGAGGTGCCCACTAGCGCATTAGAAGAAACGTGAATTTTGCTTCAGCGTTTCAAGCGCCACATTTGTTGTAAATTTCAGATTGTTCGGAAGTGGGTGTCAAGAAAATCCTTAACTAAGCACTTTTTTGCTATGCGCAACAAGGCCTAGAAACAAAGTTGTGCTTCAAAAATGGAAGACTCTGCAAGGTACCAAGACCAAATAAAAATTAAAAGCCAATAAAGCTGATTGGAGAATAGCAGGAAATCAGGCCAACTGGCGATTCTCCACAACAAACTCCAAAAATCAAACCAATATGTGGATAGGTCTAAAAATTCATCAAGATTAGATGGGATCAACCACAAACTTGGGAATCGCAAACATCAATTCCGTGGAAAAGACCTGGATGGCACAAATCTGCTAAGTCTCAAGTGTTAAAATCGGAGAAACAACCAAATGAAAGGCTAGAAACTCCCCTAAAAGTCATCGCAAACCAAGGATCACAATTAAGCCATAATAATTACAAGATTCGCATAGACTAGGGAAAATTTGATTGATAATCATTAAATTATCAATCAAATTTTATCAATCAAATTTTTCCCAGTCTATACGATTTTTGTAATTATTATGGCTTGATAGTGGTCCTCGGTTTGCAATGACTATTAGTGCAGTTTCTAGCTTTTCATTTGGTTGTTTCTCCAATTTTAACACTTGAGACTTAGCAGATTTGTGCCATCCAGGTCTTTTCAATGGAATTGATGTTTGCGATTCCCAAGTTTGTGGTTGATCCCATCCAATCTTGATGAATTTTTAGACCTATCTACTAATTGGTTTAATGAGAATCTGAAAATATATGGAAATGAAGGATGAAACGCCTCATATCGGCTCAATTCCATTTATATTCATGTTGTCATTACATAATTATTGACTTTCTTTTTCTTTTAATACAAACTGCTTTTTCTACGCCACCAAGCAACAATAATAGCCAAAGAAAACTTGATCAAAGCTCACTGCAAAGTAAAACAAACAGCAGAGAGTTGCAGTTGAACGCAGATCATGAGGTCAGACGGTATCATAATGTCGTGATCATTGATACTTGGCTATAGTAAAACCTTTAATCTCCACAATTGTCCATATCGACTAAAACTAGAGAACGACTAAGATGTTAATTGACGAATCGAAAATGGCGGTTGATAGTTTATTTAGCTTCTTGAATCTTAGAAAGCAGCACACCAACCTTAAATTAAAACTTCTAGTTAAGATTGAAACGCAAAACCACTCTCACTGAACAAAATCGCTACTGACACTTCCTAGGACCGACCAATTCAGATCGTAAAACACCTGACCGCGACCGACCAATTCAGGTCGCACTACTGGCTACACAAGCCAACCACAGATACACAAACTCGGCAAAACTGCCTACAAAACTAATATCTAAAATCACCCACTCTTAGAATATTAGAATGCAATACGACCCGCCTATTTATACTACGATACTACGACAGAAGCTATCGAATATCCTAGAAAAATCCATAATACATCACAATAGAAAAAAATACACAAGCTTACAATACAAATTGCGACATGATTATGACATCACAAACTTCAAGTCTAAATATAGCAATTAAGAATGGTAAACAACTAAATAATCCCGTGACTAATAGAAGACGGTAGAATATACTAGAAGGGAATTATCTCAAACATTCCCAATCAGAAAAGCGGCAAAACTAAAAACAGCCACGTGCACGTTAAAACACAGCAAACAATTACATCTCAGGCATTCAAAATTATTATACATGACACATAAAAACGAAACTTTTATGCTCAACTTTTTCAGCCACAATTACTGCTCTTTGTTACCAGTTTTCTATTTTTTGATGCAAATTAGTATTAACAGAAAAACACCTAAAAAGCAAATAAAAATTTATTAGAAATTTAGCAGGATAACTATGAGCAAATTAATAAATTTAAAGCAAAACTAGCATACATAACAAATTTGTTGATGTTGTTTTGCAAGTTAACGACCGGTTGATCGAGCGGTAACGCCTTTGTCTCCGGAACGGAAGGTCTGAGGTTCAAATTTCAGGCCGGTCAAGTTGGACACATTGTTGCAAATGGCGAGCCACCGCAGCGACATTTCTTCGAAATGTACTGTGCTGTCCGGGCGCAATAACGCTGAGCGGGGCTCGTTACACGATTTGGCAAAATACAGCGATAGTACAATGCAAGATTTGATTGAAGACCTGCTTGTTTCGCTAGTTTAATATTAAAGATAAAGCTTTTGTTTTGAACTTCCATGCAAAGATAAAAATCAGGTTAGCTAAAATGTAGAACGCAGCTTTCAAAGGCAAAAATATTTACCGATTGTGTTGAAAAAGAATATACTGTTATCTACCGTATTTATAAATACGTACTTTATATCTTATTTCTTAATGTTGGCAGGCTCTTCAACCCTGCCATTTGGAAAGGGTTAATTATTTTGCAATTTTATCCTATGTTGGTTCATCCTTTGGTGACTTCATAATATTCTATTTTGGGTCGTTGTTTGTGTTAATGTTATAATAAGGTCAAGGCCGGGTTTGTAATCAACAATCTGAGGTCAAAAAACAGCGATAAAAGGTCAAAGGTCAATAATACAGTACGGTCAAGGATCGTGAGTGTGATGTCGCAATGTCTGATATAGTGTATGATACTATAATAGTATCAAGGGTCATACAGTTTACAAAAGATCGTAGATCAATACACCACTATTAAAAAGCAGGGGCTGAGAGTATGAGGTTTGCATTGTTCGTAGTAGCTCTGTGACACCATAATTGGGTTATTGAAATGTGGAACTCCCAACCTCGCGTGTTACTTATAACTTTTATAACTTTTGAACCTGAAAATGGGCAATTTTAAGGCCTGGTGCAAACGTCCGCTGATTATGAAACTCCACTTTTTGTAGTTTTTCTAATACAAACCTGGTTGTTTGATTAAACGATTTTTTTTTACGGAATTTTGTTAAATATTACATTTATTTTTACTGACTCTGCAGTGAAAGTTTTACGAAATAAGTCAAAGTATTGTGAAAATGAATTAAGGCACCGTCTCAACTCATTATTGGCGTAGGAAATACGGGGTTCTGGGAAGCGAGGGCAAACTCCCCGGCCCAGGCCATGCTGAACAGTTCAGTAATTTTTTTTTTTTTTACGGAAAAATAGCAATTTTGGTTATTTTTAAAGAAGATTTTTCAAATAGTTTCAAGACCTTTTAAAAAAAATCATCGTACAGGTTAAGTAAAAAAAAACACATTCAGTTTTACCACACTTTTCTAGACCTAATTATTTTTAACCCAATTGTTTTTTTACGTTTCGATGCATGTAATTTCTCTCTTTAGTTTTCTAGCTGATGCCTCTCAATCAGAGGTGGGCACAAATAACATTATAGGCCTTGTTACGGTGTCCAAAATTGTGTTGTTTCGTGATATCCATCTAGGTACCTTTTGAAAGATTTTTTACAAATAGATTTTTAATGCCTGATTAATGATTGAATTGTCTTCGGTTGCAACCAGGTGCCGTTTTTAAGATACTGTATACGGCTTTTAATCGAACGCGGATGAATATTTTAAAATCATACGCATGAATGATTTTTTTTACTATTTGTGTAGCCGTGAAATAATCCACAAATTTCAACAAAGCTGTTTTTGTCTTTTTTTGAATGTAAAAATTCAAAATATGATAAATTTAAACTAAATAATTAATCATGGGTAAGTTTTTTGCTAAAAAGTTTGCATAATTAGAGTTTTAGCTTGAGTTTTTTTTCGCAAATATTGCAAAATAAGGCTCGAATAAACTATGCTCCTTTTCAACAATTTCATGAGAGTCATCTCTTATTTTGGGTTATTTGTTGGTTTAACTCCGGTGATTGTTTCAAGAGCTCAAGTGTGGCAGAAGAGACATTCGAGAGTTGATAAGCCAACCAGCTAGGGCTCGGCTAGTTAGTTTCGAGGAGTGAAAGCCTATCAGTATTTCTCAAAGCAGTTATTGTATTCGGCTACGTTTTGCGGGTAGACTATAATCATAACAGACATGTGGTGTAATTCATGAGGTACTTCATTAGTTTTTCGACTTTAAACACGAAATAATTTCGTCATTAATTTTTGAGGATACCGGTATTCAATTATAAAAAATTATTTTAAAGTTTTGTATTCGTAACGATCAGCTGCCAAGCGACGACGGTTACGTGACTTCAAAGCAAGTTTCCATGTTTATAATTCAACACAAAAAAACTCAAGCTAAAACTCTAATTATGCAAACTTTTTAGCAAAAAACTTACCCATGATTAATTATGCAGTTTGAAATTATAGTATTTAAAATTTTTACATTTAAAGAAAGATAAAAAATATCTTTGTTATCAGAGGTGGAGTCCTCGAGGACGTCCTTGGCCTCGAGGAGTCCTCGAGGACACATTTTGAAGTCCTTGGCCTTGGCCTTGGCCTCGAAGCCTCAAGTCCTTGGCCTTGGCCTTGGCCTCGAAGCCTCAAGTCCTTGGCCTTGGCCTTGGCCTCGAAGCCCTAGGTCCTCGAAAATTGGCCTGTCCTCGGCTCGAGGACAGTACTGTTTTTAAACCGTTGAAATTTTGTTGAAAAACGTCAAAATCCTCGCGGAAAATTTGTAAATACCTTTTTTATTTTGGGCAATTGGAGCATAGGCTTAGCCAAGCGGGCCTCCTCCCCAATTGAAATTTCACCAATGACAAAAATGTGGCAAAGAGCCTATTGTTTCTTCAGTTTCGGTTTCTTTTTAGCGTTTTTCGTTTACACCAGTAGCCAACAACAATATATTAAAGACCAGGGGCCCCGGTACCCCCTCAAATCAATTTTTGCCAGCCAATTTAAACGTAAACCTCGAAGAAATGGATAGTTTTCGTCCTAAAAGTTGCTATCTCAGGATCACATGTAGCCTTTTTATGAACGTAATGCATTAACCAAGGCCGGATTTACCACAATATGGCGCAGTACCAGCTAAGGGCCCTGCACTCAAATCTTAAGACTTTTTATGGGTTTCACCTACATTTGGCAGAAAGATGTTGCAAAAATCTCCAAAGTGCCAGGGGCCCAGCGCGATGGAAATCCGGATCGGCAATAACATGGCCAGTAGCGTAGCCGGGGCGAGGGGGTTATAGCCCCCCATTGGCCTGTCAACCAAAATGCAGAATAAGAAGAACACCACGTTTTTAGCTCTTCTGAGACTGTCTTTTGTGCTGGAATTGACTAAAAAGTAATTTACAGCATTTTTTGAAACATATATTCAGGCTAATTCGTCAAAAATTAAAGTCACCAATCAATGAAAACTTTAAAAAATGCCCAAAAATAAGCAATCAAAATAAGCAACAAAAACGCCAAAGATAGGTTTTATCAACAAATATACTATAAACTCAGGAATAAAGGGGGGCTATTCAGTGTTAGTTAATTGCCAATCACTTTGCTCAAATGTCTTTCCATTAGCCCCCCCCCCCCCCCCCCCCGATTATTTTTCTTTATAAAATACAGACGAAATAGATTACTCCGTGTGAGTTTTATTAAATAATAGGCTTTGCCCCCAGACCCCCAAAACAACCCCCATTGCGAATTTTTGCGCCTGACACATGGTTAGTAAGCGAAACTACCCATCTATTGTATCATTTTTCAATAACAATTCATAAATTCACCTCCACCTCGCCAGTTTTAACGCACAAAATAGTTTTAAAAAAAATCAGCCATGGAAAATGCTGATTGAACAAATCGTTGAACTTCAGTGGAGGGAGCCTGGGCCCCCTAGCCTAACGTGCACTTCTATAACTGGTTATTTTCATGACAAAACAAAATCTCTAAGGAAAATCTTCGAGTGGGTTTTCCTCTACTGCTAAAATGTTGCACGAGTCAATGCACCTTCACCTTACTTCCCCCTACCTGGAGCAAATCACGTACAATTAAACTTTAACACCAAAATGCATGATGTTAAACGTGTTTTGAACTTAAATTGCCACTAGAAGGAGGATTAAACAATTTGATTTTTTTAATTGGTTTTCAAATGTCAAAAATCTGGTGCTTTCAAATGGTTCTAAACATGTGCGAAGTGTAATTCAATGGCATTAAAATAGCTTTTTTGTTCCAAAAAATTACAAAAAACCGCCCAACAGCTGGAGGCTTCGCCCCCAGACCCCCGTCAGTGATACGTTTGAATTACACTAGCTTTTTTAGAACGTCTCCAAAGTTACGTATTTGTGCTTTTCAACTATATTAGTTGAGGCCCGCTCCCTTTGCAAAATCCTGGTTAAGTGAAAAACAGGCAAATTTTTGATGACGTCATTGCATGTGATTTGTGGTTTAAGCCTCCCCAATCAAAAATTCTGGCTACGCTTATAAATTAGAGACTGCCTGAAAAAGTTTTTTGAAGACCTTTTTTTTGGAGAACACTTGCGGCTGTGTCCTTGGTTCTTGGCCTTGGCCTCGAGCATTCCTGTTCTTGGCCTCGAGAGGGTCTGTCCTCGGAAAGGCTGTCCTTGGCCTTGGCCTCGGATTTTTTTTGTGTCCTTGGCCTTGGCCTCGAGCCTTGTGTCCTCGACTCCACCGCTGCTTGTTATAGTTTGTGAATTATTTCACGACAACACTAATAGTAAAAAAAATCACTCAAGCGTATGATTTTAAAATATTCATCCGCGTTCGATTAAAAGCGATATATCTTAAAAACGGCACCTGGTTGCAACCGAAGACAATTCAATCATTAATCAGGCATTAAAACTCTATTTGTGAAAAAATCTTTCAAAAGGTACCTAGATGGGTATCACGAGATCTGTTTTCTAAACGTTTTTTCTGCTAGCGTAACAAGGCCTATTACATAACAGCGCAGCGCAACAAAGCGCAACTCTTTTTTCAACAAGTAAGAACCAAAATCGCGGCGCAAAATGACCAGTTTAATTTCTTTAATGTCTGAAATGCAGCGCAACTTCCGCAATGAACTTTTTGATTCAGTTGAAGGGCAACGCAATTCTGTGATTTCGGAACGGCATTTTCATATCAAGTTATAGCGCGAGCAAATGAAATTTCACAAAAAATGCAAATGCCGCATTCTTTGCAATTTTAGGCAAAAAAAAATAGTTACGTTATTTGCTAAAGAAAACCAACATTTATCACTATTACAATCAAAATGAAACAAAATTACTGTAAATTCAATGTATAGAATTGTGCCATTGATCGAACAAAAAAAAAAAAACGCCGCGCCATTAAAGCGCAACAAATTTTAAAGATTTTAGTCATTCATTCATTCATTCATTCTTTTTTTATTCTTGACCACCATAACAATAGCAAATGCATGGTAACACAATAATAACACGTAGAGTCAGGAAAAGGAAGTAGCGACACAACGTCAGACGTTAAGACATGCAGAGGATACTGAACACAAAAAAGCGATTTTTATTTGCATGGTTGCTACACCTGTCACACCAGCTCAAAGTACATTGTAAGCCTAATCAATCACAAACATCAACATACACGCAGGCACACAAGATGGAAGTAAAACTAACAACTGGAGTAGTTGTTCGAATGATTGATAAAAAGAAAAGAGAGGGACAGTGACCAGTGCAAGGCCAGGCACGGTTACGTAGGTGGTCAACGGGTGGCGCAACCGGCCCAAAACTATGTTTAGCTCAGCGGAGCATGGTGAGGAAAGAAAAACCACCCTGAAAATGAAACCTCACCGGGTCCAGAAACCCTTTCAAGTAGCAGCTGGTCATAGCATCAAGACAATAACAATTTTGCAATCGATACATATGCATCAAAACAATTATACACAACATATAGCAATATGAGTCACACCATCCACATTGCGTCTAAATAATTAGCTGGTACAAAGTACCAAACTTGTGATCTCTCCGATATCTTAGTCAGAACGAAGGTATACCCACGAGAGGAACTAAATTTGTGTCTATGCAATGTTGATAATGTGTATCTCACACCAGTTAAGGTAGAGTCCGGTGATACTCAACTTAAACGGCAATGGCTTTAGTCACCTTGCTGTGCGATGTACTGGAAATCACCGGCAAGCAGTTAATTGCCTATTTATCATGAAAGCAGTTTTTAAGTTTTAGTAAAATTATTACCAAGTCATCAGGTTTTGTACTAAGTTTTAGCACCCCAGGACTCTACCAAGGCGTTCAAGCAGTAGTCAGAAATAGTAACGTAATAACAAAAAAAAAAAAAAAAAAGACACAGCCAAAAAAAAAAAAAAAAAAAAACGAGAAAGTAAGCTACAACAAACGACAGATAACGAAAACAAGTAAGGACAATAGCTGCTATTTTTACAAGCGGAGCAATAAGATTACGGTAAGAAATGGATAAATGACAATCTTTTCATAAGGTATAATTAAACATGCCCAAGCAAAATGTTATGTATGTGATGGTATACTGATTTGATGTCAAATAGATCTGAACCAAGAATTGATTAACATAATATCTTGACCTCGAGATCAATAACCAGCATAAGAGAATTGTCCATATTTAAAGTTCAAGTCGATAATTTACTACACCACTTCAGTTTTTGTTGCCTTGCCCAGTCGAACGTACACCTTGCGTAGCCACCATCATCCAATCCTGCTTACTGCTGGGGTTGTAGACTTGAAGAAAAACCTGAAAAAAAGAGAACAAAGCAGGAAAGGGAAAACAAAAATAAATAGAGGAAGGAAAAAATGCAGATTTTCGAGGACATAGAAATGGGATTTTAAGATTAATGACGACAACATGATATAATCTTTTAGCATACTTCGACCAGTTTATTCCGATCCAAAAACTTTCCGAGTTTTCTAGAACTTTTATTATAACCACCAAGCAGAGTTACTTTTCGGGACTAATCCTGTCCAAAGTGTAACAAGATTAGCAAAACAGCACTATAGTATTACACATAAAACGCAAACAATGCCCTAGAAATCAGACTTGTATTAAGTCTTTACATAAAATGTTTCGCATTTTTAAATTAAATGATGCTATCGTGAGATCCTGGGACTTGAAAAAAGTGGGAACTTTACTCCAGAGGGATGTGCCACGGTGAGAGATAGATTGTTGGCACACATTGGTTGAACAGAACTTTGGAATTATTTTAGAATTGTTTCTGGTATTATATTGCGAATGATTAGTGACAAAGATTTTGCTGAATACTGAAGGATTTTTATTTTTGTTCTGCTTAAACATAAATACAGCAATGTCTTTAAATAAAAGTTGATCAATTGTTAGTATTTCATATTTTTGCCTAATGTCTGTGATGTCACTGTTACGGTTTCGACCACATGCTAACCTAATAAATTTGTCACACAATTTTTGTAACTTGTTTGTAATTGTTATGTTACCATAGTACCAACTAGAGATGCAGTACTGCAAGTGACTGCCCATCAATGAATGATATAAGGTGATTAGTGTTCCTTGATTCAAAAAAGGTTTTACTCTTCTCGCAGCTGCCAAGCCAGATCTCAGTTTGTTGAGCACATGTTTAGCATGAACTGACCAAGTTAGATGCTCATCAATATGAACACCAAGAAATTTTAATGAGCTAACTTGTTCAATATCAAGTTTTCTTAATGAGATGGATTGATCAGAAGGTGGAGTTTTTGATTTAGTTGACCTAAACAACATACATTTTGTTTTGGATGCATTGATTGATAATTTATTAGCAATCATCCACTGATCAATGTTCTGGAGATCTTGCTGAGCATTGGCATAAAGTGAGTGATAGTTTTTGTTTTGAAAGAATACACTTGTGTCGTCAGCAAACATGATCGAGTTACCATATTTTAAACAATTTTTGAAGTCATTAACATAAATAAGAAAAAGAAGTGGGCCTAAATTTGACCCCTGTGGTACCCCCCGTTTCACGGGATTGACCGACTTCGAAAGAATCCCAGAGCATTCCACTTTTTGCGTTCTTCCGCTTAGATAGCTTTTAATCCAGTCAAGAGCTATGCCTCTGATTCCGCTATGTTCCAGTTTAGATAACAAAATGCTGTGATCGATCGTGTCGAAAGCCTTCGATAGGTCTAAAAATACTCCAAGGGTAGGTGTTTTGTTAGCAAGTGACTCAGTTATGTTGTGAATTAAGAAGGACAAGGCATGACTTGTGCCGTGGTTTTTTCTGAAACCAAATTGCTGTTGGAAGAAAAAGTGGTGTCGTTCTAAAAAGGAATATAACCTACTGTACATGATTTTTTCTAGGATTTTTGATACATTGGACAATAAGCTGATTGGTCTGTAGTTGTTGATATCTTTTGCATTTCCCTTCTTGAAGACAGGACATACTTTGGCAATTTTAAAGTCATTTATGAATTCACCTTTACTCAAAGATAAATTAAATACATGGCTAAGAGCAACTAAAATATTATCTGGAGAAGCTTTTAAGACCTTAGTTGGAACTAAATCTAAACCAGCACTTAGTTTGTTTTTTAATTTTAGTATAATATTGGAGATTTCTGAGGGACATGTAGGCCAAACATACATTGAGGGCAAGGAAGAGATGCTTAAATATTCAGAGAAAATAGTGCTACTTGAGGGGAGAGTGTCGACTAGTTTTTTAGCAGCGGTAGAAAAATGATCGTTAAAATGATTTGCAACTGACTGTGGATCATTTACCTCAGTGCCATTAATTAATAAAGTAATGCCATTAGATTTGCTTCGTTTTCCAAGTAAAGAGTTGATATATCGCCAAGTACCTTTAATATCACACTTGTGCATTTGAAACTTGTTTTTGTAGAAAGCCTGTTTTTTTTCTTTAACTGCTCTGTAATAAAGATTTCTAGCTTGGGTAAATAATGCTTTTGTTCTAGAAGTTTTGTTTGTCATGTATTGTTTGAATAGTTTTTCTTTGCACTGCAGTAAATTTTTAAGCTCTTGGTCAAACCATCTTTTTTGCGGTTTCAGTCTAGAAAGCCTTTTTTTCAAGGGAAAATGCTCCTCAAACTTATTTCTGTAATCTTGGTAAAATTTGTTATATGCTTTGTTTGGATCAGTTTCGTTTAAGACAGGGGTTATGTCAAGTTCAGAGAGAGATTTGGAGAAGGATTCAATTTTTGAATCACTGAACTGGCGATAGTACTCACTACCTGATTTAGAACTTTTACATTTCTTTACTGCAATGCTCATCATTGTAGCTAGATGGTCTGAAATTGAGAAAGTTATGATACAACTTTTTACTTTTTGTAGTGTGTTACTGTTTGTCCATATTTGGTCAAGTAATGTAGAACTATTATCTGTTATTCTCGTTGGCCTATTGATTAAGGAACTGAATCCATGATCATACATAACATCAATGAATTTGGTCACATTTGGTTCATCGCAATCTAAAATATTATAATTGAAATCTCCAAATAAGAAACTTTCTCTTTTATTTATTTTTCTCAGAATATTGTCTAGATCAGCAAGGAACATTTTTTGTGCATTACCATTATTACAAGGAGAATGATATATGTTCCCACAAGTTATAACTTTATCTTGAAATTTGATATCTAAAAAGATAGATTCAAAGATTTTTTCATTCATTATATCTAAGTCAATGCGGTGAGTGAACTCAATGCCGTCTCTAATGTAGAATGCAACACCACCTCCACGGTATTTTGATCTAGGGTTTGAGAGAAAAGTATAGTTGGAGAGATTGGTGTGGGGACCAAGTTGGTCAGGTTTGAGCCAGGTTTCAGTAACTGCAATGATACTGGGTGTAAAAGTAAGTGCTGATAAAAGACTTTCAAGTTTTGCAAAATTTTTGTAGTTGTTTAAAGATCTAATGTTAACACTAATGGCTGTGAAGTTAAAATGGGAACTAGAATCATGTATCAAATATTTTTTAACTAGGTTAGTTGTTACATACCGTGTTTTTGAATTTATAGTAAATGAGTCATCCTCTTCTAAAATAATATCATTATCAGTATCATTGATAGATGTATTGTCACTGTTTATAGTGTTGTTAAACATTAAATTCAAATCATGGGCATTAAGAGTTTTGTCATAACAAGAGTCAGAAGGGTTTAAAATGTCATCAAATTCAACTTCAGAACAAGAAGCAAAAGGAAATGAGAAATCACAGAAGCTACATGTCCAGTCAGCAGTTGTAGTAGATTTAATTTGAAGGTTATTTTGGGCTTTTCTGCCAGGGCATTTTACATGCTTAAATTGTAAGCATTGTGAGCAAGTTAATGATTTTTGATTTTTTCTGATTGTTTTCTCACGGTCAAGGCAAGTCTTTGAAATTTGCTTTGGCATAAAGGGTATCAAATGACAAAAAAAAAAAAAAAAAAGTAATAATAATGATAATCAAAAAAATGCAATAGAAAGACAAAAAAAAAAAAAAAGCAGAGTAAGGAGCAAATGTAGTCTTGAGAGTGTAACAAGTACAAACTGACAGGTAAAAAAAGCTATACATAGTTAGTGGTGGGGCTATAAGTTTCTATTAAGGGTTGAAGTTTAAAAAAAAATTAAGGGAAGGGTAACAGCTAGCTATTTTGAAGCTATGACATTAATTAGGGAGTACACACCATCTGATTCCCAATACCATTGGGTTAGCCTGTTTGCAGTCCGCAAAAAATGCTCAATCTTAAATTCATTTGCAAGAATGTATAAAAAGGAATGTATGTAAACCAAACACATTCTCCAGACCACAAAAAGCATCCAAGGTACCAGAAGTGCTTAAGAATCTGAAGGTGTATATCAGATATCATGCTCAGGTGCACATTGCATTTAATCAGGTGCACATTGCATTTAATCTTGTGCATTTAACTTTTTATTTTGAAACATTGCAGGAGTCAGCAAAGCAACTCCTGCAATGTTTCAAAATAAAAAGTTAAAGCGCCACGCAACTTCCGCAATTGCGGAAGTTGAGCAAGCTGCACTTTGTGCTTCTAATCGCGCTTTGCCCACCTTTGCTATCAATGAAAAAGCGGGCACGTTTCGGCCCCCAAACGACACTTCATTCAAATTAAATTGGACCTAAAGCATTTCACAACAAAAAGTAACCTGGGGAATGAGAATTCCAGCAGGGTCGAATTAAGGAGAAAAGCATTGGAGACATTTACACTGGATCCTCAGAGTTCACAACGGTTCACAACGGGGTTCACAACCGTGGAAAGGGTTCACAACCGTGGAAGGGTTCACAACCGTGGAAACGTGAAAATAACATATCAATAATTTTCTCTGTAAATGCTCAAAGTTTTTGCTGGAACTTTCCCCCTTCATTTTTGTGACTTGGTGTAAGAAATAAATTGCAGAGCGCATTTTTCCTGGCATTCAAACAATTATAATTGTCTTTAATTTCACTGCCGATTTTTTCATAATTCTTCACGCGGCGTTTTTTTTTTTCGGATACAGTAGTGTAAGATTTTGGATGCCTAGCGACAATTTCCAACACAAAAATCGTTCAGCGGATGTGGTTTTGCCTCCACACCGCACGCCTGTGGGTAGAGTCGTTCCTTCTTATATCAAACCAAATTATTTGAGTTTGCGTAATTTCAGAGCAGGATAGGGCTTTCAAAATAGGTTTTGTTACTTATCTCAAGAATACAATAGTACTTAACAGATTTTTACTGGTAATAATGTATTACACTTCATTATCGTATCACACACATGCTTTCTGTTGAACCCACAATCGTGTAGATTTGGTCATGTGACATGTATTAGCATTAACAACTCAAAAAATAATGTTTGCGCCCAGACACTCGGTTCCATATTATAGCCGTGTAAGGCTTTAGTACTTTGCTCTGGAAGTATTAGCAAAAATAAAAACAAGTTCTACAATGTCATTTGCCCCAATCACAGTCTCCAATTAGAGCTTTCAAATAATGCCATTTAAAATATAATAAATTTTAGTTAAACTTCGCTACTGGGCTATTATGGCAACCACATTTTATTATTTTTTAAATAAGAAAACATATTGACAGGCTAGAAATTGCACAGAGCTGGACAGCGCTGTTTCGAGCTTATAGCTCTCAGCAGCCCTCAGCTTCTCTAACAAAGTTATTCCCCAGCTGGACAAGACTCTTGGCCGAACTGGATAAACCTTAAGGGCTTGCAGAGCGGCAGAGGCTTTCTAGGGAATAAACGATTTTTCACTTGTGGTACTTAAAAAAACCAGTGAAAAAATCGCTGAACCCTTGTACTAAGGACAGCCATAGGCTATCCCTACAACAAGGGTTCCCCTTGTGTGACCACGGAAATCATAACCGACAAGTTTGACTTCCTTCGTGGTCGACTCCTGGGAAATCATAACGACTTCCACTTTTTAAGTACCACAAGTGAAAAATCGTTTATTCCCTAGAAATTCTCTGCCACTCTGCAAGCCCTTAAGGTTTATCCAGTTCGGCCAAGAGTCTTGTCCAGCTGAGGAATAACTTTGTTAGAGAAGTTGAGGGCTGCCGATGAGAGCTAAAAGCTCGAAACAGCGCTGTCCAGCTATGTGCATCTTCTGACTCGAGCTGATTTGTAGCTGCAGGGTTGGTGGTTGATCTGTCCACCTAACTGCCAGTGGAAGTCGTTATGATTTCCCAGGAGTCGACCACGAAGGACGTCAAACTTGAAGACTAGAAATTTATGTTATTGTTCGCTTGGTTATCGACCAATTTATGTTATCGACCTTTTCAGCCGATCAAAAAATAATCCTGTTCTCGAGCCTAGGACAGGGACTTTTTAAGGACTTGTAAGCTTCGAGGCCAAACCCAGGGACTTGAGTTTCGAGGCCAAGGACAAGAACTTCAAAAAGTGTTCTTGAGGCCAAGGAAGTCATCAAAGACTCCACCTCCTAAGATAACCGCAAGGAATTCCTTCTCCTCAACTGGTCTGAAATAGTGATAGCAGCTATCAAACTGTAAACAACTGTCAAAGCAATTGTAACAAACTTTTGAAAAAGTTCAAAGCAAAGAACGTAACAATCACGTATTACGGAAGTCCTTTTTTAGTGTATCTTTGTTTTCTAAAATAACTTTCTAAATCGAAGTTCTTTTGGCCGCAGACCTGGTCATTTAACGGTCATCATGCAGATCTAAGCTGCCAGAACAGCAGCCAGCATTGCTGCTAAAAATATACTTGCTCAAGATTCATATGCAGACACCAAATTCTTTGTTAACAAAGATCACTGCAATGACAAAACAATCACAAAAAGATAACCAAAAATAAAAGCAACGAAGACAACGACATTATGACAACTGCAACAAAAACAACATCATTAACAAGCATAACAACCACAACAGCAGCAAAAACAGCGATGCAACTACAACGAGTTTACTGCGGACCAATTTCGTTTACGAAATAGAGAGAAAATATAATCTAACCTGTAAAAGAACACAAGGAGTATACCGAGTCATTTTTCAACCTGCCTTTCCAAAGAAGTGTGGCGTTGTTTACGTAAGAAACAGTCACATAGCAATTGTTACACTTTGCTACTTGACCATTGACCAGTCTCAGGCTTGAGATTGATTCTGAAATTTCTCTTCCATCATTATTTCTCCAAACCACTGTTGATGCTTTAAATTCCGCTGAGACCAAATACTGCTTTCCACAAGTTTCTGAATAAATGTAAACATTATTAACACTTAGACGAATTTTTTGTTTCTTTGTTTTTTTTTTTACAGAATCTTTTTTTGTTCCTTTTTTTTCTTCCCGCCTAAAAGTATGCAAGCTTAAATGTTAAGTAGACTGCCATGAACGGATATTTTCTTTTTTTTAAAAGTTTTTGTGTCTATTTTTATTTGGTTACTCATCAAACTTTCAAGCAAATTTTGATCTATCTGTGATAGCGTGCAAATGAAGAAAAATAGCCAAAAATTCTAAGTTTGAGAAAAACTATAGAACTTGACAAAAGCGATCGAGAAACCGGTGGTGCAATAATGACAAATTACGTCAATGATGCACAGAGCTGGACAGCGCTGTTCCGAGCTTTTAGCTCTCATCAGTAGCCCTCAGCATATCTAATCAAAGGTATTCCCCAGCTGGACAAACCTCTCTGCCGAACTGAACAAACCTGGCTTCACAGTGGAAGAGGCTTACGACAAGCTTAATTGCGGCAAGGACGTCAAGCTAGTTCAAATTACGTTAATCTACTCAATAATGATAAATTACGTCCTTAGATGAATCTGCCGCAAATTATTAGACTAGGCTAGCAACACTGTACATAAAATCGCGAGCGAGCGAACGTATTTTTAGTGTATTTTAAAAAGAAATTTGATTGGCCAGACAAACAGTATCATCAAAGTACA
Organism: Trididemnum nubilum; assembly: GCA_963965965.1. NCBI lineage: Eukaryota > Metazoa > Chordata > Ascidiacea > Aplousobranchia > Didemnidae > Trididemnum > Trididemnum nubilum. The sequence continues at coordinate 5,237,571 of OZ014487.1, forward strand.
AGCTGCCAGTTGATTAAAATAGACTAAAAAAAGAAACACTACTACGCTCACGATATTGCGCCCATTGTAGACTGTGTCTTGGGTTGCGGTCTACCAGAGACTTTGCAGCAGAAAGAGCTGCCAAAATAACAATTACGTAAAACGAACAGGCAAAAAATTTTTATTTGCTTTGAACACTTGTTTACAGTTTGGTGGCTGCTTTCACTATTACAGACCAGGTTCTCACTCTGAAGCAAATCTTTCAGAAATTTTGAAGCATGGCAAAAATCTCTTTGCATGCCTTGTCGATGTCGAAAAAGCGTATGAACGAGTTCTTTGGGATAAACTTTGGAAGGTTTTGCTGATGCACATGGCGATGATGATTAGTTGTTACGCGTCATTAAGTCATTCTTCTGCCTACCTGGAGGTTGTGTCCGCGTGAATGGCATGCAATTAAAGCTTTCTTCCACAGAATCTGCCACCAGCTACTTCTTTTCTACAGAATCTGGCATTAAATTTCAATCAAGCTGGCAAGCAGACGTTTTTGCAGTTTGTGAGCAAAAAACTGTCGATTGAGCCAAAGTTGCTTTTTAATAGCACAGTACCAACTGATTAAAATTTTGAAGTTTATCAGCGACCTAAAGTTACTGCAAGCTGAGTGTGATTACGACTGAAAAGAATACTACACTTTCATATAACACAAACAAGCTCGATGCAATACTGGTAGGGTTACAAACTCTTACCAATCGAATGGAAAGTTTGAAAAATAAAATCCGTAAATATGAAGCTAGGCTTCTAGAACTGAATATTAAGATATCTACTCAAAGCAAAACAATTAAGAATATATCCTTGAAACTCGTCGACAAAGCTTTAAAAAATGATTTTGAGGACGTATTGGACTTCATTATTGACCTTAAAAATCAAGCCGAAGGAGCCAAAAGAGACTACTTATCTCGAGAGTCATACAGCAAACACTTTAATCTCTTGATACATGGGTTGGATGAGTCGAAGGTCAGTCCTAGTGAACCAAAAGCAGAAACTCAACTTATTTTCGACGAATTCTTAACCCAAGGCTTACACTTGGACCCCATTGAAATCCCCTTAGTCGATATTCACAAATTGCCGCAACGGCCAATTGGCAAAAGCTTACAATCAACTAAGAAACGGAAAAAACCAGACGAGTCCGTCATTGAATCATTGAACTGGAACGAAATCGCTACAGCGAATTTATATGTTATTGCCCATTACTTAATTGTTTTAGTAGATAAAGACATGGGGTTTTTTGCAGTAGATTTATCTAGTGGAAAACTATGCATATCTTGGAAGAAACACTGCATGAAGGTTCTCAGTTTATGCAACACAATTATGCAAATTTATCATCAAGTGTTTTTGCAAAAAAAGTCTGGTTTGCAAAGTAAGGTACATCAGGCATTGCTTTGATGCTAACCGTCAAGTCTAACTCTACCTGTGTTATGCCTCGACTACCCATAGCAATGTCATAGCATGGGTATTGCATAATGCATACTGTACCTGATTAGAAGAACTAAAATACTGTATATCATCAATCACAATGTTGGATACTAATCAAGAAGTCAATACCAAAAAAATAGTTTGTTTTTAGATAATTTGATACAGAATAAGGTTTGGTTAAGTTAATTAAATAAAATGCTATGTGCAATATATTAGTTCATGTGTGGTAATTTGTACGACATTGCATTCTCAACATTAAAAAACTTAGCAAGAATGAGTTCTACAAGCACACCCTCAAATACCACAAGAACTCGTAAAACAAATGTTGTATTTGGGCTGGGAGAAGTAATCGCAGAAGCTGATGGCACAATTACAAGTTAGCAAAACTTGTTAATTGGAGCCAAGTACTTTGTTTTCTGGTAACATGAGAGTCTGAGCAGTAGTGAATCAGTGGCAGCTCAACTGATATATGGAATGACAAACCAGGAAATTCTTCCACTATTGCAACTCATATGTACGTTGGAAAATTGGAACGGAAGCTTTTATTCCTATCAACATTTTATCTTCATTAAATTTGGTGGCCATGGCAACATGAATGAAAGTAACGCCAGCTCAACAACTTGCATTTATACATGCTTTTAGTTATTGAAGTAACTGATGGAGATCCTGCAAAAGTTAACTTCTTTTAAGTCGTTAAAAACGTGGGTTAGAATAACTTTGCCAACATGATGTTGATATTCTGACCATATTAAAGCACTTTGAAGATGGCTTTGGAGAGTAACACAACATATTGAGCACTGTAAGTGTCCTGTATTGCTACTTGTAGTATCAAATACCATGTTGATAATCTTAGTATTGCAATTCCACTCAATGAGCAAATCAGTAATTTGTTTGCTTACAGTTTCTCCAGTTTTGCCATAGCGCCAGTGGTAAATAATGGAGCACAAAGTAGCTTGGGTTCATCTCTTGTTCTCACTGCGAATCTGTCGTCGCCAGCTGAGATTAAGAAATAAGCCTGGGCTAACGCAAGGCATTCTCATTTCTATCAAAAAAAGGCGATTTATGTTTAAAAGTTATTTTCTGTAGGGTAACAATACAGAAAAAACTTTTTTCGTTATTCCAATATATTGACTAAATTCATTAGGCTAGCAAAAAAGTTCTACTTTTCAACCAGCTTAGATAATAGCAGAAGTTATAACAAAACAAACAAAAAAACATGAGACATACTTCATAAAATTCTCTTCTCTATATCAAACCTGCCTTCTACTACCAAAATATTTATTGATTCTCAAAACAAATCCGACGGTGTTTAAATGATAATCAACTACTTCAATCGTTTTTTCTGTTCAATAGCCAAAAACTTAGCCAAAAACATTCCCCACTCAAACATTCCCACTTATCAAAACTATTTAACGAATTGTGCTTCTTCATCCATCTTTTTAAGCACACCAAGTATTAATGAAATAATAAACGTCATATATTCTTTAAAAGTGAACAAAGTAGTTGGCCACGACAATATTCCTGCATTTTTCCTACACTCTAGTGCCGCCACCATTGCGCCCTATCTGCAACGCTTCATTAATTTTTTTTTACACATGCCGCTTTTCCCGACAACTGTACACTCGCTAAAGTCATCCCACTTCATAAAAAAGTAAACAGATCTGACCCTAACATTTATACACCCATCTAAATTCTTACGGACTTCTCGAAAATACTGGAACATTTTATTTACATTCGTTTTCTTGAATTTCTGAAAAAAACACAGCGTTATCCACGAATTACAATATGTCTTTCAAAAGGAAATATCGACAGCTCATGCTGTAGCTGATCTAGCCACAACATCTTTTGACAATGACGACTATAGCCTCTACACAGGCTTATTATTTTGGGACATACAAAAAGCCTTCGACATTGTGTCACGTTAAATTCTGCTATCTAAACTTGATCACTTTTGAGAATTAGGGGTTAGCACATAAATTACGCTCGGTATCACGGAGTTACGCTCACAAATTAATGTAATCATTCCTTAATGGGAAACAGGTTGTCAACATTAATGATATCAACTCAGAGGTTGAACGTGTTACATATGGGGTCGCTCAAGGTTCGACCCTAGGACCTCTTTTGTTGTTGCTTTATATTAATGATTTGCCCTGCTCCACAGACTGTTTTACGCGACTCTTTGCTGACGACACTTGCCTTCTTATCAAACGTCCTGAACTCAGTACCCTAGAAAACGTGATGAACAAAGACCTTGCTAATGTCTATAAATGGCTCCAAGCCAACAAGCTCCATTTAAATCCAGCCAGGTCTAATTATTTAATTGTTACGTCAAAAATGAATCCAATTTCATCCCAAATTTAACCTTAAACGATACCGAAATATCTTTTTCCAGCAATGTTAAATATCTAGGAGTCCATATAGACCCTCACTTAAACTTTCAAGCACATATAAGAGCCACTGAACAGAGAATTTCAAGATCTATTGGTATTATTTCAAAACTGAAATACTTTCTCCCAACCTCCGCCATTCTTAAACTTTATTATGCTTTTGTTCACCCCTACCTACTCAGTGGACATCGTCTGGGGATCCACCTATACGACTTATCTCAAATTTTTTCTGTTCTTCAAAGCCAAGCCGCCGATCGACATCACGTTACTCTTTTTTATTCAGCTCTCAAAACATTCAAGCTTCATGACTTATTTAAACATGAAGTCGCTAAAACTGTATTTTGTCATTTTCAAAATAACCTTCCTCCCTTAATATCTCACTTATCCACCAAAGCAAGAGGAATTTCTTCAAAAAACACAAGATCATCGAATGATCCAAACACTATACGTTACATTTCTAGATACCGTACAGCCAAACTGCAACGATGCATAAAATATCAAGGAGTAAAAATTTAGAAAAATATTCCAACTGAAATAAAAAAAAATCTTTTAATCACTTCAAACGTAATCACAAAAAACTATTTATTGAACCAATATTAGTTTTTTTTTGTTTTTTTTTTCTGCAATCGCTCTCCTACCTGTTGCCATATTCTATGAGCATTGAATATTAAACTTTGCTCATTTTCTAATTATATTTTTGCCTCCTCTGGGTGGCTGCTTGACTTGAACACCGAAAGGTCCGTTCGCAGCTCTCCCTTGATGCTTAACACCCCCGGAGTATGCATCTGTGACGCTATTGCAATACTGTTTTTCTTTTTCTCACTTGTGGGTGTGTAGGCAAAAAAAAAAATTTTATCGTTATCTGTAATAGCTTAATTTGCAGATGCATGTGACACCGCCGGAAAGAAAATAACTACGGACAAAACTGAGGTACTTCACTTTTCAAAAAAACCTAGTCAGTGCGTAATGCAAACAAATGAGCGACACTGAAGCAGGCAGGCGCGTAGCCAGGATTTCAAAAAGGAGGGGGCTTTTTCGAAAAAGCGAGACAAGTGCAAGCAACCAAGACCCGAATTTTCATTGCTCTTGAATCAGAATCACACGGTTTTTCCGAAAGTGAGACGGTTTTTCTGCTCCAAAAACAAGTGATCTACAAAAAAAAAAGGTCTTCACCGAAATTGAGACGGAATTTTCGGCCAGAATCGGATATTCAATCTCTTTTTCCGGCCAAATCACGGCAACTACTTCACAACTTCGGCACCTAAATTCTTTTGGGGGCGGCTGTTTTCATTTTTTCAGCAATAATCGGCCACAAAAGCATTAAAAACATGCCATTTTGCATACTTTACAGGCCAATGGGGGGGCTCGAGCCCCCCGCCCACCCCCCTGGCTACGCTACTGGAAGCAGGCAGAGAAGTTCAAGAACCTTGGGGTTGCTTTCACTAGTGACGGAAGGCAAAAAGAAGAACTGGATACCCGAACTCCAAGGCTAGCGCATAGAAATGCTAGCTTTACACTATCTATCAATTGTCATGAAACGAAATTTGTCGATTAAGGCAAGATTCTCAATTTTCAAAACAGTAATTTGTTTCCATTCTCGCCTACAGTGGTCATGAATCTTGGGTAATGTCTGTGTATGAAAGAGTGCGATGGCAAGCGCAAGCGTCCGAAATGATGTTTTTACGAAAAATCAAAGAAGTGACCTTATTTAGTGCGTAGCTCTGAAATTCTAAAATCTTTAAACATCGAATTGTTACGTTTCTAAATTGAAAGTTTTTAGCTCAGATGGTTGTTGCCATGTACGCAGAATATCTCGAGAAAGCCTTTCCAAACAAGCTTCACTAGCCAAAAAAAAGAAAAAAAAAATCGGAAAATACCAGTTGGTCGACTTATTGTAGAACTAGACCAATTACATTAAGGATCTGAAATGGAATTGCTTGGGACTTCACTTTAGCAAAATGATGTAGGTGATGGAAGACCGTAAAGTGTAGCGGGTTAATTTGTACTTGTTACCCCCGCAACCCTTACAGAATATAGCATGCAACAAAGAATGATGGTGATGATGGCTTTTAGCAAGTTTGCCGTCTTGGTAACCTAAAAGGAACCATATAAACGTCAATTTATATCATCTAAGTGGTAGGGTATACACTAAAGTACGAGATGTGTATAATAAAATTTAAGCAGCGTACATGATTTGTTTAAAGTAAAATACTTCTGTTTGTAAGTGTTCCTGCAAATTTTGTCATTCTGTTATCGGTACTTTTCTAAATTCATTTTTTCAGAAGCTTGGTTTAACGATTTAATGACAAATACAGAAAATAGGAAAAATGGATTCTTCGGATTGAACTTGACGAGTGCTTCCATTATTTTGATTGTTCTTAGATTTCGGTTTGGTTCTGCTGAACCAAGAATTCATCCATAGCAAAGAATTGATAGCAAGGAAATAGCCTTCATCGGCTTCAAACAATTCAAGATAGTCCTTGGATTAAGGGTAACTGTCTGTTTTCGCTCAGTGGTCAGAAGACAAAGGATCTTTCCGTGCAGAAACCTTTAAAAATCCTAATTTGTTGGTCAAAATTTTGTCGGATCGCTCAATAGATATCCCAAGTCTCTTTAATCTGAAGCCATGGAATGCGAGGATTTTGCATGCCCATCTTCAGCACAAGGTTAACATTATCCGTGGTTGGTGCTAGAGTGATGGCGGTCATGATACGCAAAATTAATCACAACTGTTGTAAAGAAGCATAAAACATAGAACTTAAAGGGGCTGAAGCATTCAGCTGGGATTATGTGCAAAAGGTAAAGAATCATCTAAAACATTTCTTCACTAAGTTTCAGCTTTCTACGATTTATTGTTTCTGAGATATTTCATTTCAAAGTTAGGAGATCTCACCAACGGTGTTGCCATTTAAGATCTCTTTTTTTAGGAATAGGGATATATCCCATTTAAATTGTGAGATTATTTCTGTTGTAACACTGATGAATGCCAAAGCCTTGCATTCAAGAGCTTTCAAGCAAGTAAGAAAGATAACTTAAACAATAAAAATCATTCTTGGAAAAGCGAGATTTTAACTGGCAACACCGTTGGGAGATCTCACTTTGAAATAAAATATGTAGGAAGCGATTAATCGTAAACTGGTGAAATTTGGTAAAGATATGTTCCAGATTATTCTTTATCTTTTGTATAATCCCAGCTGAATGCTTCATCCTCTTTAACCCGTTCAGTGAATAAAACGCGTATTTTCCTACAAGCCAATCGCTTTCTCTTTGCGTAAAGCAAAAATATACGTTCTTTAAAATTACGGCATTTACAGCAAAAATTCTTTCGAGACTGCTGCGGTGCTGCCCGGGTTGTAATTACGCAGCTGTACGTTTCATTCTAATTGCATTGCCCTCTGCAATTATGCCCAGTTTAAGCAAATATACAAAATTTAGATGACATTGCAGTAGGAAAACAAAAATCAGGTTCTGCCTGTAGCACTTATTCTGCTAAGAATCGCTTATTTTTTCATCTCAGGCACAAAATTTTTGCCAACGTTTCGAAACTGTTAAAATATAAGATTAGAAAATAGAGCGAGTGTCAACTTATGAGAACTACTTATGAGTTAATTAACAATTTTAGGCACAATGTTATTAACTCAACTTATGAGTTAATAACATTGAGCATAAAACAGCATAATTGCAAAATATTGGGTTTGGTAATTGCTGCGAAACATGCAAATACATAAACTTTTCAAAAGTTGTTTTCGAGAAGATGGGATCATCTGAAGTACAGTAGATTCATTGAATAGAACTTTGCGTCACTTACCTGAAGCTTTTTTGTTAAAAAATACCAATAATTCCAGTCTGTCCGCAACATTAGCTAACACTGCCAAACTTGAGTCGGATTTCTCTCGTTTACATTGGCGATTTTTGTCTCTACTCTCGTCAAATGAACTTAAACCTACAGCAGAAACCAAATTAAATCATGACAAACTTCTACTGGAACGATAAACTCTGGTTCGATTTGATCCCGATTCTCAAATTAGCCAAAGAAAAAAAGCTTTGGAAAATTTGTCTTTGTAGCTTCCATTGAAGCAGTTACCGGTAATGATGTTATTAGATACAGATGGCAAAAATTCAAAACTATGACATTACACCGATTATACAGTATGTTCAACATTCGTATGCTTACCAGTTGAGAAGAACAAGCAGAAGTTTGCTCCACAATGAACGTTGCCGGATTGAGGGTTTATTTGAAGCTTACACAGAAGAAAACTCGAGAATGCAATCAGACTCACAAGCAAACTTTGCATTTATAAAATTGCTCTGAATAAAGTTTCTTAGGCTACGGAAAGCTGGCATGACTCAGTTCAGAAAATATAAAGAAATACAAATCAAAAAATAAATAAACCATTCCATGACTTAAACAGCATGTCTATCATGATAGTTTACCTACCGGTACCACTTTAGCAGTCTAGTAGAGTTGTATCGAGATAGATCACTTTTCATCGACTATGCTAGCCAGGTAGGTCTATTCACCCTCAAAGTTTGTGCCGTATTCTCAGAGCTTGCAACAATGACCTGAGTGAAGCCAACTTACTCCCACAAATTATTTGGTAGACTATAATCACATGCTCAAGCACATCCTCTAGATTACGGTGTCAACATATCCGTTGGTTCAAGCGCATGAACAAGACACTTTGCGTCAGTCTAACCACATAATGCAAAGCACCTTTTTTTAGGTTCTGCATCAGTCGGCAGCGTAGTCGCGAGAGGGAAAAGGCGTCGTTTTAACGATTACTCTGCTTGCATGATCTCATTCAACCCGCATCTTGGTCACGTTGTTGCGTCCTTGGATAATATACCCAGTGGCGTCGTCGCGAAGTGGTGGGTGGGGGCGGCCCGCCACAGGTGTCACCATTTTGGGGTGATACCATTTGGTTACTTTGTTTGGACCGAAAACGCACTCAATTTCCGGCGAAGACCTTTTTTTTGGTCTTCACTTTTGGACCAAAAACCCTCTCAATTTTCGGCAAAGACCTTTTTTTTGTCTTCATCTTCTTTTAGACATAATTTTCATTAAGAGTGTCACATCATTAAGGGTTTCATCACAAAATCCCGCCCCGGGTGCCACCATCCTTAGCAACGTCTCTGAATAACCTCTTTAAAATGACATTCTAACAGCGCTTTCAGCTGTTTGCAAAGCAAAAAAAGTTAGAAGCGCCGACAAAACAAAGTTTAGACTAAAGGGGCGCGAAGCTAAACGGCAGATTGACGTCATGAAAGTAGAACGGCAAAATTGACTAGTACTGCATTTCGCAAAATATGCTGTTTTGGGTGCAACAAATTTAGCTGTTTATTTCATTCCTGTATATTAACCGTTAATTTTTGTACTTTCCAACAACTTTTTTGTTCTTATTATGCGACAGTTCAACAAATCATTCGACAAACCTATTCACTTGAATACGCTATTGTCATCACGCTGTGGGTTCAACAAATTTTTAATGTGTGTCAAAAAATGACAAACATAAAATTTTCGGAGCCCTACAAAGCCCAAGTGCTTGAAATGCTCGGTTGTAAGTTGTTTCTACCTTGTCTTTAAAATTTGATCATATTACCATAGCTATCAGTTCTGATAGTTTCTAACCAGAACTAACATTCCGAAATATGCAGCTGTCCAGCTCTGTTACCCAACTTTAGTCTAAAAAGGATTAAATTCAGTATCGTTGCTAAAAGTAAAACATTGAAATGCAAAAAATAAATTTTATGAAATCTCGTATTTTTTTACTCTAAAGGTGTTTAGATATACCCCCGCTGTCTAGTTTTACAGTCTTTCACAATTGACCAATTTTTTTCTTTATAATTTTCTAAAATATTCCGTTTATAAAAAAAATGCTTTGTTGTGTCATAATGCTTTCAAACTTTAAAGTGTACTTTAATTCACTCAGCTATAACCCGTTCTGAAAAAAAAAATTAGAAATTCATTGTCAAATCTTTCTGCATGACTTTGTTTTTCTGCAGCATTTTATTTTTTATCCACATTAAAACAAAAGAGCACTAGAAGAGCAACTGCTGGTAGTTGACGAAAAGTTTATATTGTACAAGCTGATTTCCACCTTACTACTGTTACTACAGGTAGATTTTTTCTGTAAACTATACTGTCAATAAAAATTGAGTTTTATTGTTTGAAACAGCTCTTTGGTGAAAGAAAAACGACAATATTTTTGAGTGCCGAATCCCAAACCCAATCAATTATCATTTTGTTAAAAAAGGATGTAACTAACAGTTCAAGGTTTTACTGTTTAATGTCCATTTTAGCAATAAAATGAAAACAAAAACTAATCGTTACTTTATTTTTGTTTATGTATTTAAAGCTAAAATCATAGGTGGGCAAGTTAACGCAAAACGTTAGCTTCGTTAACCACTAGTCCGTTAACAAACTTCACACCTCCGTTAACGTTAATCCGTTATTTTCAGCTTTAATTAACGGAAGTTAATAAATTCCGTTAATTCGTTAATATTTTGCGTGCAATTTACATTTCTTTTTATTCACTCGCTTCTGAAACACGTATTGACGCTGTTGAGCTGATTGTAAAAAGATGTTTATTGCTTGGTGGTCTTTTTGTGTTTCAAAGTTACATATTACAGTCTAATCTAATTTCAAGATAAAATAAGTTCCAATGCACTAACAAAGCTAAAATCGGAAAATCTGTGGAAATTGTGAACAGCGATAATTAATAGGCTGCAGCTTATTATTTGCCACAAAAAAGAGTTCCTTTCTTTACTTTCTTCTATAAAACTCGTGATAATACGCAGAAAGTGTTACCTCTGCAAATTGGTTCGTACCGGTACGATAAATGAATGGTGCAAGATATTAACGATTAAAGCCTTAACAGAAGTTAACAGAACTTAAGGGAAGTTAATGTAGTCCGTTAACAGAACTTAACGGAAGTTAATTCAGTCCGTTAACATGAAAAAACTTTTTAACAGATTAACGAGTTAATGAAAAAGTTAGCTTTGTTGTTAACGGATTTACGATTAACGGACTTGTGCCCACCTATAGCTAAAATTATTATTTAACTTTAAAAAGGGTTAGATTTAGGTTTTTTTCAGAGGTGGGCGTTGCACAAAATAGTTCGCAAGTTTCGCAAGTTGCGTAAATTGCGCAAGTTGCGCAATTGCGCAAATTGCGTTGCGCACTAAGCCTGTTTTTTCAGCTCTTGCGCAATTTGCGTTGCGCTCTATGCCTGTTTTTTCAGCGCTTGCGCAATTTGCGTTGCGCTCAATGCCTTTTTTTTCAGCGCTTGCGCAATTTGCGTTAGCGAATCGGTAAATCTAATATTTGTTGCGCTTTAATTGTGAATTTTTTTCCAAGATGTGCAATCACAAAATAATTTTTAAATGTTGATCTGCATGTCCCTGTCAAAAAATAAATAAATTTGGGTTTTACAGATTTAAAGCATGATTACGAGATAGTTGATACAAGCTGATTGCTGATGGAAAGATTTTTTTTCTTGTTTTATTTTCTTGTGCGTTATCTACTTTTTTTCTTGTTTTCTTCCGCGCTATCAGCTTTTAAACCGCTAAACGTGCTGTTTTTGAAGTTTGAGCGATTGAATATATCAAGGAGGACTTGTGTGTGACAGAAATCAAGGGTGCCAGTTGGGACAGAGTTGTAAGTCGAGCCAGGCTTTTCGGGTCGGGTTCGGGCCTAAAGTTGACAAAATTTTCGGGCTTATTTCGAGCCTGAAACGTACTTTTTCTCTTAAGTGCACAAAAATATAATTAAAATAACCTTGCAAAATTGCTAGATTTTTCAGTCCTAACCTAACTTTCGGGCTTTTTCAGGCATGATTTGGGCTTCAAAACAGCTTTCGGGTTCGGGCTGGGTTCGGGCTTATATTTTCGGGTTCGGGCCGGGTTCGGGCCTGAACTAATTGGCCCGTTTACAACTCTGAATTGGGAGATCCCCCTCAACCGGGTTCTCCAAAATTTCGAAATTTTAAACCGTTAGAGCTAGATGAATTAGATTTTTTAAATGGGTAAAAATCAAAAATAAACTAAGCGTAACAAAAATTGGTGGTGCCACAATGGGGGTTTGCCCCAAACGGACTCTCCAAAATTCAAACTTTTTAAGCACTCACACTGGTCTCATGAAATTTTCAGGGTGGGCAAATATAAAAAAAACGTTTTTCCAAACGGGGCTCTCCAAAACTCAAACTTTTTAACCTTTTACAATGGATACATGAAATGGTGGTCCACAAATTTTCAACTTTCCTATTTGAAGCAACCTTTGCATTTCTGCACCATCAGTTTCTTCCGAAAGGTGCTTCTCTAGTGCAGACTTAACTGTGAGCGAATTCAGAATGCAACTAAGTGGTGAACATTTAAAAGCACTCAATGTCATGCACTGCAATAAAGCGCTGCTTTAATTAACCAGTCCTTTAACAAATTTTTTCTGAATATCGGTGGTGGTTGACTGGTTGTTTACTTTTTCAGCAAATTAAGTTAATTTAAGCCAGATTAGGATTCGGTTTTAGCTATTCGGAATAATTCTGAAATAGCCAAGTATTCTGAAATGCCCATCCCTAGTGGTAGTACGTGTGCTTTAGATAAACTATATTCCAAGGCTACCCAACCCGTAGCCCGCGGGCCACATTTGGTCCGCGAAGCTATTTTGTGAGGCCCGCGTGGTCTTTTTGCGCGCTTGATTTTCTCATGGAAAGGCTTACCATTTTCTGGCAAATAAAAAAGTCTTACGTTGGTCTTAGCCATCAATGCGGCTAAAAAAAGGCCTGAGTTTCTTGGTAAAAACTCTTGGTAAAAATGCATGAGGCCCGCAATAACTTTTCTCCCGCAATTGTGGCCCGTTCCAGTAAAAAGGTTGGGCAGGCCTGCTATATGCTGTATACGGCTGAAAGACAAAGAGTAATGTATTAAAATCCTATCAGGGATCGAAATTAACTTTTTTGACAACGTCGGGCAAATGTTATCAAATGTCTATTTGCCCAAGAAAATTTCAACTTGCCCGAAAAAAAAGTACTCTAAGTTATGAGGTTAGCTTGGAAAAAAGCACTGAATTTGCAAAATACGCGTAGTTTCGAGAATCAAGTTTTTGTGTGCGATCGTTAAGATAATGTGATGCAAACAGTAACTTTTCCAATCATGTATCAGCAAAAATTGATTTTTTGGTTGTAAATATTTCATTTATTATTTAACGATTATAATTATTAATTACCGTTGTGGTTTGTTACAAACGTATTTTTATTAGCGAATATTTTGGAAACTACACCAGCTAGAAAGCTAAAAGATCTTCAAAATAATCATAACAAAAAAATTGCAAAATTCTTGACGTTATCTTCATGCAGCGCAGGGTAATACTTGTGGTATTTGAAACAGCTGTTAGCGCAGCAAGCGCCGAAAAACTTTTCTAGAAAAAAAAACGGACATTTTGTGCCAAAGAGTTGCAAAACGCGTCCAAGAATCGAAAAATCTGCGTGCGATTAAGACGTGTTAATTGCGATAAATAATGTGCGTACTATTAGACAATGCATTAATTGTGATAGTTGCAAAGTGCATACTAAAATAAAGCAAGAAACAGCTTTCTCTACGTACAAATTTTACTTTATTGCAACAAAACCGAGTAAATTGCGTCTTTAACTAATCTTGTTTGAAGTTGTCTAATACGCTGTATTTTGTTAACTTGCTGTCGGGGAAGTTAAGATGAAAACTAACTTGCCCGAAGCGATTTCAGCTTGCCTCGGGCAATCGGGCAGGCGTTAATTTTGAACCCTGTGTTTAGTTTAAGCTACCTCACTTAATAAGTACGAAGTACTTTTTGTTTTTTGTACTGTAATTGGTAGTAGCCGAAAACTTGGCCTACACAATAAGAAAAATATTAGATGAAAGGGTCGGAAGAGCAAACGACAAAATCACCAAAGATTGCTTTCCTGCCTACAAGAGAGATGCATGATTGCAAAAATTCAAAAGATTCAACACTGCTATTCCTAGTTCGGCCACCGTCGAGAGATTATTTGCTGTTGGTTCTGATATTTTGCAATCGAAACGATCGTCTATGACGAAAGAAAATTTTGAAAAGTTTGTTTTGCTGTATAAGAATGAAAAGTGTTTAAAAAAGTCAATTTTTCTTCAGGAATAACGCATTATTTCTGAATGTGAGTGAGTGGAGCTTTTTTTGTTTTGGTGTTTATTTTATTTTTATTGCTGTTTATTTTTATTATTATTTTTGTTTTAGAGTTTAATTGTTTTTTTCTACAATAAAACTAATTCTTTCTTCGGTCTTAGTAATGTGCCTTTAGTTATAAAAGCTAAACGCAATGTAGTTGATTTATTCCAGGGCAGCTTAGCTGAAGATGGTGCAATGTTTGTACTTTCATATTTTTATACTTAACACCATCGCCTGCAGCGCGCTTTTGAAACTTCGATTATGCAAAAATTTGCACTCAAAAACTTTATTAAATACCGAAATTTGTGTGCGCTTCTCAAGCAATCAAATCGTAGTTGCGCTGTACTGTTTTCAATTTTTGGTTGCGGAATTTGTGTTTGCGCTTTAAAGCGTTTAGAATTTTCGTTACGGAATTTGCAATTGCGCTTTAAGCTTTTAAGATTTTGGTTGCGAAATTCGCATTTGCGCTTTAACCTTAAAAATTTTGGTTGCGGAATTTGCACTTGCGCTTTAAGCTTAAAAAATTTTGGTTGCGGAATTTGCGCTTGCGCTTTAACTTTAAAAAATTTTGGTTGCGGAATTTGCGCTTGTGCTTCGAGCTTAAAAATTCTTGGTTGCGTAATTTGCGCTTGCGCTTTACGATGTGTTTTTTAAACGCCCAGCTCTGTTTTTTTTAGGTTAGATAGTACCAAGAGTTAGATCTAGGTTTTTTCCATTTTTCCGGATTTTGAATATTCCTGAATTCCCGGAATTTGGAAATGCCGAAAAATTCCCAGAATCCCGAAATAAATATTAATCAAATGCAAATTTTCGCAGCTTTTTTTCAATTTTTTGAATATCTTAAAAGTCTGTTTACATTATTATTCCGCATAGTACCTTTCGAACTTTTTTTATTTTCTAATTTGCGCGGCATTTGATAAAATAAAGCTTTGGAATTCTTTCGGTTCGTATAACTTAGGTTTTGTTTATATTTTTGAATAATATGGAGAATAATGTCTCGTTTTTGGCTTGGAAAGGACAATTACATGAAGACATTTTTCTTTATTTAATCTATGTCCTTTTAGGTTTGAAACATGTATGTCCTTTATGGCCTGTAAGGCAATGCGACGATGTTGCTAGTATAGGGCAAATTTTTTGTTTTATCTTTTTTCAATTCTGTTTGTCAACTTCTAGTCAGATTATGAAATCACTAATGACTAAACAGGTGATGAAGCTTGGTTTATTTTGCATAGTAATAAGCAACATTTTTTCTGAAAACGTGACGCCAAAAATGTCCCGTGTAATCTGGCATGCCGGAAACGGAAAGCTAGCAACCTATTAACCTATGGTTTTTTCCACCCAAAGATCAAAGCATAGATTACATTAGTAGGTGGTGCAGATGTTACTTTGTTTGATTCTCAAGTTTGGTTGTGCCATTACTATTCCTATCCGTCTAAGTTTTTTTTAAGAGTAGTTCTTGGCTTTTAATTTTGATGCTGAAACGGTAGCACAGAAAGCTTTAAAACACTTGCAAAACCTGCGCAATTATTGGTTATCGAAAAGTATGAAAATTTTCCGGAGTCCCGACACAAAGTTTGCGATAAACGTAAAATCAAAAAAACAACAAATTTTCCGGGAAACGTAAATCGAAAAATCCCAAATTTTCCATCCCCCCGTCCCGGTAGAGAATCCTAGTTTCATTAATCAAACAGATGAAGTTTTTCAGAGAATATTAGAGATATTTTAGGTAATATTTTGCACATACAGGCAATATAAGCTAAGCGAAATTTTTTATGTTCTTTTTCCCACAACCTGTTAATTGCATAATAAGAACCGTTCTACACAATGAGTCAAATCACCAGAGTACGAGCGCATCCTTCGCTTATTTTCGCCAATTGGCAGATTGAGTAAAACGATTCGGCCTTCGGACCAACCTTCTGTTTAAGCTTAACTAAAAATACGCTCGTACATTTGCGATTTCATGCCGAGTAAAGTCCAAGCCTGACACTGCACTGAAAATAGTTTAGAAAATAGAGCGTAACTATTACCTAAAAATTACAGTGACTTTCTTCTTTTGTTACACTTTTTGTAACTTTTTTAGACAACTGTGTGTCTTAGTTTTTGTTGCTTTAGACCATTTTTAGTCTTTAGCTTGTTTTGAGCTGTTTAATGTTTCGTTTTGTTTAATTATTTCTTTTAATCCTATTTTGAGTTGCTGTTGCTAAAATTGTTTCGCAGCGTGTTACCCATTTTTGGAATCAATTGTTTCGTTTGCTGTTTATCCCATTTTTTTCACTACGCTTAATCAATTTTCAACCCCCAACTATGTTCACTTTTGGTAGCTCTTACACTTTTTTTTGTATTATTTTTTTGTAACTCATCAAATAATGTTAGAAAAACTGAGTGATGACTGCTTGACTAAAATGATTTTGCCTAAAGACGTAATCACAGTGCAAATTTGGTTGCACCAAATTTTAGTCATCAAAGAGACAACTAGAAAAATCGCATCAAAAGGTTAAAGATTGACTACAACAATTTTCATAGAGAGAAATAAACGGGTGATTGTGAATCAACAACAAAGCTTTGTTGCTACGTCACAATTAGTAATATTTATTTAACAGGGTTAAATGCAACAAAAATCTGAATCCGATCAAGACACGTGACAATAAATTGGACCAATCAAAGGATAGGTTTGGATGAGATGTACAAAGACCGCTACGATAAACTTGGCTTAGGTTGTTTTGCGGGGAAAAAAAGAGAGTTTCGCATTGAGGGAAGGGGCGTTTATTATTTTCCGTCAGGGGCGCGATATGAAGGGGAACTCGCAGACGGAACATTTAATGGAAAAGGTAAGCAGCTTTTTTTTTACGCAGGTTAAAAAATCTTAAAACAAAACTTTTGTTATAAATTATAACTATGTGGAACAGTAAAAACTTAAATTTGCTCAAACTTAACGCTACTGTATATCTACCAGGCTACTTTCACATTCAGTTTGTATCTATCTAAAAACTGTTTGGTAAGTGATAGAAGTAAGATTTTTTGTTTGTTGAAGCTATTTTTTGTTAAATGGTTAAAAATAATTATTTGGAGGTTGTGACGTTACGAAAACGATGATGACGTTATCAAACCGGTAAATCCTTATAACAGCATGCAAATTTGTCCAAATGTTACTAAATATTGTTTTCAGTTTGGACTTTTGTTATTTTAAAGACATCTTTGATGAAGTCTCCGTAGATGATGACGTCACATGCATGATGACGTCGATTTAAATATATTACGTAATTATTGCTTGTAATTTTTCGTGTCTGAGATATACTGAAGTATAATTCACAAAATTCTAAAATACTGTTATAGTATTATTTTCATTATATCATTCAACAGCTGACGACTACAGCTATTTTTTTGTGCAAAAGCAGTTTATTTCAAGAAGCAGCAGAAAAAGCAACGGTTTTGAATTGTAACGTCATCATGGACATAATGATGACGCAATACATTTATCAGTAAATAAGATTTTTTATTTCAGCTAAAGATAAGCATTGACAATGAAGACGCAGTACAATGGATAGAATAAGCGCGTTGTTAAGCGTGCATTGTGCTCAAAACTGTATGAAACTTTTAAGATGCCTCTGACGAAGGCAAAATGACGTAACTTCCAGTTTTCCGGCTGACTCCAAACGTTCTGAAAATGTGTGTTATTAATTTTGATTCAAAGTCAGGGTGCATCGAAGCAAACTTTTTTTAGTTTAGGCGCTTTATTAAAATAACCAAGAGGTGGTGCAAATTTGCCCCCCTCCCCGGTACAAATAGGGAAAAAGTAGTCCCGTTTTCGGAAAGCGAAACAACTTTTCTCCTTCAAACTTTAATTTTCAGTTTCGTATATAAAATTTTGTGTTTACTTTTGGCAAACACCCCTAATGACCCCAAATACCGGTGAAACAACCCGTATTGTTCAATATGTCAAAAGTTTTACTGTACTTGCTGTATTACGGTGAAAATTGTAGCGAGTTGACTGGCCCATCTTCCGGTCATTGCACTTTCAAGTAACAGAACTCTTTTCAAAGAAACTTCGCAGTAATGGCGAGTTAGGTAACACTGTGTCCGATTTGATTGACCCAAGATTTGAACCTCAGAACTCCGCTTTCTAGACAAACGCGTTATACTTCGACCGCCTGGCCGCTAACTGTCGTTCCAAAATATAAAATTACAAAGATTCTTTATAATAATAAGTCAATTAAGATGTTTTTTGACGTTTGCAGGCCAGAGTTTTAATATTTTAATCGTTTTGCGTGCTTCTGGCCTAAAGGCTACCAGCTCGGAAGCGTAGGGAAGAGCCACCAGAACGGCGAGTACTTAAAAGAAGCAATGCGGAAAATTGTCTTCCCACAGGAATCGAACCTGCAGCTTTTGGATTACCGGTCCACTGCTCTACCACTTGAGCTAGAGAAGACGCCTCCTCGCATGCTTAATTTTGGCTATTTAAACCCAGCAACTTGCTTGTTGTATGATTGTAATAATAAGTCAATTAAGATGTTTTTTGACGTTTGAATAGCCAAAATTAAGCATGCTAGGAGGCGTCTTCTCTAGCTCAAGTGGTAGAGCAGTGGACCGGTAATCCAAAGGCTGCAGGTTCGATTCCTGTGGGAAGACAATTTTTCGCATTGCTTCTTTTAAGTAGTCGCCGTTCTGGTGACTCTTCCCTAGGCTTCCGAGCTGGTAGCCTTTAGGCCAGAAGCACGCAAAACGATTAAAAAAAAAAAAAAGATTCTTTATGTTACAGTTTTCTTAAAGCTCTTTCAAAACTTTTGAGAGATTTAAATGTAAGCTATCGACAGTGCCTAAATAGAATCTTACTGGTATAATTAAAATTTTGATTAACAAATTAAAAATGCCATTTTGTTTTGCAATTGGGCGTAGCGCTCATCTGTATCGTTTGCTCATAAGTCAACCTTTTTACATGAGATTTTGCAATGGCGTTGATGAAAATTTTCAGCACCATTTCGTCATAATCAAAATCACGGTTGGCATGAAAACTTCACAACAGCACCACCAAACTTGCTCAATGGCGTTGGAATGGGATTGAAATCAACGCGATTGCAATAGGTGGGTTAGATGGATTCAACACGATTGGAATGATGTTGAAAATTTTGATGCAACAAAAAATGGTTTTAGCTGAAAAATGTCATAATTATCTTATTATGGTTCAAGAATTAATGATAAAAGTTACTGAAAAAAAAAGTGTAAGGTGTGGTAATCAAGGATAGCAGTACGGTACGATACGCCTCAATTTTTGCTTAGAAGTACGGTACGCTGGTACGGTACACCTTTTTTGTGATGGTACGGGTACGGTACGTTGGTACGGTATGCCTTGTTTTGTATTGGTACGGGTACGGTACGGTGGTACGCTGTTTGAATTAAAAATCCCTGACTTTTCGCACATTGCGCCAACTTTTTGTATGCAGAAGCAAAAGACAGCTGAAGCCGACGCTAAATGTATGAACTGAGATCGCTGATTCATAGACTAGTGATTTGAAAGTCAGTTGAAGTTGCAAGTAGTTAAAAGCAAGGATGGCAGTACGGTACGCCTCAATTTTTGCTAAGAAGTACGGTATGCCTTTTTTGTAATGGTACGGGTACGGTACGCTTCAAAAATTGAACTGAAGTACGGTACGCTGGTACGGGGCAGTTGAAGGTGCGAGGTACATAGTACGCAAATTCTGAACGTACCGTACCGTATTGCCTTCCTTGGTTCTAATTAAGAATAGATTAAAGTAAAATGAAAGCAGTGGATTGGATGATAGTGGAATAGAATCGCGCAAATGAAGCCAATTACCGAAGAAAGGGACAAGGAATCGCTAAAGATTATATATTATGCTTAAATTTGTGGCCGACAAACCCAGTTTTTTTTAGCTTCAGCAAGAACAGCTTGGCTTAGCCTAGTCTGCAAAATTGTATACTGTAGCCTACAGAATCAAGCGTTATTTTAAGATCTTGAAATGTAAGTATTAGTAAGCTCGTTAAATACTCGTAAAAATCTATTTCAAGTTAAACAGTAGCTGTACCAAGTTACTAGTATAGCAAACTTCAGTTTTCTTCCAAACCGCTTTTTTTTGTTGTAAAAATAAAGTTTTTGCAAAAAATCGATGGAGATTCACGTTACTAGTAATGTGCATATACGTCCTAAATGCGAAAGTCTCTGAACATCGAACCACTACTTCTTATTAGAACTGAAAAATATCAGCTAGCTTAGATCAGGGGTGTTCAAGATACGGCCCGTGATAAAATTTTGCCAGGCCTGCGCTCAGTCGTCAGCCTTCATTTTTTTCGACCGAAATCGTTCTTTATAGATACTCAAACATAAGCCCAAAAAGCATTTTTACGCCCACCGACGACCGCGATGACTTGTTTTGGTCATCATCGCTTTACTGGATTCAATTATAAGTCGGCCAGTGTTGTTATCTGATCAGTTAATTAGTCCGGTTGGATGGACCAGACAAGATAAATCAATCGCATTGATAAAAAGAATTTGGGATGGAATCTTGAATGGTTATTAATTTATTATACTGTATATGGCAGTTGTGTCCACACTCGACTTGCTGGCCATCCCCAGATTGCCATATGGTACACTGCCAGGGGTATCCGCTGTTTTGTGGGAGCTCCATGCTTAGATGAAAGATCTGTTTTTTGTCTACATTTGGCAAAAAAATACAGCGAATTTCTGGAGAAGACCCTTTTTTTGGTCTTCAGCTACATTTGGCAAGATATAAGTGCAGCGAAATACGAAAAGTAGTGGGGCTCCGCACAATGTAAATACAGCCCTGAAAAAATTATCCCGCCCACACCAAGTCTTTAATTTTGACCCGCCTCCGGCCAGGTAGCACGCAGCGTTTGCGAACGAACGATTTCAACTTGACTAAGCCTGCCTTTCAAAAGAAGACTGAAGACTAAATTAATGGAAAGCGGTATTTAAAGTTATAGGGCAATCGCATTAGGTTGGATTGGCGTTGACTCTATCTTTCTTGACCCAGTCGTTCCTGTGATATTCTACTTGAAACACGACGTAGAGACCTCTGTAATCATTATTATGTTTATTGGCAAATCTGTCGTTGATAACATCGACGATGTCATCTTGTAGTTCTATTCCAAAGGCATAGCCGCAATTGGGTTAAGCCACGGAGACTTATTTGCTTATTTTAATAATTTCCGTACTTGTCAACACATTTCCCATTAAAAAAGCTTATTCTGATTCTCTACAAAGCTCTTTAGTAAGAGATTTTTCTTGTAAAAATTTTACCCCCGATTATGTATACAAACATTTTGAAACTTCTTTTTTGGAAACATGACCAATAATCCATTCAAAAAAACTTCACGTAAAACGGGTTGAATTGTTAATGTTATTTTTGTAAATTTTCATGAAATATACCTTTGTGATGCAGTAGCTATAAGTGAGTGACGAAATGGTGTTGAAAATTTTCATCAACACCATTGCAAAACCTCGTGTAAAAAGGTTGAGTGTCGTTTGCTCATCTGTAGTCATATTCATAAATTTTTCGTTTCCAATTTGGCTTTCCTGAAAATTAAATTCACCTAAAATAAATAAATACTCACAATACGTAACTTATAGTACGTGGCGAAGTAAGTTACTGTAACTGACAATTATGTCTTTTAATGAAAAATTTTTGATAATTTTTAACATTTTGATCGAGTGATTAAGGGACAATACATTATCCCAACGGTGACCGCTACATTGCAACTTGGAAAAAGGGGCGTGCTGTACAGGGAACCTACCAGTTTCGAGATGGTCTAATTTTTCATGACGACCCCTCACTTATCGATGGGTGGCGATATTGCAATAAACTCCATGACAGAAGATTTTACAAAGTAAGTTTGGGTACAATATTATATGTGCTTTTATCTTTCGTTCTTTCGAGTTTTATTTTGAATGCCAAGTTACAAGGTTGACACCAAAAAAGGAGGGGCAAGAAAACATAAACTCACGTTATAACATAACAAAAATAAACTCATAATACATGTTTGCAATAGAGATAGAGATTGTCATGGTCACCCCAGTGACCCCACCCGTCTGTCAAAACAAGCAAAACAACATACAAAAACAAACGCTTTTATCATCGCACATTGCTCAGCATTGTGTGTGCTGTTTGTAACCAAAACCGTAACCCAAGGGTAAAAAGCCCACAGGGGTAAGAAGCCTTTGGCCATTATTAGCTCACATACTGAGCGTAAAGGCGTCATATTACCACACTATTACTATATCTATCAAACTATATTTTAGACCATATTTGGAGTGAAGGAAAAGGAAGCTGGTTAATTTTACGATTAAAAATAACCTTTTTACTCTTTTTGTGTCAGCATAACGGGTTAATTGATGAGCTATCTGATCGCCTTCAAGGCTTCCAATTAATTTGTTTCTTTTCAGTTAGAGGGAAAACCATGATTGATATAAAATTTGGTTATAATTTTTGATCAATTGCCTCAACCCTTAAAATAAAGTAAGCATTATCAAAAATGGCTACTGGTGGGGTAAAACGCCTCCAGTAGGCGTTTTACCCCATTGATATACAGGGTGTCCATAAAGTGCGTGTGCACTTTAAAAATTTTATAACTTTATTTTTATTTGTGATAGAAATAATCTGTAAAAATATTTATAAAGTTTCTTGTATCTAGGTTTAAGTATAGCTATTGAATAACTTTTCACTACAAAATTTGCAACAATTTTCAGATAAGTAAATTCTGCGTGTTAGATAGTTTCTAAATCAGGAATTTTCTAACAGATGGATCGGAAGGGGAGGTCCATTTTATTGGCTGCCATATTAGCCAGATTTCACTACATTAGATTTTTTATGCGGACATGTGAAAACAATTGTGTACGCAACCAAACCTAGTTATTTGAAAGTTAAAATAGCTAATGTGATTTCTGCATTGCTATAAATCAATTAGCAAATGCGTTTCGTGAACTGCAAAATCGTATCACTCTTTGCATTGCTAATGATGGAGGACTTGTGAAAACTAAAATAAAATTTCAATAAAACCTTAAAAAATATCGATTATCTTCTTTCAAATCCTTTTTACAACGTATTTATATTGCAAATACAATTAAAATAATTCTTTTAAAGTGCACTCGGACTTTATGGACACCCGTATTTTGTCTTTACTTAGAAAAAAAATCAATTCTAAGTGCATTAAAATTTATTGCAATAATAGTGAGAAACTTGAAATTCAACACCAAAGCGCATTTTAAATTAAATGGGGGGCAGCATTATCGGGGAGCGCCTCCAGTGGAAGCCAAGATCCTCAATTTTTAACGCAAAAGGATTAGTTTTTTCAGCACTAGCGCTGGTAATGCCCCTGGTATTACCATAAATAGGCAAAGGTTATAATGCCAAATGAGGCCAAAAAAGAAAAAAATTTATAAAGTGAAGCTCTCCACTACCGGCATTGCAGATTACGTAAAAGTATGCACTATTTGATTTTAATAAAGCATCAGCCAATTTTTTTTTGAGCTTGGCATAAAAAAGATTTTTTTTTGGGTGATAATGTCTTTCGAAAAATTTTTTCCCGACCGACACTGCACATCAATGGGGTCAGCAGAAAAGGAAAAAGAATTAGGGATGCTTTATCTGAAGCAAGAAGAATACACAGCAGCACCACTAGGTCCAAAAGAATAAGAGACTGATCCGTCGGTTCATACTTGAGGAGAGCCACCGAGCCCTGGAAGATCCAAAGATTTAAAGAACTGGAACAAATATTACTATAGGCTTAAAGGAGGCCAAGGGGCACTTTGAAGTTAAATTGCTACGGTAAGAGTAGAGTGTGGGTGGACACAAATTTAGAAGCTCACCAAAGATTATGATATTAGTTCCTGATATGCAATATTAACATTCTTGAAGAGAAAATTAACATGATCGAAAGTTTTGCGTTCGATCGGCGGATAACAGATTTTGAGGAAAGAGTTCTGGGAGTGGATGATTTTAAGGGGAGAGCAAAGCACATTCATACCAGGATGAAGCCTAATGTTCAAGCAGTGGTATACTTTCAGAAGAAAAGTTGAGTCTCGAGGAGAAATGTTTTTTTGCTGTGAAATACGGACTTAACGAGTGATGTAACAGCCAGCACAAGAGAACCTGCCACTTTCAGTCAGTCCTTTTTCGCACGACCTTCCAATTTGTTTTTTGCTATCCTTTGACCTAAATACTTCCTAGCTAAGCCTCTCTGGAATGCTATTATGGACCACTACCTCTCCTCTGCGACGGTGCTTCTGTCAGTTTTGGGAGATCTTTGGCAAGAATAAGATTGTTAATTTCCTAGCCAAAACGGGAGCTTCCCTTCCATGTGGCTTCCGTTGTGGTCCTTTACTCATTCTTTCCGCCGTAGCCACAACAGACTCGATGTAGCACACTTGGAGATGCAATATTTCACACTTACATCTGAGTAGTCAGGTTTCTCCTGTTCCTTCGGTGTAATCACTCCTGTTTTTCCCTATACAAGCTGTATACTTTCCACCTTCGCTGCTATGGTCAGAGCCTCATTTAATCTTGTTACTTTTATCATTCATAACGAGAACTCCTCTAGCAGCGCGTGTGGACACCCCTCCCTTTACAAGATCTTATTTTTTTCTAAAGTGGCCTGCTTTTTAACTTCTACGTTACCTATTTTTTGCTTTTCCCTCTTTATGAGGTGTGGCCCGACAAATGGGTCTCCACGGAGTTCCTCGCGCGTCATCCCTCGGAAAGGGTTAGGTAGCACAAACACATAGTAAGTTAGGTATTGGTGTATAATACATGAACATTACAGCATCAGCAACGTTTAAAATGATGTGCCTTTTTCAATTTAGATTAAAAATAAAAGTTTTTTTAAGGAGATTGTCTCTCCTCTTTGTCTAACTAAATCGTTGCTGGTCATGTAATGGTTGGTTTATTTTCTCGCATATTTGCCTTGATCTATCTTACCAGCTCCCCAAAAATGGTGTATGACATGTTTAAAACTGTTATTGGGTTCATTTCAAAAGTCAACATTCAAACATCTCTCCACTTTAAAGGATGGGGTAATACGAGGTAAAGCGCCCAGTTTTTTTTTTTTTTAATTAAAAATTGATTTTTAGCTTAAGTACAAACTTGTCAAAATCCCAAATGTGTGTGTTGATATAGATTCAGTCGGTGCACACATACAGTGAAAAAAAAACTTTAGTTTCCTGCATTGATGCTGTCAATTACAGCACGTTTTCCTTAAGGTAGGCTGTTTACCCCATTCTGCCCTAGCCCTTAAAAACTCTAATGAAACTGCATCATTGAATATCCTTCGTTTTTTAATTTTTTAGTATAAAAATTTTCAATAAACCAGGGACACCCCGTAGTAGTTTTTGCTGCACAAGAAGGAGAAAAAGCTTATCAGTCCTGCCGCTAAAAAAAAAACGAATTTGAATTTAAACTGTTCCTCGTTTGACTCAGAAAATTAATTTGATGTTGAAATAATGAGTCTTCAAGTGAATAGAGATTGGTCTGCCGCTGAAACGCTAGATTCGGTACCGATTTCCGGTCAGGTCACATGATAGACTATAAACATTGGTATTTACAGCATCCCTGCTTGATATTCCGCATTAAAAGGAAGTAAGGGGGAGCGTGAAGTGCATACCGTGTGTCATAAACAGGTGGGCACGTGGTAGCTTGACTCAAGGACCAAATAGTTTCTTCTCTGCCTTCTGGTCAAGACAACTTGATAAATGAACAATTGAACATGTACTTTAATAGGAGAGGATCCAGACATTTTTTCAAGGGGCTCCGCTCAAGAAGTAATAATTATGAAAACGTTTATATACGATTTTCCCTTTTAGTTTAACAGCTTTATGTGCAACCAGCCACCGTGTGTTATTCCAAAATAAACTTTTGAAAATACTGGCTGCTAGTTTAGTCTGAAGCGTAGGCAGAAGTTTGCAGTGAGGAGAGCTAATTTAGGGGATTTGATTCTTCTCTGCCTTCTGGTCAAGACAACTTGATAAATGAACAATTGAACATGTACTTTAATAGGAGAGGATCCAGATATTTTTTCAAGGGGCTCCGCTCAAGAAGTAATAATTATGAAAACGTTTATATACGATTTTCCCTGTTAATTTAACAGCTTTATGTGCAACCAGCCACCGTGTGTTATTCCAAAATAAACTTTTGAAAATACTGGCTGCTAGTTTAGTCTGAAGCTTAGGTAGAAGTTTGCAGTGAGGAGAGTTAATTTAGGGGATTTGATGGCAGCGCTTCCAACGGCAGAAAATTTCGCATTTTATTTGCAAAAATAATTTAATTTTACCCCTATTTTAGTTTAAAATAATGCTTTTAAACTTTGGCGCAGAAAATAGCAGTGCAAAAACACAATTAAACTGGCTGTGTAAAAGGGCTATGAAAATAGAGACAAATGGTAAGATTTCAACCTTTTTATTATAAGCCTTACAAGCCGGTAAATCATGAAATAAAAAATCACTAAATCATAAAATTAAATCATAAAATTTTAACCTATTTCGTCTGCATTAAAAACGACAATTTTGGAGATGTTTATTCCCCTCCATCCTCGTCAACTTTTACCGTTAAGTCAACTTTTATTTTTACCTTTTACTTTTACGTCAACTTTTATCGTTAAGTCAAGTTCAACTTTTACCCTCGTCAACTTTTACCGTTAAGTTTTACCCCCGTCAACTTTTACTGTTAAGTCTGGACAAGAAATGGATCTTGCTCCAGTTATTGCAACGAATTTTATGTGTTATAATGTTTTTCTTATATTTCTCCGGTTTGAGCAGGGGGCATCCGGACATTGCTTTGACAAACGTACGGACATTTTGAGCAAACAGTGCTTTAAGAAAAATATTAAGATCTAAGGCACCTAGCACTGACCCTGTTTTGCCTTCAACGGCTCATCAGGAAAACTAGCTCATCAGGAATTCAAAGTCGAAAATCACGCTTAGACTAGGTTTTGTTTGTTTGTCATTCTTACAAAGCCTAAACGAAAGACAAAATGTCTTCACGGAACAACATTTTTGTCATTACATTTCACCTGAAGCCAAAGTGCAATAATCGCAAGCGTAGCTAATCGCTCTAGAGCAAAAAGCATTTGACCTCAAGTATACTCAAGTTAAGTCTCGCTCAAGCTCAGCGAGAGCGCCTCGTCGATCTTGTTGAAACTACGGTAGAACGATTTTCAAACCGTAGACTCTTTATTAGCAGACTGGAAACTGACAGTTTTGGCTTTTTTTCTTTACGGTTCAATTGTTCTTCGAATTTGTCGAATCGAATCAGTCGAACACGCGTGACCGCTAAAAACTTTCGTAACAAGAGCAACGTTATTTTTCTTCATTGCTTTTCTCTTTTTCTCTGCCCCGTCTGTTTCTAGTCTACTAAATAATGAAAAGTCTATGATCAAACAAATAAAAATCAGCTTGCGCCCAGAGTTGTAAGTCGGGCTGGACTGTTCGGGTCGGGTTCGGGCCTAACGTTGACAAAAATTTTGGGCTTAAGTCGGGCTTTTTGTCTTAAGTGCAAAAAGCCTGAAACGAGCTTTTTGTCTTAAGTGCACAAAAATATAATTAAAATGACTTGGCAACTTTGCTGAATTTTTCAGGCATAACTTAACTTTCGTTTTTTTTCGGGCTTGATTTGAGCTTCAAATTAGTTTTTGGGTTCCGGCCAGGTTTGGGCTTATATTTTCGAGTTCGGGCCTTAACTAGTCGGCCTGCTTACAACTCTGCTTGCGCCAACTCAAAATGGTAGCACACTTTAGCTAAAGCTTATAAGTTTCAACAACTTTTACGTGCATAAATTTAGTTACTGAGCGTTCTGGTTAGTTTTGCTAAAAAAACACTTTCTCAAGTATGTTTAGAGTAATTTTGCAAAACTAAAACTGTCTGAACCAAACTTAATGAAGAATTACCAATGACGTCATCAACTATAAGCCCTGTGAAATTTAATCAATCAGCAAAAAATAGCTTTTGGGATTGTTTCAACGTCATCAACATCTTATATCTTTTCAAACGTCAGTTTAACAAAATATGGAGTTATTTTGCATCTTGGGTGTGTTGAAATCCTCAACCTTAAATATTTTAGCCCCAACTTTTTCCCACTGTCTACAAAAATATTAATAGCTCTATTTGGATATTTCATTTTTGAGCCCTAAAACTATTATAATCGTATAATTTTGAAATGTTTAAATACCAAATTCCGACGAAACAAATTTGATCATAAGTTTGACAGGAAATTAGGAATGGTCTCCGCCCAGCAGGACGTTCTTTATTGACGAACGACGGTGACGAGTTTGGAAAGCCTTATCAAGAAATTCTGAATCACTGCTATGACGTAGGCAATGGATACCTTGACCCTGAGCGAAAAGCAATTTTCAACTACCAAAAGCTTACAGATGGTACTAAGCATAGTTTCATTAGCTATGCCTACTGGCCACTTGGTCGAGCGATAACGCGCTTGCCTCTGGAGCGGAAGGTCTAAGGTTCAAAACTGAGGCCGGTCAAATCGGACGCAGAGTTGCCGACGACTCGCCATCGCTGCAACATTTCTTCGAAAGGAGCTGCGTTGACCACAGGCGCAATGACGAGAAGATGGCCCTGCAAACTTATTACATGCTTTGACGTAGCACTGCGAGTATAATTACAGATTTGATTTTTGTTTGATGCCTACTGGCCAATTGGTCGAGCGATGATTTGTTTGTTCCTGGAACGAGAGATGCAAGGTTAAAATCTCGGGCCAATCGAATTGGACACAGGGTTGCCAACGGTTTGTCATTGCTGCGACATTTATTCGAAAGAATCTGCAGGCAGGAGAAACAAAGACGTGGATGTAGGCCTAAAAATCGTGACATGATTCGACGTACTATAATACACTGCGAGCATATTGAAGATTATTTCATTTTACAATGTTTAAAAAAGAAGCGTAATGATTATTTCTTCAAGACAATTAAATCTTAGCAGAAGTTGTTTTAACGCATAAGTTAGAAATGGGTTTGTATTTCTGTTTGCTTATCGCTGCACTAAATTGAGGGTAACAATGTGCTCTCATACTATTGTTTGCCAACAAAAAGACGTATGACTTGTTCACAGCCTCGCAAAATTGAATAAAAGAACCATCATACACTTTGATCGACATTATTAAACGCAGTATGAGAAACTTCAATTTCTCAAAATCGATGAGACTTTAGCTCGAAGCATTATATAATGCAGTTAGTGCACATTGACAGTATATTTTAAACCAATTTTTCATTATACTTGCTGTATAACTTCGAAGCGTGTAAGTTTGCCGGGAAAAATCATATGTCTTTGCACCTGCTGGCAGCACAACACTTCAAAATAAAAAATGTCGCAGCGGTAGCGAGTTGTTGGCAACACTGCGTCCGATTTGAGTATAGCCCAAAATTTGAACTTTTCAAATCCACTGATCCAGAAACGAACGCTTTACCGCTCATGATTTTAATTGTTTTAGAGAGTGACTGTTTCCCCAAAAATTTTAAAGTTAAAGAGAATTTGAGAAATATACAGAACATTTTGCTGCTCATTTTTCATTTATTTCTTTAAGGATTGAGATTTGCGTTAGAGCTAGAGTTTAGGTTTGGGTTAGCTTTAAAATAAGGATTTGAGTTTGAGTTAGGCTTGGATCAGAATTAATCAAGAAGTAGATAAAACTTTTTTTGTGAAATAGTCTCTTTCATATTTTTTTTATTACAATGTTGTTCTAAAATCAGAAAAGCAATTCACTATAGTGACTCTTGTTACTAATATTTTTATTCTTTATGTTTATTATTTTTTTATTTTTAAATTCTAAAGTTAGAGTGCACTGTTTTTCACTTAGTGAGCTAAAAACGTTTCAAACAAAACATTATGTGTTAAGATTTTTGTTGCACTGCAGTTTCTGCTACATCTATACTTCTACGCGTACTTTCTGATTTGTTGTGGCAGTGAATTAAGGTATAATTTAGATTGAGGCCAATTTGCAATTCCAAATCGAAGAAATCAGCAGTAACTTTATAGGATTTAACCTGACGTTTGTTATGTTCTAATTCATAAACACTATTTTTTGACGAAAACAATTTTATAAAAACACGAACCTCATTTTTGCTTAAAATTTAAAAACAATTTTAGCCTCAGCATGGAAAAAAATAATTAGAAACACGATTACAACAAAGCATTTACGTATAAGCATTCACAAGATCCTTTCCTTGCTATTTCAACAGAAATCATGATTTGGATTATAGAACAAACCTCAACTTTTGATCAAGCAAGAATTGTTTGGGTCACTTTATTTTCCAATAAAGTTAAGAAAAAATTAGGCTAACCTTCTTGAAAATTTAACAAGGGTATAAAAATAATTCTAATCCGAGTGTGTTAAATCCAGAAAGTTGCCCTTAATTTTGATTTAGTTTCGTTTCTTTAACGTAATGTAGCCAGCACAGGCATAGCGAGAATTTTTGATTGGGGAGGAGGGCCCAAACCACAAATAAATAACATGCAATGATATCATCAGAAATTTTCAAAAGAGAAACTTTTTATGGAGCAAAGATATTGTAGAATGACAGATCAGTAGCCGTGCCTTGTTTTGGCACTTAAGCAGAATTTGGTTAAAGAAAACGGTTTAAGCCATTAGCTAAAAAGTGCAAATATCTAACTTGGAAGACTTGTTGAGTGAACTAGTGAAACTCAAACGCATCACAGACGAGGGCCTGGGGGCTTCGCCCTCAGCCCCCAGAGGCAATGGGAAATTGGGGGCAAAGCCCCCAGCGGCTAGACGATTTTTTGTAGTTTTTTCGAAAAAAAAGCTATTTTAATGTCATTGGATCATATTTTGCACGTGTTCAGAGTCATTTGAAAAAACCAAATTCTTAATATTTCAATGCCAATTGGAAAAAATTATATTGTTCTATCCTTCTTTTACTCGCAATTTAAGTTCAAAACATGCTTAAAATCTTGCATTTTGCTGTTATATTTTGTAAGTGATTTGGCACGTTTAGGGGGACGTAAGGTGCATTGCCTTTTGCTATATCTTAGCAGTAAATAATCTTCCACTTGAAGATTTTTCTTAGAGATTTTTGTTTTGTTATGAAAATAACCTGGGATAGGAGTACATGTACGGCCTGGGGGCCAGGCCCTCTCAATTCAAATTCAATAATTTGTTCAATGAGCACTTGCCCCAGCTAATTTTTTTTTCAAAAGTGTTTTTTCGCAAAAAACTGGAGAGGTGGAGGTAGATTGTAATTGAAAGATGGTACAAATGGTTACGCCAACTAACCATCTTATTCCCGGGCTGGATTTATATTGAACAGTGCCCCTGGTACATTGGGGATTATTGCAACAACTTTCTGCCAAATATAGAGGAAGACCAAAAAAACACCATCTGAGCGCGGGGCCGCTCTCACTGTGCCATAAGGTAAATCCGGCTCTGGTTATTGCATAACGTTTATAACAAGGTTAGATGAGGGCCTGGGGTAGCAACTTTTGAGACAAAAATCTTTAATTTCACTCTGGTAATACATTTAAATTGGTTGGCAAAAATTGAATTAAGGTGGCCTGGGCCCTCTAGTTATCAATATTCTTGTTAATTACTGTTGTACGCGGAGATGCTAAAAGAAACCGAAAGTGAAGAAAGATGTTTTTTGCCACATTTTAATCATTGGTTGCATTTGGATTGGGGGAGGGACGGGCCCCCTGGCCTTCCCCCTAGCTACGCCTATGGTAACCAATGCGTTAAATAGAAGACCATGTCTATTTTTAGATAACACTTATTTTATTCCTGGGAGTTTCCTTCGTGCAGTATCATCCGAAGAGCGCCTGTTGATAATGAAAAAATATAGAAAAGGACAGAGAGAACCTGTCGCAGTTCAGCGTATACGCAACTATGATGACATAAAGAAAATTAGCAAGCAGGCTGGTGTCAGAGCTATTGAGAGATGCCAGAAGAGGCTCGAAAAAGAAGAACAACTAAATGGAAAATCTTTAGAAAATGCAGTTTTGGGGGTTGGAGTTCAAGAAAAGTTGAATAAACATGAAGTTGATAACCTCATAGATCAACAAAATAGTGCAAAAGCAGTATTTTGGTCTCGGCACAAATTTTAAAAACTGTGTTCTTGGTTTGAAGAGCACGAGTTGTGATTTCAAACACTAATATATTGTTTTAAAATCAGTGGAGTTTGAATTCAACTGATTCAAAAAAATGCTCGACTGCGTTGGTTTTGTTTTATTTATAATGTTGATTTGATGATTTCATTGTCAATCAAAATTCATAGATTCTCAACCTACCATGCATGAAACTTAACTCCTTGCAAAGACTCACAGCACTAATATACTGTAGCTCCTGCTCGATCAATTCAAATCTTTCATTATAATCGCTGTATTACGCCGAAGTTGTAACGAGTTTGCATGGCCCATCTCCGCGTCATTGCGCCCGGGCAGCACAGCTCTTTCAAAGAATCGTTGCAGCAGTGGCGAGCCTTTGACAACACTGTGTTCGGTTAGATCGCCTCGAGATATAAACTTCAGACTACCCGCTCCCGAAAAGAACGCGTTGCTGTTCGACCAACTGGCCGGTGAAAAACAAAGTCCGTTTCCAAATATCTTTCGGTACCAAGACCTGTTCTAGATGAGTCAAGAGCAAAAAAGTTCTTATTTGTTTGGTGAACCAAATTTTGGACTAATTTTGAGTACACGGCAGACTACCAGCGCTGTGTTAAAACATTTAAAATTAAAACCAATAACTTGTAGTCACCAAACTTGTTTATTATTCCTTAAACCGCCACTCTCCACGTTCTTGCATCACTTCCATTATATCTCTTGTTTAAAGTCCCAAACGATTCCATCCAAGATCCTTAATGTAATTGGTCCATCTAGTTTTCGGTCGTCCACCTGGTCTTTTTCCATTTGCTTTGGCAAGTAAAGCTTGATTGGAGAGTCTTCACTGAGTCAAACCATCAGAGGTGGTGTCCTCGAGGACACATTTTGAAGTCCTTGGCCTTGGCCTCGAAGCCCTAGGTCCTCGAAAATTGCTCGGTTCTCGGCTCGAGGACAGCACAATTTTTTGAACCGTTGAAATTTTGTTGGAAAACGCCAAAAACCTCGCGGAAAATTTGTAAATACCTTTTTTTTTTGCGTAATTAGAGCATAGGCTTAGCCAAGCGGGCCTCCCCCCCAATTGAAATTTCACCAATGACAAAAATGTGACAAAAAAGTCTATTGTTTCTTCAGTTTCAGTTTTTTTTTAGCGTTTTTCGCTTACACCAGTAGCGAACAACAATACTGAAAACCAGGGGCCCCGGAACCCCCTCAAATCAATTTTTGCCAGCCAATTTAAACGTAAACCTCGAAGAAATGGATAGTTTTCGTCCTAAAAGTTGCTATCTCAGGATCACATCTAGCCTTTTTATGAACGTAATGCATTAACAAAGGCCGGATTTACCACAATATGGCGCAGTACCAGCTAAGGGCCCTGCGCTCAAATCTTAAGACTTTTTATGGTCTTCACCTACATTTGGCAGAAAGATGTTGCAAAAATCTCCAAAGTGCCAGGGGCCCAGCGCGATATAAATCCGGCCCGGCAATAACATAGTCAATAGCGTGGCCAGGGAGGGGAGGCGGGATGGGCTATAGCAGTGGCGGATCTAGAAAATTTTGTTGGGGGGGATGATGAAATTTATGAGCACAAATTGTGTATAATCTCAAAATTTTGCACGTTTATGATTAATGCTCTTGACCTCGCGCAAACTTGTTGGGGATACTTTTGATCCGTTCCATTCCAAAAACGTTACCAGTTTATAAAATATTTTTTAAATTTAACCAATGACATAAAACCAGTTTCATGTCATTGATTTAACCAATTCAATTCAAATTAATAACATAAAACGCTCTTTTCGTCTTTCCTGCGTCAAAAATCGTATTTATTAAACTTTCGCTAGCATAACCGTCTGTATCTACACAGAACAGGCGCGTTGCCAGAAATTCGCAATGAGGGAGCTGCTTTGGGGGTCTGGGAGCGGAGCCCCAGCGATCAAAAATTTTGCATCTTTTTGCAAAAATAACTAAATTTTAGGGGTATTTTGATAAAAAATATTTTTAAAACGTGGCATAGCAATTGGCAGTGCAAACATGATTAAACCGGTTGCATAAATGGTCTATGTGAGAAGTGGCTAGTGGTAAAATTTTTTTCTTGTTTACATGCTGGTAGATCATAAAATCCTATAGTTTAATAAAACTCACACGGAGTAATCTATTTCGACTATATTTTATAGAGAAAAATAATTGGAGGGGGGCTCATGGAAAGATATTTGAGAGAGGTGATTAGTAATTAACCAATACTGAATGGATCCCCCCCTGTTCGTGAGTTTATAATATTTTTGTTGATAAAAACTATGTTAAGCATTTGCAATGAGCTATATTAAATTTGATTGCTTATTTTTGGCCATTTTTCAAAGTTTTTATTGATTTGTGAGTTTTATTTTTGACAAATTAGCCCCCCTGAATATATGGTTCAAAAGATGCTTTAAATCACGTTTTAGTCCATTCTAGTCCAAAAACCAGTCTCAGAAGTGCTAAAAACGTGGTACTTTTCTTATTCTGCATTTTGGTCGACAGGCCAATGTGTGGAGGGGGGCAAAAGCCCCCCCTCCGCCCTTCCTTGGCTGCGCTACTCACACAGAATGAGTAAAAATACCTGCATCGGACTTTGATATTTCTATTGTCAAAAGTCTATTTTGTTCAAGTGTTCGCTCTGCATACCGTAACTAACAATGTAATAAAACTACGCTCCAGAAGACATTTTACTTGATGCTCTATCAAATAAACACACTTTTTGTGCGAAACCGCACTACTGTATTGCGCAGGCGCGTAGTCAGAAGTTTGCAATTGGGGGGCTGTGTTGGGAAATGGTGGAGCATCCAGCCGCCGGAGGCCAATGGGGGTTTGGAGGTAAAGCCCCCAGCCGCCGGAGGCATGGGGTCTGGGGGGAGCCCCAAGCGCTCGAAAATTTTGCATTTTTTTGCAAAAATAACTTCATTTTAGGGCTATTTTGATTACAAAATAATGCTTTTAAAACGTGGCTTAGAAATTGACAATGCAAACAAGATTAAACTGGTTGCATAAATGGGCTATTTAGGAGGTGGCTATTGGTAAAATGTTAGTTCTCTTGTTTAGATGATGGTAAATTATAAAATCGAATAGTTCAATAAAACTCATACCGAGTAATCTATTTCGTATACAGTTTATAGAGAAAAATTATTTTGGGTAGGGGGGGGGTTAATGAAAAGAGACTTGAGAGAAATGATTGGTAATGAACTAATACTGAATAGCCCCCCCTCCACATTCCTTAGTGTATAGTATATTTGTTGATGACACCTATGTTTAGCATTTTTACACTTGCGGTCAAATTTAATTACTTATTTTTTACCATTTTCCAAAGGTTTCATTTATTTGTTGGTTTTATTTTTGAAAAATTAGCCCCCTTCCCCCTGAACATATGTTTCAAACGATGCTTTAAATCACTATTTAGTCCACTCCAGTGCATAAAACAGTCTCCAAAGTGCTAAAAACGTAGTGTTTTTCCCATTCTGCATTTTGGTCGACATACCATTAGGGGGGCTATAGCCCCCCCCGCCCTTGGCTACGCTACTGGTATTGCGTGTGGTTTGAGCGAAAATGCGCCATAATTGAACTCCGGTTGTATTAAGCCTTTATCGTTGAAAAGAGCGAGTAGTGAATTTTGCTAGTTTGGCGCTTTCAAATCAATCGGAACTGTAAAAAAGTAATTTCTGCTTTGTAAAAAGTTCGCGGTAAAAATAACTTTTTCTTCCCCCCACCCTACCCCTCAATGGCTTTAGAAATTATATCGCAGTCACCCGGCCTATCGAGTATTCACTGATTGCTTTTTGTTAATGTTTAATATTATGCATATGCACGTTATGTTTAGGCTGGTGGGGGGATGCATCCCGCCCCTAAATCCGCCACTGGGCTATAGCCCATCCATTGGCCTGTCAACTAAAATGCAGAATAAGAACACCACGTTTTTAGCTCTTCTGAGACAGCCTTTTGCGCTGGAATTGACTAAAAAGTGATTAAAACCATTTTTTGAAACATATATTCAGAGGGGGGGGCTAATTCGTCAAAAATTAAAGTCACCAATCAATGAAAACTTTTAAAAATGCCCAAAAATAAGCAATCAAATTTGATCGCTAGTGTAAAAACGCCAAACATAGGTTTTATCAACGAATATATTATAAACTCAGAAATAAGGGGTGGCTATTTAGTGTTAGTTGATTACAAATCACTTCTCTCAAATATCTTTCCATTAGCCCCTCCCCCGATTATTTTTCTTTATAAAATACAGACGAAATAGATTACTCCGTGTGAGTTTTATTGAATAATAGGATTTTATGATTTATCAGCATGTAAACAAGAGTACTGCAATGTTTTCGTTAGCCACTTCTCACATAGCCCGATAATGCAACCAGTTGAATCATGCTGCACTGCCAATTTTTATGCCACGTTTTAAAAGCATTATTTTTTTATTAAAATAGCTCTAAAATTAAGTTATATTTGCAAAAAAATGCAAAATTTGAGAGCGCTGAGGGCTCAGCTCCAAAACCCCCGTGCCTCCATCGGCTGGGGGCTTTGCCCCAGACCCCCAAAACAACCCCCCATTGCGAATTTCTGGCTACGCGCCTGACACATGGTTAGTAAGCGAAACTACTCATCTATTGTACTATTTTTCAATAACAATTCATAAATTCGCTTCCACCTCGACAGTTTTTACGCACAAACTACTTTAAAAAAAATGAGCCATGGAAAATGCTGATTGAACGAATCGTTGTACTTCAGTGTAGGGAGCCTGGGCTTCCTGGCGAACATGTACTCCTATAATTGGTTATTTTCATGACAAAACAAAAATCTCTAAAGAAAATCTTCGAGTGGGTTATTATTTACTGCTAAAATGTAGCCAGAAACAATGCACCTTTCTCCCCCCTACCTGGACCAAATCACGCACAATTAAAATTAAACTCCAAAATGCAAGATGTTAAACGTGTTGGACTTAAATTGCAAGTAAAAGGAGGATTAAACAATGTGATTGTTTTAATTGGCTTTCAAATGTCAAAAATCTAGTGCTTTTTAAAATAGCTTTTTTTTGTTCCAAAAAATTACAAAAAATCGCCCAACAGCTGGGGGCGTTGCCCCAGACCCCCGTCTGTGATACGTTTGAGTTACACTGGTTTTCTCAAAACGTCTCCAAAGTTACGTATTTGCACTTTTTAACTATATTAGTTGAGGCTCTCTCTATTTGCAAAATTCTGGTTAAGTGCCAACAGGCAAATTTTTGATGACGTCATTGCATGTGATTTGTGATTTAGGCCTCCCCAATCAAAAATTCTGGCTACGCCAATAAATTAGAGGCTGCCTGAAAAACTTTTTTGAAGACCTTTTTTTTTTGGAAAACACTTGCGGCTGTGTCCTTGGCCTCGAGCATTCCTGTTCTTGGCCTCGAGAGGGTCTGTCCTCGGAAAGGCTGTCCTTGGCCTTGGCCTCGGATTTTTTTGTGTACTTGGCCTTGGTCTTGGCCTCGAGCCTTGTGTCCTCGACTCCACCTCTGCAAACCATCTAAGCTGAAATCTTTCAATTCGGATAAGTAACGGCTCAATGTTTGGAGATCATTTTATAACTTTAATTTATCATAGCAGTAGCAGCGTTTAAAACTATGTATGTTAACTGTGAGCAAAT
This sequence comes from Trididemnum nubilum, assembly GCA_963965965.1. NCBI lineage: Eukaryota > Metazoa > Chordata > Ascidiacea > Aplousobranchia > Didemnidae > Trididemnum > Trididemnum nubilum. Next base: position 5,275,297 of record OZ014487.1, read on the forward strand.
CTGACCAAATTCCCAAACGTTGTTCTGCCATTAACATCTAAAACGACGGAGCCGAACGGAGTAAAGTTATTTTCGAGAAAAAGAAAAGTAGCGTTGTAATCCGAGAGCAAATTGTATAATAACAAATCTTTACAATAAGAGAACAAGTACTTAGCATAAACAACGATGAAGGACTATAAGTTTGTTCGGTATTTAGGTTCCGGTAACATTTGGTGACCAACCCAAACCTATACCGATGAAGGTATACCCGCCGGTTTTCTTCACTACTTTTATTAACTTGCATAGTTTTGCGAAAAAATATTTCAGCCAACAATGCAAATTAAAATGAAATATACGGTACGAGAAGAATTAAACGGAAGCGAAAAATTTGCTACTTGATCTAACATAATCCATTGCCAGTCTAAAAAATATATAAGTTTGTATCAAGTCAAGGCTGCTCCTTCTGCAGGACGCCTGGCAATGCAAACACTTTATACTTGCATCTTAAGGTGTTGGCTAGTTAACTAAAAATATATGATAATTTTTGTGCAGACTTTAAGACTCTGTCTTCCAGCCAACCAATATACTTTCTGTTCGCTGCTGATAAAAAGGGACAAACCTCGAAACGGCAGGCTGTACAGCGATTGAGAATATATAGCTCCTTGATCAGATTCGCGATTTGGTTCGGTCGAGCTCTCTCGCTGGGTACGAAAGTTACCACAAGTGATAACTTTCGCGCAAGCTTTAAAACTCTGATTTTCAGCCAACCAGTATTCAATCTGTTTGCTGCTGATAAAGGGACAAACCTCGAAACGTCAGGCCGTACAGCGATTGAGGACATATATACACAGGAAAAAAAATTGGCTAAGTTTCGGCCAAAAACTAACTATATTTAAGCCTAACTTTGGATAATTTGTCCGGCTTAAGGCGAGCCATTTGACGGTTTCATACGATGCAGAAATTGGCTAAGTAAAGGCCAAAAACTAACTATATTTAAGCCAAACTTTGGATAATTTGGCGGCATAAGGCGAGCCATTTGACGGCTTCATTCGATGCAGAAATTGGCTAAGTAAAGGCCAAAAACTAACTATATTTAAACCAAACTTTGGATAATTTGTGCGGCTTAAGGCGAGGCATTTGTCGGCTGTATAAGATGTGCTATTTGCGACTACTGGCTTAATGTCAGTCACAAATAGGTGGAATGTATGCATTTTTCCAATGCTGGAAAATATAGTACGGCATTCTAAAAGCCATTTAATAGTTAAAACACGAGAACATTTAATAACGCTATATATTTTGCTTCTATACCACCTTGCGTTTTGCCTCATCTTTCTCAGCTATTGAATCACTTTCTCATTAGTCGGATGTTGGTCGGCTATTGGAAAAATATATTCCAACAATGTACAGCGTATTTGCATAGCAGCAAAAGACAGGGATACAAACTCAAGGTGATATAAAAGCAAACATAGCGCTATTTTCTCATCTTTTCACTATTACAAATGACGTTTGAAACGTCCGACGATATTGAACAGCATTGCAATTCACCTAGTGACCAACATTAACCCAGTAGTCGCCAATCGCAGCAAGCAGATCTATCCAGCCAATAGCAATAGCACAAGATGGCTGAAGCAAATTGTACTTTCTGAAAAAGTAGGACAAAAAATTGGCGGAAAAACTGCTATATCGATTACCGATGGGGATGTTGCAAGTCTTCAGCAACAATTACAGTACAAATTTGGTTTCAAAGGTATATTGGAGGAGCAGCCCAAATCGGCAAACATAGCACTAATAATAATTTAGGCGAAAGACAGAAAAAACTGTATAAATTTTTCTTTCACAGAAAAAACCAACCATTTGTACAGACAAAATTTATTAACGTAAGAACCCATAGACCTTCGTTGAGTTTGTACACTTTAGATTGCAATACGATGAAGATGCCACCTGAAAATGGTATGACCATGTAGTTTCATGTTCACTAGGGTGGTTCAAAAGTACACTTTTGTTCAAAATCAAGAGAATTGTTTAAATTCACGAAAAACTCCACTCAAAAAAATTCAGCTCGATTGGTTGAGAATTGGCTGCGCGAATCCACTTTGAATTTTTGGGGGTGTCAAGCCAGAAAAACAATCAAACTTTCTAATCTGGCAGCGCATAACTCATGCTTCGCCCCTCAAAATGTGGGTCTACGACTTTTAGGCGCGGACGTTTAGGCGCGGGACGTTTAGGCGCCGCCGATTAGGCGCCGGGACTTTTAGGCGCCTGGACTTTTAGGCGCCGAGACTTTTAGGCGCCAGAGGTAAAAAACTTTTTTTCAAAAAATTTTTCAAAAATTTTTTCAAAAAAAGTTTTTTTCCAAAAAAAGTTCAAAAAAAATTTTTTTTTCAAAAAAAGTTTCTTTTTCAAGAAAAAGACTTTTTTTCACAAAAACAAGTTTTTTTTCCAAAAAAAGTTTTTTTTCCAAACAAGCATTTTTTTCTACAAAAAAACGTTTTTCTTCCCAAAAAATTTTTTTTCTTTCACATGACAGTCTTTTTTCAAAAACTTTTTCCAATACTTTGATTAAAAGTTTTACTTTGATTAAAATGTTAATGTTTTCGAAGCTTTTCATCAGTTGTTTGTCAAGAAGAATTGTCAGAATAGAGAGTGCAGGAAAAGGAATGGCTATAGGAAAAATCCGAGCAGTGATTGGATGGAAAAGGATTGCTGAGCGAGCGTCATTTGTGTAGAACCTTTAAGCTGAACAAGAATTCTTTTTGTCAGCAGAGGGCGGGGTTTGAAGTTTTGATAAAAGTGACTTCAAAAGCAGATAGATGGAAGCAGAGCGGAAAAAGTTTTACAAAAATTTGATTTCTTATTGCATTTTTTTCAATAACAAAGAATGTTTTCCACTACTTACTTGCAAAGTTTTTTTTACCTAATCCAGACGCATGCGATCTCCAGCCAGCGGTCTCAAATTTTGCGGCGCACAGACACGAGTTGCTTGTGCAATATTGGCACACGCAGCAAGCCGTGTGACGTTTCATGGTTATTTTGAGTCTACCTCTACCAAACAATACAGTACAAACTTTTTCAGGAGCTAAAGATTCATTTCTCGACAGATTCCTATTTATAGTCTTTACATCTTGTTGTAAATATAGTAAAAGCAATGTTTAAATTGATATTTTTCAGCTTAATCTTTACACCTTGTTGTAAATACACTTATAGTAAAAACAATGTTAAATTCTTGAAGTCAACTTCTTCAGAAATCAGCCTGAAAGCGAAGTTTGCGTTTGACTAAAACTCATTTTATTTGAGCTTTAAAATTGACAAATTGATTGGTTTTGCGACTTCTGGAGCAGCACAGATCAGCTCAAATTTTGTCCCGGGATACAGCACGATGATGAGTGTAATTTGTTTACACTTACGCAGCGACTTTTCCATGTTTTAACTTAAATGTATATTTTTCTCCCGAATGTACGGTAAAGGCCATAAAAAATTAAAGAAAAAGGTTTAGTAGTTGTTTTAATTGACTTGGTGTTTCACCAGAGCTCCGCTCTTCAACACTTTTAAAGGCGGTGAATCATCCAGCCAATTCCGGTG